>JADWQK010002059.1:0-368141 GCA_017933935.1 Sesamia nonagrioides
GATTGAGTAGTAGTTTTAAGGAAATCATTTCTACTAACGAGTTTTATAATAATGGCAATAAGACAATGGCGTCGATTCTGTTGTACACAAACTAAACTCATTTTAATTATGTGCATCTTTTTCTTTCCATTTCGTTAAGAAAAGGATAGAATAATTTAATAAACAATTTAGACGCGATTATAAACATGGCGACTAAAAATACGCCAATTTCCGACAGGAGCGCACTACACTAATTTGACAGGTTTAAAATGACGGTTTATCTTCCTTGGGTTCTATTCTTTCCGTTCGGGCGAATGGAAAAGGCAAAGGCATAGTACGCCATACAGCCAAGTCTTCAGTAATTTTTTTTTTCTTCATTAAATATCTATCCTAACTTATCCTAGCATAACTTAACCTAAACTAACTCCTTTCGTTTTACGCGTTTGGACGATAAGGAGCTGTTTAGCGTAAAGACATGATGAGGCCACTATGCTACAATATTTCACTGTTCTTTTTGAATTATTCACTGAATGCACTTTTTACTACATAAATCACGCATTTTTATTTAGTAAACGACACTATAAATAATTTTAAAGTCCAATGAAAAATGAGCGTGACACTCATCTTGACATTCCCGCCAAACCTCCGTTTTATCTTCCTTATAATTTATTTACTTTACTATTTTTTTTACTAATTTTAAGTTAGTAGCACTTCTGTGCTTTCTGTGCATAACTTAAAATTTAGTTTAGTTTGTAAACAACAGAATCGGAGCAAATGTCATTCAATGACCATTCTATTAATTCCAGACCGATCACACTGAATTAAGTATTACGAACTTTTAGTACTATGATAATGGAATGACAATGGAATCGTCTTGGAATAACAAATTTATAAAAATAGTGCACTAGAGCCACCGGTATCAACCGGGGCATCTAGTCTGCTCCATGATTAATTTACATAAACATATTTTAGGCCCAGCGAAGCATTTACCTAACACACTAACAATGGGTTATTTTGACAGTTCAACCACATTCTTGACGTTTTTTACGTTGCTAAGCAAACAAAGCAGTCGTGGTGGCCTAGTGGTTACAACACCAGCCTCTCAAGTATGAGTGCGCGGGTTCGATTCCAGGTCAGGCAAGTACCAATGTAACTTTTCTAAAGTTATATGTGCTTTCTAAGTATATCTTGGACACCAATGACTGAAGGTGAAGGAAAATATCTTGAGGAAACCTGGACTTTAAGTCAGAAATCGCCAATCCGCATTGAGCAAGCGTGGTGATTACGCTCAATCCTTCACTGTATGAGAGGAGACCTGTGCCCAGCAGTGGGACGATAAAAGGTTGATGATGATTGTAAAGGCTACAGTCATAGCTGGAATGACAAAAGTACAAAATGTCTTGATTCTCCGTATTCCCATCATCCCGACTGATTTGCCATTTCAATTTGAAAGAGTACAGTTCCTTCTGAAAGCAGCATTTGCTATAACAATAACAAAGCCGACAGACGCTTAAAGTTACCAAGTTCATTTAGAAACGACATGTTTTTCTCATGGGCAACTCTATGTGGCATGCTCCTGCATGCATGCACCTGTGCCCAGCAGTGGGACGATAAAAAAAAGGTTGATGATGATGAAGCAAACAAATGTTTCATTCATTAAAGCAGTGGATTAAGGCAAGAACGATTAAAATGATTCAGATTTTGACTGATTCTATGTTACGCGATTAGGGTGTTGGCTGACACCGTTAAAGTATAGAACCTACGTATCGACAAAAACCACTTAACCACAAAGACATCACTAGTTAAAAACCGTCTGATTTCAGTAGTGATTTATAGACAATAAGGAGCAACTTTTAATTTCGCAAGGTAGCTGTATCTAAGCTATTTGTTTGAGGGTGGGTGGTTATAAAACTGTCTTCTCGCCGTGTTTTATTGTTTTGAACGTGACTCTGAGTTTGCATGTTGCCTAATTTGCTCGGCGATTTATAATTTTTAGAGCATTAAGGGTAATGGGAGAAAAATGTTTTAGTGTGAAAATTACAGCGTAATGAGCATTTTTCATCATCATCTTTCATTCAACATCCTTAATTTCAAAGGAATGAATTAAATAATTGATTTTTGGAAGTAGATAGGGTTTTAAAACACTTTTACAAGTCAAGTTTGTAAATAAGAAACATATTTTGTTTTATTTTTTAACAATTTTAAAGTTTTTTTAACGTTGTAATACTCACTAGTATTACATGGCTGTCCCGCCTGATGGTAGCAAGCATTGATGCAATCGTTGATGGTAAAACGCACTAGATTATTAGAGCTGAAATTCACTATAGCCTTAAAGACACCTAAATTATAATCAGACGGAAAGACACCGCAGGCTTAATATGTTCCAGTTTTTGCTGTACGCGGTATAGAACAAAGACTAAACGCCTCACCCGTTTTGGGTCGTCGTCGTGGGTTTCGAAAAATCATTTATTCCATTAGTTTCCGTTTTGGGGATTTTAAAGGGATAGAAGACAAGGCCGTTTTACTAAGACTCCGCATCCGAATGTTACCACACTATATCTCAAGAACCATGATGCGAGACAGTTTAAAAGTTCACAGATACTGGCGCGATTCTGTAGTTCTAAACTAAAACAATTATATTGCATCTTTTTCTTTCCATCTCGTTAAAGAAAGGACAGAAGATAAAATGTCAGTTTAGACATGTCAAATTAGTGCGCTCCCGACTTAAACTGGTGTAATTTTAGTCGCCATATTTATAATCGCGTCTAAACTGTCTGTAGATATATGGTGACAGGATTAAATTAAAATGTTATCTTTATCCTTTTCTTAACGAATGGAAAGAAAAAGATACTAACAAAAATTGATTTGGTTTGTGTACAGCAGAATCAGCGCCGATATATTCTATTTTAGAGTTTATTGGAGTTTACTCCTTAAGAATCGATTTTCATATATAAGGCGCCCGGTATGAGAAAAATCCGAGGGGTAAAACCTACTAACGAGTAACGAATTTTAAGCGTTACTATTTTAGTGCGCACCTTTGGTGCGCAACTTTCTAATCTGGCTGTGAGTGTATTAAGACGTAGGTACATAGGGTATGCTGTATACGTATAGGCGACTATACCTATATACTATATGTTATTAGGCTTGATTAAAAGATTTAGTGAAAATAATTAAATGATAAATTTAAAAAAAAATAATAATTAAAAAATAAAAATTATTATTTAAAAAAAATATAAATAAAAAATAATAAATAATAATAAATGAAATAACGTCAACGTCAACAACAACGATCATTTTGTCTCTACATATTTATGTACATTAAGAACAACAGAAACAGTTTTTTTTTAGTTATATATTCGTTAAATGAAAAACCATGCTATACAAATATTATTTTTCTAAAGAATACATATACAAGAAAATCAATAACTAGAACAATGTATGCAAAGAAAAACTGGGACATATGACAGCTGTCATATCAAATCGAGAGAAAATATTGGAGAAATGAAAAAAATACGTTGAATATGTTGACACGATCTGCCGCTCTACGTGCACGCCCACCACCTCCGGACTCGTTGCTCAGCTCCGCCTCGCCGCCGCCGGTCTCCAGCGCCACTGTAAGTGCTGTGACGACCCCGGCCGCGGCAGTTGCGTTGAGCTCGAGCGACGAGTACTTCTCTCCGCCGACGACGCCGCCACCTGCTCGCCGACGGGGAGGACGCCGGCCGCCGGACCGCTTAGGACCTCGAGGCCCATCGGCTTCTGACAGGGTCCCAGCTCCCGGCGGAAGTGTGCAGCGCATGAGATGGACACAATCCATCAATGAAAACGTCATGCGCTCATACTATGGGGCTACAGAGGGAGGAAACAACCTGACCGCGTACCGTGTTCGAATGCTCTCTCTGTTTCAGGTGCTTGAGCCAGCTGTCAACGTGTCGGCGCAACGACTGTCGGATCAGGTGCGGGTAATCCAGCGTAACCATATGCTGGATGATACTGTGCTTGATCGCCTGCGAAACGAAATGCAGAGTAGCCGTATCATTGCTCACCAGTCGCAGACTGCGGAGATACCACCGCAGCCCACAAACTATGCTGACGAGGGGAGTAATGATAGGGCTACCAATGTAAGTACCCAGTGCAATGAGGAGTTAATAAATGCTTTGGAGGCTGCGATTCGGGAATATCGTTTCACCCCGGCAGAACAGAGACCACGCCTGCCACATTTGCCCATACATAACAGAAATAGGGCACTGATGGCTGCTCTGGATGCGCAGTTATCAGATTATTTTGATACCTGCGAGGACCTCACTGATACTCATTCAATCCTGTACTGCGCAGCTGTAGCAGCTTGTCGTGTAGCTCATGTCAAATTTCCCAGTGACTCTAGAGCTACACGGCCTAAACCAGTAGTACCAGCTTGGCAGCACAGGATTGAACGTCGTATTGGTGGGGCCAGAGCACTCATCGGTAAACTAATCTGCTTCAGGGAGGGTAATACTCGTCCCAGAGTGATGCGCTTTGTGAGGCGGGCATTTGCAGGTACAAATATCAGCCCACAAAATTATATGGCCCGTGTCACGGAGCGCATTGACTTCCTGAAGCAGAAAGTGTATGCATGGGCGAACCGTATCAGAAGATACAAACGACGAGTGGAACGGTACACCCAGAATCGCACCTTCCAAAGCAATGAAAGGTGGGTCTATAGGGACTGGGAACGACCAGAACAAGGTGTGACTGACACGTGCCTACCGGATGATGATGCCATGTGTTCATTTTGGCGCAGTATCTGGTCGGTACCTGTCAGTCACACTGAATGTGACTGGGCCCGGGATGTCGAGAGAGCCTGCGATCCAATACCTGAAATGGGGGCTATTACCATCTGCCCCCAAGATGTAGCTTGTGCAGTCCGTCCGTTACCTAACTGGAAGTCTCCAGGACCGGACGGGCTGCATAACTTTTGGATAAAATGGTTTCCAAAGTCGCACGCTCGCTTGGCATCTCAATTCCAGACTGCTTTGGTGTCTGGTTCGTTACCTCAGTTCCTAACTACTGGAATAACCCACCTGCTCCATAAATCAGGTAGCACCGCGGAACCCAAAAATTATAGGCCGATCACCTGTTTACCGACGGTCTATAAAGTTCTTACATCCATTTTGAAAACTAAAATTAACAAACATATTGACAGCAACTCCATCATGTCTGCCTCTCAAAATGGATGTAAGAGCGGGTCCCGCGGTACTAAGGAGCTACTCCTTATTGATATGGCCATTAGCCAACAGGTTCGTCGTTCCCGAAAGGATCTGTCGACATGTTGGATAGATTATAGGAAGGCCTATGACTCAGTCCCACATACATGGCTCATGCGGGTGCTGGAGTTGTATAAAGTGGATGCAACTCTGCGCACCTTCCTGATGTCGTGTATGAAGACATGGAGGACAGTCCTTCGCTATACAGGATGTCGAAATATTCAGAGGAATAGCGAACCGATACGGATCGAGCGAGGAATATTTCAGGGCGATAGTTTGAGTCCACTTTGGTTTTGCTTAGCATTGAATCCTCTAAGCACACTATTAGAGGATTCAGGTCTAGGCTATCGGCTGAGGAGAGGTGGTCAGGTTATATCGCACCTCCTCTACATGGATGACCTGAAACTTTTTGCTCCCAACAATTCACAACTGAGGGAGCTACTGAAAATTACTGAAACTTTCAGTAGCTCCATCAGGATGGAAGTTGGTGTGGACAAATGTGCGGTCATGCATGTAAAGCGAGGAGAGATTATGGAATCCGTGGGAACCCAACTCACTGATTCCATAAACCTTAGAGCCCTCTCCGCATCCGAAACCTATAAGTATTTGGGTATGTCGGAAGCGTTGGGTATCAATGTTACTGACATGAAGCAATCGTTGAAAGAACGCTTCTTTGGCCGCCTGAAAAAGTACTTAATAGTCTTCTATCAGGCGGAAACAAGGTGCGCGCTTTCAACGGTTGGGTCATGCCGGTATTGATGTACTCTTTCGGCATACTCAAATGGACTCTAACCGAACTTGACGCCCTGGATCAGAGGGTCCGTACGCTGCTGACTGCAAATCGATTGCATCACCCACGGTCATCGGTTATGAGGCTGTATATCCCGCGAAAATGTGGAGGTCGTGGCTTTTTAAACGCCAAGACCCTCCACAATCGCGAGGTATGCAGTCTCAGGGACTATTTCCTAGTAAACGACGTGGGGATGCATCGAGATGTGGTCGCGGCTGACAAGGGCCTCACTCCGCTCTCCTTGGCTAAAGAGAACTGGCGTAAACCAGTAGTGCTTGACACAAATGATCGCATGGAGGTATGGAAGAGCAAAGAGCTTCACGGACGCTTTTTCCGAGCCCTACACGGGCCCGATGTAGACTTACAAGCGTCCGTAGCCTGGCTACGTTTCGGTGACCTCTTTGGGGAAACCGAAGGTTTTGTCTTTGCCATTATGGACGAAGTTATGATGACGAACAATTACCGGAGATTTATTGTGAAAGACGGCACAGTTGACATCTGTCGGGCATGTCACCGGCCGGGGGAATCAATAAGACATATTATATCCGGGTGTTCTCGTCTAGCTAACGGAGAGTACTTGCATAGACACAACCTTGTAGCCAGGATCATTCATCAGCAACTTGCTCTTAAATACAACCTTGTGGAATCGGAGGTGCCGTACTACAGGTATACGCCCGACCCAGTTCTCGAAAATGGCTATATCACATTGTACTGGGATCGATCCATCATCACTGACAGGACTATTGTTGCCAATAAGCCTGACATAGTGATGGTGGATCGATCAGAGCGGCGTGCAATGATTGTTGACATAACCATCCCGCATGATGAGAACCTCGTGAAAGCCGAGAAAGATAAACAAATCAAGTATCTTGACTTGGCTCACGAGGTTGTCGACATGTGGGAGGTGGATTCAGCAATCATTGTTCCGATAGTCGTGACAGCCAATGGCTTAATAGCCAAGAGCCTCGACCAACATCTCAGGAGGCTCTCGTTAGGCAGCTGGATCAAGGGCTTGATTCAGAAAGCGGTACTGCTGGACACAGCTCGCATCGTCAGGAAGTTCCTCTCTCTGGAGCCCTGACCGCCGGTAGCTTGGACCCTGTTCCCGATACCGGTGGGCTACTATTTTTTATATTTTTAAATGTTTTTTATGTATTTTTTATGTAGAAATATTTAAAAATGTAATTTATATGTATATACAATAAAATAAAGGAATAATAATAATATTTATTTGACACAAAAAAACATGTTACATTTGTACAGATATATAGGCCACATTCAAATTTTCTTAATTTTTATTGAAGGCATCTGTGTCTGAACTAGATAAAGAAATATCTGTGTCTCAGACATCAGCGCTCTTCCTTAAGGTGATACATTAAAATACTAGCTTAATTAGACATATTCACAATAAAAGACATATCATTACACAGAGATAGAAAAATTAAACTTAAAGACATCAGCGCTCTTCCTTAAGGTGATACATTAAAATACTAGCTTAATTAGACATATTCACATTAAAAGACATATCATTACACAGAGATAGAAAAATTAAACTTAAAACAAACAAAAGTTGTGTGGAGTGTTAACCTCTCGGTGAGTAGTTGTGAGAGTGCGTGAAAGAGTGTGAGAGGGTGAGTGTTAAAAGATACTTTATTTTAATATTTTCAGAAATCCTTCTGTTTCCTCATACGTATGTTTACTAATGTATTTAAATATTTTATCCTTACAATCTAGTCTATTTAACTGGTATATATGCAAAGCGTCATTTATCTTATTGTATAAGTACGGTCCCAAGAAACAAAAGTAATTGTTTACATAAGCATGTCTGAAAGATGGTCGGTCATTATTACTAATAATATTTCTTCTTCTTCTTGTAAGATCACCTTTTGTGAATTTGAATAATGAGTGTTGCTTTAAGATCACACGAAAAATAAACAACTGCCGAACGGTGAGGACCTCACACGACTGATATAGAAGATGAGTTGGGTACAAATAAGGGCGAAAAGTGCTAACTTTTAGTACAGCCCTCTGTGCTATTTCCAAGGGCTTTAGGATAGTTTTATGTGCACCTCCCCAAATGGTGATACAGTATTGTAGAACAGACTGCACAAGCGCTAAATATATTTGCTTTAACAATTTCGGAGGTGCAGCATGCCTAAGGTTTTTGAAAACATAGATTAGTTTTCTTGTCCTCGAAGTAAGAAGATGAATATGGTCTTTGAAGGAGAGGTTACAGTCTAGTATAATTCCAAGATATTTAATTGACGCTGTCATTATTAGGGTTGGGCACGAGCATACTAAGCTATTACAGCAACTATGTGCAGTAATCGAAGGGGTATAAGTAAGCTGCTTTAAATGAGTACGCATCGAAAATAACATGCACTGGGTTTTATCCGGATTAAGAGTCAGAGAGTTATTCTGTAGCCAATGGGTCACCACATTGAAACCATCCTGCGCCTCCTGAAATACTTTGTCCCAGGTATCAGCCGAGAACAACAGTACTGTGTCATCTGCATACGACACAAGTTTACCTCCTACAAGGTCCAGTTTACAGAGGTCATTTAAATACACAAGAAAGAGTGTCGGTCCCAAAATACTCCCCTGCGGAACTCCATGGGTTATTGGCAAATAACTGCTGATACTGTCATTAATCTTAACGCACTGGAAACGATTACTGAGGTAGTCCCTAAAAAGCTGAAGTTGATTACCTCTTATTCCGAGCCGTTCTAATTTTAGAATCAGCAAAGGCGTGGAGACCGTGTCAAATGCTTTGGCCAGATCAAGAAAAATGCCTATAGTCATTTTACCCGAGTCGATATTTTTTACCACATAGTCTTGGAGCTCATGGATGGCATCACTAGTAGACTTGCCTGCTCTAAAACCGAACTGATTGTCAGATAAAAGGTTATTTTTTTCCAGATAATCAATCAGTCTACTATTTATTATACGTTCCAGAAGTTTTGAGATTGAGGGCAATATGGAGATGGGTCTATAATTATTGACACGGTCTCTATCACCAGACTTATAGATTGGGTATACTACTGATTTCTTCAACATTGCAGGAAACTGACCTTTAGTTAAACAGAGATTAAAAATGTACGTTAAGGGACGGATTAAAATGTGTCTGTATTCTTTTAGGAAATCATTTGTTATAGAGTCCCAGCCAACAGAACACGCATTCTTCAAGTTTAATATTAAACGTTCCACTTCAGATTCATCAGTTTCGAGCAATACAAAGGAGCTAGAAACCAGTTGTGACGGCGATTTATTAAATTTACCATGTGAAGGTATTAAACAGGAATGGGTGTTATCAGTCAACCTTTTACCAACCGATGCAAAAAAGTCGTTCACCATCTCTACAACGGAACGGAAACTCTCTCTACGGAATTATTAAATCCATCAAAACCAAAAGAGTCCTTTTGGTTTTGATGGATTTAATAATTCCGTAGCGCTATGTTTCACTTTAGTAGTATTTGTGATATTTTTGATCGCTTCCCAAATTTTTTTATTGTTATTTCCTGCTTTTGTTAATAAGTCTCTATCATATATACGTTTGACCTTTTTTAATAGGTTATTGCAATGGTTTCTATACCTAGAGTAAATAACTTTAAGAGTCTCGTTAGTAGGTGAATGTCGCATTCTTTTATGAAGCCGGTCTCTATGTCGAATACACCGTAACAGACCTGGTGTAATCCATGGCTTAATAATTTTTTGACGTCTAGGATACTTCACTACGACAGTGTTTACGAGTATAGCCCTTTGAATTGACACAGAGAAGTATTCCATTGCAAAGTTTGCATCGGTTGACCCATAGATAGGTTCAAAATCGGTTTCAGTGAGATATGACGTCAATCCTTTCGTCTCAATCTGTGCTGTGTCCTATAATGCTTTTAACTCAGACAGCAGCAATTCATAAATACTTGTGTGAAAACAAACAGTCGTGTCAGACGTAGAGGCTGGCGCACGTACCGAAGTCGTCGGGCTCGGCGTGTGTCGGCGGCGCGGGGCGAGGGTCCAGCTGGTCGAGCGGGTCCAGCGCCGCCTCCACGTGACCCGCGCGCCGAGACCCCAACAGGCGGGACACCGCGCCGCCCACCTGACCACAGGCACACACTCATAACTTAATACAATTACTTATACAATATGTGAAGAAAACCCATAAGGATAATAAAGGTTAAGTAAACACATGACGAGCTTGTTGGCGTGCCATGGAAGAGACCTATGTCCAGCAGTGGATGAGTAGAGGCTGATGATGATGATGATGATGATGATGATGATGATGGAACACATGACCAAATAAGTAATGAATGCTAAATGAATTTGGAATAATCTTTTTTTTTCTGCGAAATAATTCCAACTTCCCCAAAATTTGTTAAGTTTAAAAAAATGGCAACACCGTTCTCGGCGGTATTATTATGAGCAATGGGACCGCGTGCCCTGCATATAAATTATTAGGTATTAAGTATTAAAAACGTTATAAAAATGCAAGTTGTATCGTAAACTAAACTTTATTTTGTATTAATTAAAGTTATTTTTTCATAAACTCATCTTCATTTACGCTTGTTTTGTTTTATTTCGGTTCGAGTAATTTTGAATCCTTTTTATTTTCTCTTTTTTGTTTACTCTTGGCAAATTGCCTGGGAGTGCTCTATGGCCAGCAGTGGACTATAACGATCGACTGAGTTGAATGCCAAAGTACCGAGAAGATTTCTACCATTCAATATCAGTGCTCCTATTGCAAAACAAATGTACAGACAACAACACGTCAAGGTACTGCAATCTGTTATATTTCTTTATTAGATTCAACTTTATTGTAGAGCTGAGTGTGTTTACAGCGCGCGGTGGTTCCCGTTACCGTGGGAATGCCAAGATAAATGCCTACATTACTGCAAGGTTTCCTCAAAGTCCATTCCGTAGTTTTTGCGTGAGCAACAAACATTCAAACATCCTCACAAATGTTCGCGTTTATAATATTAGTAGGATTTAATTTTACCGGATTTAAAGGTTAGCAAAGGAAAGAAACATCAATTATCATACTTTTAATTATTTTGGGTTGATTGGTGTTTTGGATATGCTTAGGAGTTGCTGTTGCAGCTGCTTCTTCGGGAATAGCTGCTCTATTCCCGAACAACAGCAACTCCTTTATCTTTTCGGATTTGAGCTGATAATAATTTTGAAGCATCCAAAAAGAACAAACCACCTCGGCCACTGGCAATATTTGAATTATTGTTCAGTTGATATTAAGTAAGCGCCTGTTAAGATAATGGGAGCAATATGTACGTCCGCGTTTTCTCCCGTTTTCGCAGCATTTTTTGTTACTACTTTGCTCCTATTGGTCATAGCGGAATGTTATATAGCCTATGTCCTTTCTCAGACTCTACACTATCTGTGTACCAAATTTCATTACAATCGGTTCGGTAGTTTTGCACTTTCGTTTTGTTGATACTTTCGCATTTACAATATTAGTATGGATAATCGCTAATATACAATATGTAAAGAAAACCCTGTCCGATCCGTGAAGGTATGGTTAGGTAGCGATAACTGCATCTACTAATGCCTACAAAGCCAGATTCAAACTCAGAAAAAAGAATAAAGAATACAGTAAAAACTTTCATTAAATCATTCTACACAATAAGTTATAGTTGACATCGCATCAAATACATAAATCATAAAAATAAATAAATCCATGGTAGAAAATGTCAAATAAAATTAAATTAAATGTCAAATAAATTAATAATGCAATAAACAATAAATTAACTAATAAACTACTATATTATTATTAATTAGAATCAATTTTAAAATAAAGTGCTAATTTTATGATTACAATAAGTTAATTAGATGTCAGCTACACTAAATTATGTAAAATTTTATATTATATTTGGTCAAGTGTTTACCTAACCTTTATTATCCTTATGGGTCGGACAGGGTTTTCTTTATATATTGTATATGTCGTAGATAACGATACCATTTTAATGCAAGTCGCTCATTTGATTTATGTAGTAGTGGGACAAACGCTGTGACGTTATTTTATAATGGCGGCACGTGCACAGTTGTTTTGGAAAGAGAAGATTGTCGAACGATCACTTCGCTTTGAGACGCAGACTGGAGAGAAACTATCGGTTGCCTATTTAAATTGTTATTGCCAAGATTGGAGGGTATATTTACATTTCGTGCTTTGATTCAAAACTTCAACTACGAAATGGAGCCCGTGTAGATACATCCATATCCCTACAAGGTGGTGATGACCCTACCGCTCCGCCATAGCTGACGTCATCATATAAAATAATAATTTTTTTTTAAGTAGCTGAGTGGTAGACTAGTTCTGCTAATGAAGTGTTGTATGTGTGGAGTGTAACAGTACTCACGTTGAGGTCGATGGAGGTGCACACATAGGTCCAGTCGTGGAGCGCGCGCGGCGCGGGCTCCTCGCCCTCGGCTCCTACAGCTGTCTTTATAGAGTTGAACACGCCCGTCACAGTGCGTTGGAACAGTCTGGAATTATAGAATAGAATAGTCATTTATACCACTGTCAAGCAATGATAGCTATAGTAATATGAGTGATAGTTTCACAATTGGCACAATAGATCTGCACGAGTATTACAATAGCTGTTTGCGATAGTGGCATACATAACTTTATCTACGACCTTCAAATAAATGCAGATAAAAGTTAACAAAGGCGCGAAAATAGCGCGGCGCGCAATGTTGTTATAATCCCACAAATGAAAGGCAAAGGCAACTCATCCATACAGCCTAATAACATGCTATGTTTAGGCCTGACGCAAATACACGAGCTTTTTGGCATAATCATAAATGTTGATTTCTTGATACCATAGCCATAAAAAAAAGTTTCATTGTAGTACGGTTTACCCATGTGGATATAGTCATTGTAACACGACTTGGCTGGGATGAGTACTACTGAGATATGACTTATGTATTAAGCAATTTAACAAATAGTCGTAGAAAAATACTCTTTTATTATACAACGTTATTTTATGTTTATGCGAAACCTGAATATAGTTTGTTCAGAATAAGCAACTGAATCGATTCCAATCATTTTTACATCATGTTATATTTTTCAACGCATCGTTCGCCCGCCCGAGCGGAGCGTGGACCATATTTTTGTTGGGACAGCCAAGTAGGATTACAAGCTCATAACTTTGTGGTTTTTATTTTTTTTTGTGTTATATCTTTTTGAAATTTTGTACATAGATTCTTTACTTAAAAATACTGGACACGTGTTTCGGATTTCGTGACAGCCTCTGTGGCGTAGCGGTAGCGGACGCGGCCGCTGCGCAAGGTGGCGCGGGTTCGAACCTCGCACAGTGCAAGTATTTGTATGCATGAATATGAATATTTGCACTGGTCTGGTGGTGCCTCGGAAAGCACGTTAAGCCGTTGGTCCCGGTTGCCATACGAACATCTAGTGGCAGTCGTTACGGGTTGTTGGAGCCCTCAAAAGTCCAACAATTGGTCTAACTGCAATGCTTCGATGTCGACTTCGGGTTGTGGAGGTCAGACGGCAGTCGCTTCACGGAAAATGTCGAAGTTTAGCCATATCAGCAGTTGGACTGGTAAAAGCGGACCCCAGACTACATAGCTGAAAAGGCTTCGGATGCGACTGGGATTAACGCTGGGATGATGATGATGATGATGACGTGTTTCGGATTTCGCATAAGCAAAAAAGAATGTAGCAGCTTCTAATGTTATACAAAGCACAGGTCCGTTCGTGTGTGGAGTACTGCAGCCACATTTGGGCTGGTGCTGCCAAGTGTCACCTGGCCACTTTGGATTCAGTGGAGAGACAAAGAGGCTGACATAAATAAAGCGAAGATTTCGGTGTTCTATAGGATGCAAAGGGAGACGGAACCCGTCGTACGGCTGGTTTCCACCCTTACGTTGTTAACACCACTACGATCCGGACGAAGCGTCGCCTTCCTTTATACCGCGTACATCGAGGGACTGGAACAATTTGCCAGCGGCGGTGTTTCCGTCGGACTACAATTTGAGTGTCTTCAAGGCTAGAGTGATAGGCTCTTAATAAACTAGTGCGCTTTACCATCAACGATTGCGTCACTGCTTACCATCAGGCAGGATTGCGGTCAAGCGCTGGTTTATAGTGTGTAAAAAAAAAATATATAAATTACAGAACATAAATACGAAGATTTCACAAAGGGTGACGGAATGGGTAAGAGCGATCTTTTACAGACAACCGTTGGATGGCCCGTGTGGTACTGGGCTTAGAATAGAAGTAGAGTAGCCAGCCTTTCGGTGTTCTATAGGATGCATTTCGGGGAGTGTGCGATGGAATTGCATGATTTAATTCCCCCATCTCCGTTCCACCAGCGGACGACCCGTCGTACGGCTGGTTCCCACCCTTACGTTGTTAACACCACTACGATCCGGACGAAGCGTTTCGCCTCCTCCTTTATACCGCGTACATCGAGGGACTGGAACAATAGCCAGCGGCGGTATTTCCGTCGGACTACAATTTGAGTGTCTTCAAGGCTAAAGAATAGGCTCTTAATAAACTAGTGCGCTTTACCATCAACGATTGCGTCACTGCTTACCATCAGGCAGGATTGCGGTCAAGCGCTAGATTATAATATATATAAAAAAAAAATAGACACATATCCCAGAGATGGAACTAAAGCCTTGTGTGAGGCCTTTGTCCAGCAGTGGACCTCTACAGGCTGAGAAGAAGCAGAAGAAGTTGGATGGAATACCAAGGGTAAGGAGAGACAATGTACAGGACACGCACGCCTGCAAGTGTTAGAAGGTGAGTATACTTACTTATCAGTATTGCCAGAAAGGATGGAGACAACCTCGAACATATTCTGATGGTTTATGGAAGGTGGATGGTCGACGTTCTAGAGGTCACAGTCCAATAAAGTGGACTGATCAAAAACGTTCATTTCTGGACACCGGCCTGCATGATACTATACTCGCGGCCAGGGATCGTAACAAATGGCGAACTATTGTAAAGTAGAGGATGATTCCACAGGGACATCACGACCCTCAGTAATGAGGAGAACGACTAGAGGAGGAGGATACCTTAATTACTTACTTATCAAGTCTCTGCATATTGTTTGACGTCTGATTGGGTGACGAGTTTCTGTCCAAGTTCATGTCGTATTCATCTGAAAGTATTCCAAATGCGTGAGACAAACACATCGGAAACTATGTGGTAATTATAAAACAGGTAATTATATAAAAAAGTAATTATATAAGACGTAATTATAAAAATAACGATTATATGGATGTTAGGAATAAATTTTAATATAATTTTATTATTAATATTTTAATATCACAATTTTATTTTGGACTAGCTTTCCGCCCGCGGCTACGCCCGCGTGGAGTTCGGTTATATCGCGCTATTTAGATTTCCCTCGGGAACATCATATTTTTCCGGGATAAAAGGTAGCCTATGTTCTGTCTCAGGGTCCAAAGATTGTCTATGCCAAATTTCATCAAAATCGGTTGAGAGGTTTAAGCGGGAAAGCGTAACAGACAGACAGACAGAGTTACTTTCGCATTTATAATATTAGTATGGATTATACTCTGTCTTGTATTTTAAATAGTTTTTAAGTAATTTAAAAGAATGAGTTTGCAGCAAAACTATAGAGTAGTCTGAAATAAATAAATTATTACATAATAAATTAAATGAATATATTTATACCTAAATTAAACGCTTTTACAAAATCAATGAATATTTAAATAATTCACTTTAAATTACGTACATTCTTTGATAAATTATTTATATTACTTATTATGGGCAGTAACTAAGTAGTCAAAACCCCACTTCCTGTCTCCTAGTCTTGCTGCGTCCGACAGGTTCCACTATCATCATATTTCCTACCACTTAAGTTGTTCACATGTGAATGCAATAACTATGTATATTGAGTAGCGAGATACTCCCCAAGAAGTTGTTTATATGTCCCACTAGCCCAAGCTTTTTTCTTTGTTATGGCATCTCGTAGTTGACCATACAGACAGAGGCCGTGACTACTTAACCGGACTATCCTGTGGGTGCCTTAAATAAAATTTAAGCTTCCAACCAGGTACACTTAAGAACTACTGACCGACTGCGCACTAAGTCACCCCTTGTGGGGTATGGTGGGGTTGTGGGGTACATCTGCTGCCGGCAGAAGTTACCCACCAGACAAAGTCTTGCCGCCAAGCGATTCGTCGTGTTCCGGCATGGTGTCTGGTGAAGCCGTACGGAGGTCGGGTCTGAGCTATTGTGTTGCGATGTGTGCCGGATACGATGCGTCAAATGTGGTTGTGTCGGGAGTTTGGTCGTGGAGGGTCTCCACATCAATCTCCCTCTGGCGCAGCATCGTTGGTCGTGTTATTGGGTTTAACATTACACCACCTCGCTCAACTGCAGTCTTCCTTCCTATTCACTAAGTTTTTTTAAATGAATGGGCTTAATAAACTAGAGCGCTTTATCATCAACGATTGCATCACTGCTTACCATCAGGCAGGATTGCAGTCAAGCGCTAGTTTATAATTATTAAAAAATAAAAAAAAGATGAACCTCGGCTTAAGGCGTCGCTAGAGAAGACAGCGAGGGACGGCTAGATCGAAGTTTTTAGTGGTTTGATGACCGCGGCATTTCCTAATACTATCTCTGAGAAGAAGTGCCGAAACAAACTCAGAGGTAATAGTCAGGGTGGATACGATTTTACTGGCTCAGCTGCGGCGCGGGCTGGCCTCCATCGGACAAGGGATCTAGAAGGTGGGTTGTTCTGTATTGTTATAGTGTGTATGTACAGTTACCAGCGAGTGTGGCGGTGTCGACCGGTCGTGAGGAGTGGTGCTGCTGTGTCCGGCCGCGAGTCTCCTCCGCACTCTCCCACCACACGTTATTGTTATAGTGTGTGTGTACAGTTACCAGCGAGTGTGGCGGTGTCGACCGGTCGTGAGGAGTGGTGCTGCTGTGTCCGGCCGCGAGTCTCCTCCGCACTCTCCCACCACACGTTATTGTTATAGTGTGTGTGTACAGTTACCAGCGAGTGTGGCGGTGTCGACCGGTCGTGAGGAGTGGTGCTGCTGTGTCCGGCCGCGAGTCTCCTCCGCACTCTCCCACCACACGTTATTGTTATAGTGTGTGTGTACAGTTACCAGCGAGTGTGGCGGTGTCGACCGGTCGTGAGGAGTGGTGCTGCTGTGTCCGGCCGCGAGTCTCCTCCGCACTCTCCCACCACACGTTATTGTTATAGTGTGTGTGTACAGTTACCAGCGAGTGTGGCGGTGTCGACCGGTCGTGAGGAGTGGTGCTGCTGTGTCCGGCCGCGAGTCTCCTCCGCACTCTCCCACCACACGTCCTCGCCACGCTCCGCCCTGAGGTGAAGAAGAAAACAACATGCATTTTAAAATAAAAAGTAAATTCTCCACCAATCAATCAACATCATAGGTAATTACGTAATACAACAGGGTCATTGCGTAAAACACTATTAGCAGCAATGGGTTTCATTTTGACAGTTCAACAGTGTTCATGGCGTTATTTAAGTTGTTAAGCAGAGACATTTTCGAACATATAATGTAATGGATTACAATAATATATTTCAAAATTATTCAAATTTAGAATGTGTGTTTCACAATTAGGCTGCAGGTCCTAAATATTAAAATATCATCAGCCTACGCCCTTAGGGCGCATATTAAATTAAATGTATATAAATAATAAAGATTAAATTATTATTATTCCGATTATTATTAGATTGTTACGAATGCACCTTATGTCAATGGCATAAGGTTTAATATTGCGTGACATGCCTTACGTATCTTTCAAGCCCTATATCTTGAGACCTAGGCATTGTAGAGGTACGATATAAGAACGCATTGCTAGACCTAGGATCCCCTATCGAATGGTACAGGTTTTGTCAATATTGTCAACGAAGTGTCGACATCGAAATTACTAGAAACTCGCCTTCTGTGAAGTACCATTAGGTACCTGCTAAACGTACTCGAAATTAAGCGCTATTATCTAAACAGATCTGGAATGTTCGATCAGCTGGCTTATGTAAAGCGCCGTGACGCCAGCGCGGAGTCAGTCTGCAATTGACTATCGTAGCGAAACACGCGATAAGGAAGAAGCAATCTTTGAGAAAATGTACAGCGACAATTGCAACAAGAACTTTGAGGACTACATTGGGTGACTTCTGTAGTGTAGTTGTGTGAATGTCCGACACAGACTTCGTAGACAGAAGGAAGACTTCGGTGCGACCTAAACTATGTTCTACTTGTCATTGCCTACGATCGACTGTACCATTGTTGTCAATAAATTGCCCCCTAATCGGCGAACACATTTTTGTCAAATGATTGCGACTAGTTGGGATCGTTTGAACCGAACGGACCAATGGGCGGTCCGAACGATACCAACTGATCCCAACTAGTCGCAATCATTTCACTAAAATGTGTTCGCCGATTAGGGGGCTGAAATGAAATCGTTTATTATGCAAGTAGGGTCACTGATCACTTTTACACTTTTTTTTTTAAACTAGCTGGAGCCGGCATTTCCTAACTGACTACCTTTGAGAAGAAAAGCCGAAACAAATTCAGGAATCATCGTCTTTTTTCAAGCCCAGACATTAAAAATGAAAATGTTTACAATAACCATATGTTTGCTTTGTACATAACAATAAATTTACGTGATTAAAAAAACAGTGATTAAAATATCATAAATGTAGCATAATTACGCATATTGTTTAATAACACTGCTTAGCAGAGCGAGCAGCTCAATCCCAAGCTTTATTGTCTTCTAAATAATCTGAGATTTTATAATAAAATAGCTGCCGGCGGAAGTTACCACCCACCAGACAAAGTCTTGCCGCCAAGCGATTCGTCGTGTTCCGGCATGATGTCTGGTGAAGCCGTACGGAGGACGGGTCTGAGCAGTTGTGTTGCGATGTGTGGCCGGTACGATGCGCCAAATGTTGTTGTGTCGGGAGTTTGGTCGTGGAGAGTCTCCAGATCAATCTCCCTCTAGCGCAACATCGTTTGGTCGTGTTGGTCTTGGGTTTAACATTGCATCACCTCGCTCAACTGCCGTCATCCTTCCTATTCCTAAGTTTTTTAAGTGAATAGGCTTAATAAACTAGTGCGCTTTACACTCAACGATTGCATCACTGCTTACCATCAGGCGGGATTGCAGTCAAGCACTAGTACTTCTGCAAAGTTTGGTCTTAATACAGCTTTTAAATCTTTTAAGGAGCAAGTTTCGAATGTCCATGGGAAGCTTGAGGTAAAAGTGTATTCATTGACCCAGGGGTCGTTCAAGTATTACGTAAGCACTATAGGCGGGGGGGTCTTTGTTTTGCTTATTTTGGATGACATTGGGGGTAGGGCAGTCTAGATGATGATTACGTCATCGGTAGTTATTTACTTTTTTACACGAATGGCAACCCTCACATAATATTTTTGTTCCTTACTCTATGTTGAGTACTGTATCAGTAAAATCTAATCTCTATTCTTATTTTTAAAATTATAAATATAACATTATAATTATAAATAAAAAAAGATACATTTATAATTGAAAAATGTTTACGTAAGCATAGGGGGAGGGGGTAAGAGCTTTGCTTACTTTTACTGACAAGGGGGATGAGGGGGGGGGGTAAATAATTGTAATAAATCTGCTTATGTAATATTTGAACGGGCCCCCATGAACGAGTTGCCTACTCTGTGGAGACGAGTGTGATGTACAGCAAGATTGTGTTTGTTCCTGGTATTTATATTATATGAATATCGCATATTTTCTTAAAATTCGATATATTTTAATGTAATGTAATGTAGATGTGAAGCTACAGTCACAATGTTCCCCTCTTTGAATTTTTCTCTAAGAGAATCTCTAGGACCAAGATTGTAAATGGCTCGAACAGCCCTTTTCTGTAAAACAAGGATGGTATTGATGTCCGCACAAGTTCCCCAGAGAAGAATCCCATAAGTCAGAAGACTATGAAAATAACTAAAACAATTCTGGCTGTATCTACATCTCATCATCTCAACTTCGTAACCCTTTTTTTATGTTGGGAAGGCAAATCATCAAATGACATCTCCCGCTCTGGGCGGTGCGGAAGGCCGTGTCAGACTTTTACTGACTAAAGCCCACCCGTGTTTCTTCACTTGCCTGTGGGACGGCCAGGGCCACGGTTTCTTGTTTAACCAACCCACAACCCTGACCCAGGAGGCATCGGTCTTCGTGGACTCCGTCACGATATGCTGACATCTCTTTCAGACGCGCGTGAAACACAACGCGCCGTCGATTCGGGCCTGGTTCGCGACCGGGCAGCGAGCTGCCCACTGCTCACCACCCACAGGCTCGCGCCTACGATGGCTGGGGGTTCGGTGTCGTCTCCTTCCCGGGCGTCTTCTGTGGCAGCTAGTGGCGTTAGGGCGCTGGGATTCCCGCTGCCTCACGCGCTCCGCCTCCTCCTTTGCCATTTTGCATCACTGCTTCGCAGAAGGAGGTGACGGCCTGCCATGCACTCTCGCTCCGGACCATGGCCTGGACCAGGGTCGGACGCGAGAGATCGCCGCTACGAGGACGCCGCGGTGCTCTACCCAAGCCAGGCAGACCTCCACCGTATGCTCCACCGTGTCATCAGGGCGATCCATACAATGGTGACACCCTGGCGCTTCCTCCCGCCTAATAGGGAACAGGAACCTCCCGAAATAACCGTGCCCGGTGAGGACCTGCGTCAGGCGGAAGGTGAGTGCGCCGTGGCGCCTCTCTAGCCACTCCTCAAAGAGGGGACTTACCGCCGCTATTGTGGCGTGCCCAAACTTCATAACCCTTAACTTTAATTTAAGTACCCCGAGCCCGTAACAATATAATAAAAACATACGGAACGAATTTCAGTAGGTGACATCAGTCGACTACTGAACGACTGACGAAGAGAACTGTAAAGGAGCAGTGATTAATTGTTTATTTAATTTGAGTAGGTGACATCAGTCGACTACTGAACGACTGACGAAGAGAACTGTAAAGGAGCAGTGATTAATGGTTTATTTAATTTGAGTAGGTGACATCAGTCGACTATTGAACGACTGACGAAGAGAACTGTAAAGGAGCAGTGATTAATTGTTTATTTAATTTGAGTAGGTGACATCAGTCGACTACTGAACGACTGACGAAGAGAACTGTAAAGGAGCAGTGATTAATGGTTTATTTAATTTGAGTAGGTGACATCAGTCGACTACTGAACGACTGACGAAGAGAACTGTAAAGGAGCAGTGATTAATGGTTTATTTAATTTGAGTAGGTGACATCAGTCGACTACTGAACGACTGACGAAGAGAACTGTAAAGGAGCAGTGATTAATTGTTTATTTAATTTGAGTAGGTGACATCAGTCGACTACTGAACGACTGACGAAGAGAACTGTAAAGGAGCAGTGATTAATGGTTTATTTAATTTGAGTAGGTGACATCAGTCGACTACTGAACGACTGACGAAGAGAACTGTAAAGGAGCAGTGATTAATGGTTTATTTAATTTGAGTAGGTGACATCAGTCGACTACTGAACGACTGACGAAGACAACTGTAAAGGAGCAGTGATTAATTGTTTATTTATTTTTTTTACTATTTTTTTATATGATTATAAACTAGGGCTTGACCGCAATCTAGCCTGATGGTATACAGTGATGCAATAGTTGATGGTAAAGCGCGCTAGTTTATTAAGAGCCTATTCACTCTAGCCTTGAAGACACTTAAATTGCAGTCAGACGGAAACACCGCCGCTGGCAAATTGTATTGTGATCGTTTTGAGCTAAATTTGGGTCGCCAATTAGCCTCTTCACCCACCTCTCCACTAAATCCAAAGTAGCCAGGTAGCACTTTGCAGCATCAGCCCAAATGTGGCTGCAATATTCCACTCACGAACGGACCTGTGCTTTGTATAACATTCGAAGATGTCCTGGTGTGAAGTACTGCCGAACCTTTGCGGCCAGGTTTTAACCCCCGGAATATGACTAATAATACGTGAAGCTGTACAAGAGTTACTTTCAAACATTAGACGACTGTTTCTTACTGTTCTCAATTTGTTCTTACGCCGTATACGGGTGTAGTAATTATATCTGTCTATACTGTTTTTGAAAAATACTGCGGCTAATATTAAGGCTTTTTACAATTTAAGATGGACATAACTATTCCTGATAACCTCTAATCACCTAATCCTCCGTCTACAACCTGAGAGGTTGTCATCAGTCTATAGCATTTCATTGCTGGTACATACTGGAAGTATGTCATAAATTCAAGGTCGCTCAGTAAGCTATGCAACAGTCTGTGCTTGGAGTCTCTCTAAGAGATCGAATCCGCAACGAGGTAGGCAGAAAACCAAAGTTGTCGACATAGCTCACAGAATAAGTAATAAGACTAAAGTAGTGCTCATCATCATGCCCAACCTTTTATCGTCCCACTGCTGGGCACTGGCTTCCTCTCACAAAGAGAAGGATTGAACGAAATCACTACGCTTGCTAAATGCGGGTTGGCGATTTCAGACTTAAAGTTCAGGTTTCCTCAAGATGTTTTTTCCTTCACCTCGTAGTCAGTCAGTGGAAACCTAGAACTGGTAAACGTAAGGTGGGATGCGTCTTCAGGCTAGTTGGACCGACGATCTTCGCAGGATGGCTGGTAGTTGCCGAAAATAGAATAGGCTATTTGACAGTATGAATATTTTAGTGATTATTTGCTTTAAATGCATAAAATGAGGGTTCTATATATTATTTATATGAGTTTTAATGAAAATAATAACAACTAATATATCCAAAAACACAAAAAATATGTTTGGCATTTTGTTTCTCGCGCCACTTGTTGTGAAACGATCCGGATTGGCTAATGTCACGATGACGTCATACGCTCATAAACACTTGTTGTCGTTCTATGTGTTCTCAGGGCCTATAGCCAATGTAACATCGCTTCCTAGCGAAACGAAATCGAATACTAAACCAACCAATACGCACGCTGTGTAAGCAAGCATATTATAAACTGGAAGATTATATCCTTGATAAAAACGCTTGGATAAATACCAGTCCTGGTCCACAGCCACAGTGTTTTAGCGTTTTTAGAAGAATTTTAAGGATATTTGGAGCGATTTGTGGTATTTTTTTGTTTTCTGACTGACAAATAACAGATAAACACAAACACCACTGCGGTACCGAAAATCGTTTGTGACGTCACTTACAAAGCGCGACGCCATATTGCTAAATTAAGCGTTTCGGCGGCTTATTTGAATTTTGAATTTTTATTTGCATGTTTGTTACGAAATACGTACTTAAAATAAAAAAAAAATTGGTGAACTTCTTAACCGCAACCAAGTAATTCAAGATAGAAATTATAAATTTGTTAAATAGCCTATTGAATGACGTGAAATAGGGGAGGCCTATGTCCACCACTGGACTGCATTAGGCTGATGATACTTATAATGGTGAATGAAAGGTTGTCTGTAAAAGATAAGACCGCCCATTGTGTCACCGTTTGTAAAATCTTTATATTTATGTTCTGTAATATATATGGTATACATAATAAAGAGTATTCTATTCTATGATGATGATAGAGTTCCTTCAGTTTGCTTTATTTCTAAAGTACCTCGGACTGGTCTCAGCGCGTTGCTGTAACAGACATCGTAGCTTGGCGATGCTGGTGGACAGGTCAGCGGCCTCCTCGTACTCCGGCTCGGGAGAATCTGGTACAGGCACTAATGGGAGCTCCGCTTTGGGAATTGATCGGGGTTGAGATGGCTGGAGAGGAAATCGGTCGAGCATTATTTAAATAAGGTCTTCAACCTAGTTGACAACTTAAATGATAAATACTACCAGCTAATTCATATGATTTTAAGGAAATTAAGACGATATTACTCAATTAAAAAGACTTTTTAGTCCGCTATCTTTGGGAATCCGCCATATTGAATTTTGAACGATTTGATTCAGTTATCTTCTTCGTGTCTTTTGTCTTTTTCTTAATTAAATCGAAAGAAAACCATGCACTGAAGTTAAAGTTAGTTTTTGAACACAGGCTTCAATCAGACACCAAACGTGTATACAAAATGTAGAATTTAGAATAAAATTTAGTTGCATAACTTGACCCATACATATTCTTCTACTTCAGCCTATAGAGGTTCACTGCTGGACAAAGGCCTCCCCAAGGCCTTCAGTACATGGGGGTGGGGGTGCCATAATCCCTAACCTTGTCGTCGGGTTGGGGATCGCAGTAATTTGCTATTCCACAGGAGAAGCGCTGCTGCCCGCTTCCCTGGTGAGAGTTACCTTAGTCGGATGGTACTATACTAAGCCCGGTACCACACGGGGAATCTCAATACTTGTAGAACTTGTCAAATGACACCCTTTATCTATAAACTCCCATACATCTAACTAACTATAAATATGCGAGTTTTTGCAACTGGTCCAAAACAGAATCTAGAAAACAGTCAGAAAATCAAGTCACTACACTGACCACGCTGTCCTGTGAGGTGACTCTCTGCTGCTTGAGTAATGGGTGCACGTTGTTCTCGTCTGAAATGAGAAAGAAATGTACAATTTAACACAAAACTGCGTGTATAGCACTAGCGACAGGCTCAAGAAGGTGGGGCTAGCCGACCTAGTCACGTGCCTCTAGGGAAAGATCGAGGTGGTGTTGGAGAAGGATGCTGGAAGGTTGTGGAATAATCTAACTTCGAAATATCAGTATCACTACATAGTATAAAAAAACTATTTACAAAAAAATAGAACCCGACTTAAAAAAAAATTAAAAGGAGAAGACGGTCTAGAAGTCGGTGTCTCAAGGTTTCTGTTGTTTAGCTCGCCACCAACTTTTAGAGCCATGACAAAAGCAAAATAATTTTTTTTCTTTTAAGAGTTTTTTTTTTCAAAGTCACTTTCTCTTTCCCTATTTTTTTTTTTTTTTTTATAAAATATAAACCAGCGCTTGACCGCAATCCTGCCTGATGGTAAGCAGTGACGCAATCGTTGATGGTAAAGCGCACTAGTTTATTAAGAGCCTATTCACTCTAGCCTTGAAGACACTCAAATTGTATGTCCCTATGTATGCTTAAATCTTTAAAACCTCGCAACGGATTTTGATTCGATTTATTTTAATAGATAGTGATTGAAGAGAAGCGTTTATACGTACAATAACATCCATTAAATAGTGGAGAAATACTGTTATTTTTGAGGTGTCTAATGTGATGTCGTAAATAATTATTTTTTTTCCTCTTACACTGCAAACGCAGGCTGCAAGATCTATCAAAATAATGTAAGTACTAAATGTTGTACATATTGAAAAAGTCTCCAGAAAACTCCGCGATGGTATATATCTATCTCTTATGGGTATCCCACAACAACATTTTTTGTCATTTACTTTTTACGGAAAATAATGGCTAGTAGTAGCGCTTTAAGCCAATATAGCATTAATCCTTATCCAATTAAATACATTGTTGATTTAATATAGATCTATATCGCCCTTTACAACATATGATTTAAATGAATATTTTCGATACAGATTTAAAAATAGCGGGGCGTCGCGTTTACGGCGGTACGCGGGGGAAGGGGGGGCGTCGGGCCGCTATGTTTTTTATACAACGTTCACAGTCTTTCTGTAGTGTATTTAGTATCAGCATTGCACCCGTGCCAAGCCGGGGCGGATCGCCAGTCAACTAATGAGAAACAAATAATGCATATCGTACCTCTCTGTCCATTGGTGGTGTGTATATCTTTGTGTTCTGGAATGGGTTTCCCGCGAGGATGCTCAGACGGGGGCGTCCGGTGTTCTCGATTGTGGGACGGTGACTTGTCCTAAACACATAATAATATTGTCATAAGCTACGTCTTTCTTTTAACTTCAAAGAGTTCAAAATAAAACATTGAATGTGAGACCTTACGGAACTGAAACGTGGTCGCTCACATTGGGCCTCATACGAAGGCTCAAAGTCACACAAAGGGCAATGGAAAGAGCTATGTTCGGAGTTTCTCTGCGTGATCGAATCAGAAATGAGGAGATTCGCAGAAGAACCAAAGTCACCGACATAGCTCTTCGAGTCGCTAAAATTAAGTGGCAGTGGGCGGGGCACATTGCTCGTAGAACCGATGGCCGATGGGGCAGTCAGGTTCTGGAGTGGCGGCCACGTACCGGAAGACGCAGCGTACGGAGGCCCCCAACAAGGTGGACCGATGACCTGGTGAAGGTCGCGGAAAGCCGATGGATGCGGGCAGCACAAGACGGGTCATCGTGAAATGCCTTGGGGGAGGCCTTTGTCCAGCAGTGGACATCTATAGGCTGAAGATGAATGTGAGACCAGAGTTTTCAACCCTTTTTATATCACGGACCCCTTACTATCCAAAAATCTTTCTCGAACTCCTTTCCTCTGCTGCTTCTAACTTGGAATTTCAGTCTGTCACTTTAAGTACCTTTTGTTAAACAGAATTTCCCACAATCAACCCCTGAACCAACCCGCACTGGGCCCGCCTGGTAGATTACGGCCCACTCCCTCTCACCGAGAGGAAGCTGGCTATATGCTAATTATGTAACCCCTGAAATTCTGAAGTGATTGTTTTTTCTTTTGGATTGAACCATAATTAGAGTTATTTATCCTGGTTTTCTAACCACGCGTTTAAAAACACTGGCCTAGTCCATACTGACCTGATCACTGAGCCCCGTAAATCGGAGACCCTTCTTCAGTCCAGCGATGCCGAAATCCAGCAGGCCTTCCATCATACCGGCCGCTTCGTCCTACAGCAGGGAATAGTACACAACCAGTTAGAAATATGACGGAAGAAATGGATAGGAGTGAAATTGGGCGGAGTGATCACGAATATTTCGTGAGTTTAGAAAGCTGATACTTAATGTTTTCCGTGAGTTAAACTTGATTTTCAAATAAAGGATGTCAATTGACAAGTTTTACGTACAAGTTTCGAGATTTATTATATATTACATATGAATTTAGCAACTTGAAACCTCCGTAGCCGTAACTAAACGTGCGTAATAAAACTTTTATTTAAATAAATTCATTAGAATTACAAAAACTGTTTTTTTTTATAATTTATAAACTAGAGCTTGACCCGACCCGAATGATGGTAAGGAGTGATGCAATCGTTGATAGTAAAGCGAACTAGTTTATGAAGACTTTTCACTTAAAAAATAGTGAATAGGAAAGAAGACGGCAGTTGAGCGAGGTGATACAATGTTAAAACCAACAACACGACCAACGATGCAGCGCCAGAGGGAGATTGATCTGGAGACCCTCCACGACCAAACTCCGACACAACATTTGGCGCATCGTACCCGGCACACATCGCAACACAACTGCTCAGACCATACATCATGCCAGAACACGACGGATCGCTTGGCGGCAAGACTTTGTCTGGTGGGTGGTAAGTTCTGCCGGCAGCCGATGTTATGGCCTACCACCGAGAAAACCTTGATTAGAATTGTTATCAACTAAAACAATAAAGACATTCTTAAGTAAACGTTCTTAATAAACGGTTCCGCGGTACTTAAGCTCGGTCATTTTTCTAGTACTAAAGCACTAACCATGGGATGTCCTCAGGGTTCAGTTGTCGGTCCTTATTTATGGAATTTGGGTTTTGATGATTTCCTCGCGATCCCGCTTCCTTGCGGCTGTTCACTTACTGGTTACGCAGACGATGGCCTACTGCTCATTCAGTCAAGTACCCGAGCTGGACTTGAGAACTTGGCCCATACTTGCCTAAATCTAATATCTCAGTGGGGTGATCGTAACCGCCTAGCGTTTGCGCCGCATAAAACCTATCAACTTCTACTAAAAGGTAATCTTAGATAATTGCCTACTAAAATTTAATAACGTTCCCGTTAAAAAACAGCAATCCGTATGCTACCTTGGTATGGTCTTAGAAAGGAATTTTTCATTTATCGAACATATAAAAATAGTTGGCGAAAAAGCTAAAAGGAACTTTTATGCCCTAACTAGAATATCCAAAGCAATTTGGGGTCTATCATTCCTAACTTTAAAAACTATATATGGAGCTACCTACTTAGGATGTATGTGCTGCGGTGCACCTGTTTGGGCCGATAGGGCCAGCATAGGGGCGGCGCGACGTAAACTGCTTCAAAGCCAACGTTTGGCATTGATATTTTTATGCAAGGCGTATAGAACAGTCAGTACTGAAGCCTTACCCGTTCTGGCAGGTGTACTTCAAGTCGATCTTGAAGTACAGCGACGTGCTTCAATGTACTACTCCGCGAGCGGGGAGGCCATGGACACTAACTTTGTTACACAACGCGACCTCAATAGAATTTCTAGATTATTTAAACCTCAGACTGACGTCTGGGAGGACCTCTTATCCGAATGGCAAAGTAGGTGGGATAATTCCATCAAGGTCTGTTCTTTCCATCCGTTGGCGATCGGCTGGCTAAGACATGGCTGGAGGTTGACCACTGCGTTGCCCAATTTCTCACAGGTCATGGCAACTTTAAAAGTAAACTGTATTCTTTTAAACTTGTTCCTTCGCCTTTGTGTCAGTGTTCTACATCGAACTGTGAATTTGAACAGTCCGCACAACACATCTTGTGGGAGTGTATTCTTTGGCAGAATGAACGCAATATTATGTTGGATAGTGTACATGTTACATCCGGAGTTGTTACCTTGTAGAAACTAGAACTAATTTCCGTGCGTTCAGGCGCTTTTGCCATACCTATTATTGGAATCAATTGTAACAGCAAATACCTACTTAGGACCCATTAACTTAATCAAACGTTATTCCGTGGTGCTTGGCAATCTGGGCTTCTCCCAGTTGCAATAATGTCCCTTTGTGCCGATTGGCCTAGTTCTGTTCTGTCTCCTGCTTATTATGGAGGGAAGTGGAAAAAAAATCTTTTTTCTTACTCCTCCGCTATTATTTTCTGATTAATTTCGTTGCGGGACCCAAGACAGTTGAATCGTTTCTCCGGGACTCGTTGAGCTTCATTGCTCGGCGTTTTTCTGGCGGTCTCCACTGTTGATTCAGGCTTTCAGGAGTTGCAGTGGGTTGGGAACAGTGTGGCGGGTTTTGTCCATTCTTAAGTAAACCCATAGGATCCCTCCCATGTTAACACACACAACATTTCAACTCGAAACAGTTATCCCTCGTTATCAAACGCAAACATGGCGAGGGAATTTACCGCGCACTGGATTTTCAACTTTCGATGTAGGGCCGAGCATTGAAAATCCAATAGAGTGAAGTTTAAAAAACAAAATGTTGGATCCTCAACCGTCGGCCCTGAGCATAGCGTTGAAAATCCACACCGCTAATAAAAAAACGCTGCGGATACGAACGTACGAACCTGTACTAACACAATCTAAATATCCGTGCATACTAACAGACATGCTAGTTGCTTGTTTCATGCAGATTTAAACAAATTATCTTACTTGACTATGAATAGATTGGATATTGGATTTTGAACTTTAATACTTACCGGTTAGTCTTAATGGGCTGGGCATAGAATGCTCTACAAACAGGTCTCGTGATGTTTGCGATATGATTTGTGACCAAGTATTTTTTAAATGTAACGTTAAATAGTAAACAGTGAAGAAAAAATGAAAGGAAATGTTTTTAGGGTTCCGTACCCAGAATATTAACGGGACCCAAAAAAAAAAAGGAAATCCCCTTAAGTAAATGATTTTTATTCAAATTACCGTCCGTCTGTCATAAGGCTGTATATTTGGCATTTCCAAATATTTTTTTTTTTTTTTTACATATTATAAACTAGCGCTTGACCGCAATCCTGCCTGATGGTAAGCAGTGACGCAATCGCCGATGGTAAAGCGCACTAATTTATTAAGAGCCTATTCACTCTAGCCTTGAAGACACCCAAACTGTAGTCCGACGGAAACACCGCCACTGGCAAATTGTTCCAGTCCCTCGATGTACGCGGTATAAAGGAGGAGGCGAAACGCCCCGTCCGGATCGTAGTGGTGTTAACAACGTAAGGGTGGAAACCAGCCGTACGACGGGTCGTCCGCTGGTGGAACGGAGATGGGGGAATTAAATCATGCAATTCCCTCGCACACTCCCCGAAATGCATCCTATAGAATACCGAAAGGCTGGCTACTCTACGCCTGTGCTCTAGGCTTTGGAGACCAACTTGAGTTAGATCAGGGTCACCAATCAGCCTCTTTGCACGTCTCTCCACTGAATCCAAAGTGGCCAGGTGATACTTGGCAGCACCAGCCCAAATGTGGCTGCAGTACTCCACACACGAACGGACCTGTGCTTTGTATAATATTAGAAGCTGCCCAGGTGTGAAGTACTGCCGGACCTTTGCGATAACGCCAAGTTTCCTGGCAGCCACCTTGGCCTTGGACTCAATGAACCGCCCAAAGTTAAGGTTCGAGGAAATCTCAACTCCCAAAAGGTGAAGGCGGTCGGAACACTCCAAGGACACATTTCGAAAAGTAGGAGCCAAGGTCAACGGGCTCGTTTTGGCGGTGAAAAGTCACGCCTGTGTTTTGGCGGCATTGAATGCTACAAGATTGGCATTGCCCCATTCGGAGAATGCCTGCAGTGCAACACTCGTTCGCTCAACCATGGCCTCTCTTTCGGACTGGATTGATTCCCTACTAACCCGAGCATCCGGCAGGTATCTCTCTACAACTGTGCTGTCATCTGCATACCCATAGATACCAGGCATCAGCAGATCGTTAATATGCAGCAGGAACAGAGTTGCAGAGAGAACAGACCCCTGAGGAACACCGGCATTAGTTGACATGGGCTCAGAAGAGCATCCGTCGACAACAACTCGGAGGGACCGTTCAGTCACGAAGTCTTTTACCCAGCCAGTCAGGCTAGGGGAAATGCCGTACGCTGGAAGCTTACTCAAAAGGCCAGCGTGCCATACCCGGTCGAAGGCCTTCGAGACATCAAGGGAGACAGCAATCGCTTCCCCATTCTTCTCGAGGGCCTCGCCCCACAAGTGAGTGGCATACACTAGTAGGTCCCCAGTTGACCGATTGCAGCGAAACCCGTACTGTCGGTCACTGAGGAGATCGTTACCTTCCAGGTATGCCAAGAGGCGCGAGTTCAATACACGCTCCATAATTTTGCAAAGTATGGAAGTGATCGAAATCGGCCGATAGTTGGCAGGATCGGCACGACTACCTTTCTTGGGCACGGCCTGCACGTTAGCAAGCTTCCAGGACTTGGGCACTATACCGGTCCTAAATGAGAGGCGATACAAGCGCGTCAATACAGGAGACAACTCGGGCGCACATGCTTTAAGAACAATCGCTGGTATACCATCCGGACCACTAGCCTTATTCACGTCCAGACGACACAGTACTCTCAGAACCTCCTTGTTTCTAATGCGAACCTCAGGCATTGAAGCTCCGCAATGAGGTAAATTAGGTGGAGTAGCACTGCCAGTATCCAGACGAGAATTATGGGCAAAGAGAGAAGCAAAGAGACCTGCTTTCTCTCTCGCCGTATGAGCCAGTGTTCCATCAGGCCTAACCAGCGGAGGCAGTGAGGGCCGACAGAAGTAGAATAATAGATACTCTTGAAATTTTCCTAGTGTCTATGGTCGCTATGACAACATATACATACATACATAATCAACCTATATTGTTCCCACCGTTGGGATACAGGCCTCCTCTCGGTGAGAGGGAGTGGGCCGTAATCTACCAAGATGGCCCAGTAGTAGATGTCACATGTCTTCGAAGTTTTTAACTCTAGTACATGCAGGTTTCCTGACAATATTTTCCTTCACCGTTTTGAGAACAGTGGTGATGAAATAATTTACTCAGAGTGAAGTGCCTGACTGGGTTCGAACCTACGCCCTACAACTTTTAAACCGTGGCCGATACCACTAGGACACTACTGGTCAAAATCACGCGAATTCAGTGCTTTTTCCCCATCAAACATAAGTGCTTAACGCCAGTAACAAAATCCAACAAACGATCTATGATCTTGTGTCAAATAAGGCCCAAGGTAACACCAAGTACGACAACTCCAGTTTTGAGGACAGTACAGTAGAAGAGTACTATAGGACAGTGACATTCAAAGCAATTTTAACCTGAGCCAGTGCGGCGCTTGCTCCTTATTTGTGGTACCTGTCTACAAAATTGATACAGAATATTTAAATATAAATGATGCAGTTGTCAAGGAATTTTAGACCTAAGAGTGTTAATATATAAAGATTATTTTGCTGTGCACTATTGGTGCTATTGTTGCAATTTTATGTTGCAGATAAAACCTTAAATATATGATTTAAAAACACAACAACTCGGTGTCAATTCTAATCCTTTTCTTGTATAAACAATATGTAAAGAAAACCCTGTCCGATCCGTGAAGGTATTGTTAGGTATCAATAACTGATTCTACGAATGCCTACAAAGCGGGCTAAACTTAAAAAAAAATTACCGTAAAAAATAAATATTATTTCGCAAAAAGAGGTAACTTAAAACATGTGCGGTAGGCCATCCATGTGCAGGCGAAGGGGGGCAGGGCACGCGGCACGTGGTCGAATCGCTATTCGCTCAGAATTATACCGTCAAAAATAGTGTTGTCACTTTTTTTAAATTACCAAAATTTTGGGGAATTTAGAATTAATTCGCGGGAAAAAAAACATTATTTCAAAATTCATTAGTATTGTTACTATGATGATTATGTAAAATTTCATATTTTATTTGGTCATGTGTTTACCTAACCTTTATTATCCTTACGGGTCGGACGAGGTTTTATTAATATATTGTATGTACATCTTTTTTGCATGTTAAAAAGGCAAATATTTATGTCAGGGGGGCATAGAAACCTTTCAGAACATTTATGAACTCCCTTAATTACTAATCAGTCTTATTCAGGATCATTTGCGTCCATTTGACCTACACAAATACCTAATGTTTCATGTCGATGTCCTTGTGTCCTTTGTAAGACAAAATAGCCGAAGATGATTCGACACTAAAAATTTTAGTTGCAAGGCCAGAAGCTGGGTATGCCCTTGTATATATCATCCATTTCCGATCATCATTAGATATGTGAATACGTTTCAAGCTTGGTTGATACATACAGGGTGTATCTGACATCGTAACGCAAACTTCCCGAAAAGGCTAGACCACATGCCACTAATAAAATTATTATAGTCATTTATGTCGCTAATGACAGCCTCCGTGGCGTAGCAAGGTGGCGCGGGTTCGATCCCCGCACAGTGCAAGTATTTGTATGCATGAATATGATATTTGCACTGGTCTGGTCGTGCCTCGGAAAGCACGTTAAGCCGTTGGTCCCGGTTGCCATACGAACATCTAGTGGCAGTCGTTACGGGTTGTTAGAGCCCTCAAAAGTCCAACAATTGGTCCAAAATGTCGAAGTTTAGCCATATCAGCAGTTGGACTGGTAAAGCGGACCCCAGACTCCAAAAGCTGAAAAAGGCTTCGGATGCGACTGGGATTAACGCTGGGATGATGATGATTTATGTCGCATCATGATGATTTATGTACAGAAATCATAGTGTTTAAAAAAAAGTGTCGGCTCGGCCTTTGAACGTTGCAAGCGTGCCGCCGTGCGGGTTTGTATGTATGACGTTGACCCCTGATGTAAACTCTATTTAATCAGCTGATAGGATAGTCTTTCGAGTTTTGTTCACATTGCGCTTTTTTGTGTTATTAGCGAATTAATTAATTTTTACTTTAAAATCTTACTGGGTTATAAAAGTACAGCAATTATAAAGTGAAAAAAACGGCAATTATTTTTCATAAATCAAGAAAAAGCCGACGCATGATCCACCACTGTGAGGTTCAGAAACATGTACTAGATCCATGGTACTCGTTTGTGCGTCGATGTCAGATACACCCTTTATGTGTCAAATCAGATCCAAATCGGACCAAGATTAAGTCTTCATGTAAATTTTTTCTGTGTTTTTAAGCTTCTGTCATTTTCTTAATGTAATAAAAAGACAAAAGATGCAATAAACTTAAATTGCTTAAATGGGTTAATGCATATAAAATATCTGTGTTAAAATGGGTTAATGCATATAAAATATCTGTGTTAAAATCTCTTGTCTGTGGTACATGCCCAGCACCTATTTACAAAAGCATAAGCAGAAAGATCGTGCAAACAACATACACTGGAGTTTTGCTTGCGGGGCACATCTAAGGGAAGTTTGGAGTCCACCTGTAGGTCCCCTATCTTCGTCTTGGCCTCCCTGACGGTGGACTGCAAGTCCTTCAGCAAGGCATCCGCTGGCTTCGGGCTCTGTTCCTTCTTCGATTCTTTGTATAGACTCGGGTCTAAGGGATCCACTTCTATTGTTTCTTCTTCATCTGGAATTTAGAGCATTTGAGAGAAAAAAAAAATGTAACATTTTAGAATGAAGTTAAAAATCATCATGATCATAATTTCCGCCGAAAGACGTCCACTGTTGGAAATAGCCTCAAAGTAACTTTACTTCGACTGGTTCCGTGCTTCTTGCATCCAACTAGGTTCTTTGGATTTAACAAGTTCATCTGTCCACTTTGTGGTCTTCTTCCTCAGCCTATAGATGTCCACTGCTGGACAAAGGCCTCCCCCAAGGCTTTCCATGATGACCGGTCTTGTGCTGCCCGCATCCATCGGCTTCCCGCGACCTTCACCAGGTCATCGGTCCACTTTGTTGGGGGTCTCCCTACGCTGCGTCTTCCAGTACGTGGCCGCCACTCCAGAACCTTGCTGCCCCATCGGCCATCGGTTCTACGAGCAATGTGCCCTGCCCACTGCCACTTAAGTTTAGCGACTCGTAGAGCTATGTCGGTGACTTTGGTTCTTCTGCGGATCTCCTCATTTCTGATTCGATCACGCAGAGAAACTCCTAGCATAGCTCTTTCCATTGCCCTTTGTGTGACTCTGAGCCTTCGTATGAGGCCCATTGTGAGCGACCGCGTTTCAGTTCCGTAAGTCATCACTGGCAACACACACTGGTCAAAGACTTTCGTCTTGAGACACTGGTATCTTGGACGACGAGAAGATGTAGCGTAGCTTCCCGAACGCTGCCCAACCGAGCTGGATTCGCCGAGACACCTCTTTCTCGAAGTTGGACCTACCTAGTTGGACTTTCTGTCCCAGGTATATATACTCGTCAGCAACTTCGAGTGCAGAGCAACCAACTACAATTGGAGTGGGTGCGACATGAGAGTTCGACATGATCTTCGTCTTATCCATGTTCATTTTTAGACCCACTTGTTGGGAAGCTCTGCTGAGGTCATTGAGCATTTTGCCCAAGTCTTCTGGGGTCTCAGCCATGACCACGATATCATCTGCGAAACGGAGATTAGTGATGTACTCGCCGTTGATGTTGATGCCAAGTCCTTTCCAGTCCAGGAGCTTGAAGACATCTTCCAACGCAGCAGTGAACAATTTAGGAGATATGACATCTCCTTGTCTCACTCCACGCTGCAGTTGGATCGGTTTCGAGTCCTGATCCTGGAGACGGACTGACATGGTGCCGTTTTGTACAAACACTTTATCACCGCAATGTATCGATGGTCAATTTGGCACCGCTGGAGAGACTGTAGCACCGCCCAAGTCTCAATCGAATCGAAGGCCTTCTCATAGTCCACAAACGCCAAGCATAGTGGTTTGTTATACTCCTCGGACTTCTGTATAACTTGCCGCAGCGTATGAATGTGGTCTATGGTGCTAAAACCTTTTCGGAAGCCGGCTTGTTCGGGAGGCTGGAAGTCGTCAAACCTGCGAGCGAGACGATTCGTGATGACCCTAGAAAACAGCTTGTAGACATGGCTCAGGAAGGATATCGGTCTGTAGTTTTTCAGGAGGGTATTGTCACCTTTTTTGAAAAACAAAACCACCACGCTCCTGTGCCACGCCTTAGGCGTTTCGCCTTTAAGAATGACGGAATTAAATGGCTTCTGAAGCGCTTTAAGAACCGGTTTGCCACCCGCTTTCAGAAGCTCAGCCGTAATTCCATCATCTCCAGCCGCCTTATCGTTCTTGAGCTGTTTCAGGGCCATACCCATCTCGTACAGGCTGACGTCCGGGATATCGTCGGTGTAGTGTCGGGTTAGTCTGGCTCTAGGATCATTAGCCAGGCTTACAACAGGTGAGTGTGTTGATGTGTATAACTCTCCGTAGAATTTCTCGATCTCACCCAAAAGCCCGGGCTTGGAAGTGACGATCCTACCATCCCCAGTCTTCAGCTTCGCAAGTAGACTCTGTCCAACAGACAATTCTCGTGCGAACACTTTGGAGCCTTTGTTACGCTCGATAGCCTCTTTAATACAATTTGTATTAAATTGGCGTATATCGCGAGTCAGAGACTTTGAGATCTGTCTGTTAAGGCATCTGATGCGCGAAGCGTCATCAGGGGATTTTAAGATCACCTCCCGTCTTTCTTCCATTAGCCGGCGGGTGGGACCGGAGATCCTCTTCTGTCTTTTTGAACGGAGGGTTTTTGTAGAACTTAGACCCTTCCGTTTGGAGAGTTTCCACAAACCTGTTGTTGTAGTCGTCCACATCTACGCATTCACCGAGGCATTCGAAGCGGTTTTATAGTTCGATCTGAAAGCTCTCGGGGTTTTGGAGTTGTGTTGACGCTGGACGGAGCGTAGACTTCATAAGTCGAGAGCGTTCGAGCCTAATGTTGAGGTTCAAGATGCCTCTAACAATACGGTGATCACTCCCGGTTTTTACCGCATGGATCACGGAGACATCGTTGAACACTTGCCTTCTCGTTGACATTATGAAGTCTATCTCGTTTTTGGTCTGACCATCGGGGCTGAGCCAGGTCCACTTGCGGTGCAATGGTTTCCTGAAAAAAGAATTCATCGCAAAGAGTCCTTCCCTTTCCATGAAATCCATTAGCATCTGACCTCTGGAATTCCGATTTCCAACTCCAAATTGCCCCACTTTCGTCTCGTCCGCCTCTCGCATGCCCAGTTTTGCGTTAAAGTCCCCCATGACAACAGTGTAGTGGGTTTTGGAGGAATGTATGGCTCTACTGACGTCCTCATACATAGCCTCCACCTCATCGTCGGAGTGTTTAGACGTCGGAGCGTAGACCTGTATAACCTTTAACGAATATCTTTTGGTTATTCTGAGTACAAGGTACGCTACCCGAGTCGAAAGGCTCCCGACTTTAACAACGTTGTTCACGAGGGACTTGTGGAAAATAAACCCTACGCCACCCTGGGACAGCTGGTCGCCTTCCCGGAAATAGAGCAGGTTGCCAGACTTCAGGATTATGGAGTCCTCTCCCTCTCTTCGGACTTCAGATAACCCCACAATGTCCCAGCGTAACCGGCTCAGTTCTTCCTCCAGTTCGACAATCTTCTCATCGGTCCGTAGTGTGCGCGTGTTATATGTTGCCAGGGCCAAAAGTCGTCGTGGGTGATGGTAGCCGGATCTCTACCGGAGATTCTTAGCACCCCTTGCTCCGCCGTAACCGAGTCCGCTACCGTAGCCTAGAATAGAGGAGCTGCCGGGGACTAGGGGCCTAGGCTGTGTCACGTGTATCAATCATTGGGGGGGGGATTGCCATAATCCTCACGCTTGGCAGGCGGGATTGGGATCGCAGTGATTTGATATTACACAGGAGAAGCGCTGCTGCCCGCTTCCCTGGTGAGAGTTCCCTTAGTCGCCTCTTACGACACCCACGGGAGGATATGGGTTGGCACTATTCTAAGCTCGGCACCACAAGGGATACACCCACACTCTTACTACCACAAAATTGTTTATAATAAAAACGCTTAAGAGCTCCGCTGCCTACCCAAGCAAAAATAGATTAATGCGGGCCGCACCCTGTGCCTACAATTGATAAAGGAATATCTTACCTTTATACGACCCGTCTGGTAGAAACTCCCGTGTATGAGCACTATGTAATAAATCCTATTGATTAGTGTGATATAATTATTTGCTGCATCTTAAGGTGATGCAGAGACAAAACATGGTAGGTGCAAAGATATTAAAGTTAAAAGAGAAACAAAAGAATAATAATCCATACTAATATTATAAATGTGAAAGTAACTCTGTCTGTCTGTCTGTCTGTCTGTCGGTCTGTCTGTCTGTCTGTCTGTTACGCTTTCCCGCTTTAACCTCTCAACCGATTTTGATGAAATTTGGCACAGACAATCTTTAGACCCTGAGAAAGAACATAGGCTACCTTTTATCCCGGAAAAATTTGATGTTCCCGAGGGAAATCTAAAAAGCGCGATATAACCGAACTTAACGCGGGCGAAGCCGCGGGCGGAAAGCTAGTAAATAAATAAATAACGCCAAGTTTATTGGTAGCCATCTTGGAGTTGGACTCAATGTATCGTCTTGTTCCCAATGATCTCAACAACAAAACAGTTGTTGTTTGTGGAGACTTCAACATTAATGTTCTAGAGAAATCAGCTACAATTAATAAATTTATGTCATTATTTAAGTCATTATGTAAGTAACTTGTACGCAAGATTCTTTGAGCCGACTAGAATAACTGCCACGAGTGCCACCTGTTTAGACAACATCTTTACTAACTCAAGACCTTCTGACCATTTAATTATAAACGAGTTAGACTCTGATCACTGTGGCCAGTTAGTTACTTTTACCCAGAAAAGTGAAGTCAGAGCTCAAAGAAAACTTGTGAGTTTTGTTCCTATAAATGAAAATCGTTTAGGACAATTTAAAAATAATTTAATTGAAAGGCTACCGGACTTGCCTTATCACGCCAATCCGGATCATGCGTATAGTGTACTATTTAATCTCATTAATTGTGAATTTATGAAAGTTTTCACAAAAAAAACATTGCCTGTTAGCGACCGTATTATATTTAGTGACTGGGCAACCCCAGGTATTTATAAAAGCAGGAAAAAAATGTATGAATTATATCAGGAAAAAACATTTAACCATGATGAAGCTTTTCAAGATTTTGTTAAAAATTATTCAAAAACTTTTAAAAGAGCCTGTTCCTCAGCAAAAGCCATACACATTAAAAATAAAATAAAATCTTCTGGCAATAAAATCAAAACAACTTGGGGAATTATAAATTCTGAAACTGGAAGGACCAAAGTACAGAACCGCGATTTCCATCTTAAAATTAACGATGAAGATATAAAGGCGGACTTGGAGGTGGCAACTGAGTTTGAGAATTTTTTTACTAATATTCCAATAATGACAACAAAAACTTTGTCTTCTTCCTCCACTTCTGCATATGCCATACTAAAAGAATGTGTTCAAGAATGTGACAATCACTTTGAATTTACATTTGTGACTGCTAAAGACATTATAGAATCTTTTAAGGATCTTGATGTAAAAAAAACTGCCGATCATTGGGGTTTGTCAGTATACACTGTAGCTTCAATAATAGATGCTATCGCACCTTTCTTAGCAATTGTTTTTAATTCTTGTGTCACATCTGGTGTATTTTCTGATTTGATGAAACTAAGCAAAGTAATTCCACTGTTCAAATCTGGTAGTACAACTGATCCCACGAATTTTCGGCCAATATCGATATTACCAACTTTGAGCAAAATTTTTGAAAAATTAATTTTGAAACAGTTGTTGAAGCACTTTAACTTACACAATTTATTGCACGTGAAACAATTTGGTTTTACAAAGGGTCGTTCAACTACGGATGCGGGCGTGGCGTTGCTAAAGAACATATTTGGGGCCTAGGAGGAATCGCAAGATGCTCTTGGTATTTTTTGTGATTTGTCCAAGGCCTTTGATTGCGTACATCATGATACTCTTATCAGGAAATTGTACCATTATGGTTTGAGGGACAGAGCTCTCGACCTTTTGACTTCTTATCTGAATAATCGAATTCAGAGGGTTGATGTTAATGGCAAGAGATCTGCAGGATCTGTGGTCACCATGGGCGTTCCGCAGGGCTCAATTCTAGGTCCATTCTTGTTTTTAATTTATATTAATGACTTACCTCATCACGTGAGGATAGCTACTAATAACAACATAGTATTGTTCGCGGATGACACTTCTCTTATTTTTAAAGTCAAGCGTCAGCTAACAAACTTTGACGAAGTTAACAATGCACTCTCTAAAGTTGTCCATTGGTTTAATGTAAATAACCTCCTTTTTAATGAAAAAAAAAACTAAAGTCATTAAATTTTCTACGCCAAATGTCAGGCAGCTAAGTACCAATGTTCAACTGAATGGAGTAGAGTTGATCCCTGTCGAGTCGACAGTTTTTCTTGGATTAACTATTGACGCCAAGTTACAATGGGGTCCTCACATTGAGAAGCTGTCGGGTAGACTCAGTTCTGCCGCCTTTGCTGTTAAGAAAATTAGACAGATAACTGGTGTGGATACAGCCAGAATTGTTTATTTTAGTTATTTTCATAGTCTTATGACTTATGGGATTCTTCTCTGGGGAACTTGTGCGGACATCAATACCATCTTTGTTTTTACAGAAGAGGGCTGTTCGAGCCATTTATAACCTTGGTCCTAGAGAATCTCTTAGAGAAAAGTTCAAAGAGGTGAACATTCTGACTGTAGCTTCACAATATATATTTGAAAATCTTATGTATGTTCATAAAAATATCTCTAATTTTAAGAAGATAAGCGATATTCATAATGTAAATACCAGGAACAAACACAATCTTGCTTTACATCACACTCGTCTCCACAGAGTAGGCAACTCGTTCATGGGTCCATGTATACACTTTTACAACAAGCTTCCCATGGACGTTCGAAACTTACCCATTAAACGATTTAAGAACCATATAAAGGCCAAACTTTGCAAAAAGGGGTATTATAAAATCACAGATTATTTAGAAGACAAAAAGCTTGGGATTGAGCTGCTCGCTCTGTTAAGCATTGTTAATTTTTATTAAGCAATATGCGTAATTATAAGGTAAATTATTGTAAACATTTTCATTTTTAATGTCTGGACTTGAAAAAGACGATGATCCCTGAGTTTGTTTCGGCCATTTCTTCTCAGAGGTAGTCAGTTAGGAAATGCCGGCTTCATCTAGTTAAAAAAATAAAATAAAAAATAAACATGACGTGTAAAAGTGATCAGTGATCCTACTTGCTTAATAAACGATTTCATTTCATTTCATTTCAGTAATGTACATATCAGATGTTTTTTTTTTTTAGATTTTTTTATTTTCTTATTTTAGAAGTTAGAGGGGGCGACCAACTTTATTCCACTTTGGAAGCGTCTGTGACGAATCTATAAGGGTTCCGTTTTTTGCCATTTGGCTACGGAACCCTAAAAACGTGCACTTTATGCGCTCTGCTAGCTCCCCATTAATAGGCTCCACCCTTAGAATTGATATACATAAAATCTCAAGGTTGATTGGGAATATTTGAAAGCTTCGAGTAGCTTGACCTGCTGTCGTCCGTCCTAAATATGACCTCTCTTATTATTCGGAAGCCACCTCACCAATATAATTTTGCCAATACAGTAAATTGTTCAAGAATAGTTGTTTTCATTTAATTAAAAAATCATATTGGTTCTCTTTTTATCTGTCAGCCTATATTGTCCTACAACTGGGCAAAGGCTTTTCATGTTCTTCCGCCTTTCCTCGTGATGTGCCTTTTCCGTCCAATCGGCCAGAAGCGCTAAACGCCAGCGTTTATTAGGCCGCTGCCTCGAATCTTGTGGGCAGCGGGGTGGCGGCGGCAGCGGCGCGAGAGTCGGGCGGGCATCGAAGACCCGTTCTCGAAACTAGCGGGCAGATCGCGCGTTACTATAGCCGCGTAGTATTGTGTTCACAATTGTGTCGACGAGATATTTGTTTTTATTCGCGAAAGAAATGTCTGAACAATGGCGGCAACATCTTTTTGATTCAAATTAATTCCTAACGCTCGATCACCCCTCGCTGCCCGCAAGATTCGAGCGCGAGGAGTACACCGCTTGCTGCTCGCTACCGCCCCGCTGCCGCGCCGCTGTTTTCGAGAACCGGTCCGTTTGATTTTGCGCATAAGATCTGGCCGCTCACTCGCCGCCGCCGCCGCCGCCCCGCTGCCCGCAAGATTTGAGGTCGCGGCCTTAGGCCTGCCTCTTTGACGACGTCCATCTTCAGGCACCCACTGTGTGACGACTTTGGCCTATTTGTCTGGATGAATCCTACATTATGACCTGCCCAGTCACTCTTCAACATCGCAGGCTTGGCGTCAACGAATATGTCTTTTAAAACAATAATATGCTCTATCACTCTTTAATAAAGCTTCAATTTTGACTTCTAAGCCTATGCCATAATAATGTATAAGTTATAGTTATTATAATGTACCAATTAACGCTTACCAAACCACAGGGGTTGCGGCGACTTGCTGCGCGGCGGGTTGGGACTGGTGTCCGTGTCCGCGTCCTGCCCCCACAGCCGGCTCAAGGTGATCTCTCCGTCCAAGCTCGCGAGCAGGTCCTGACCCATGCTAATGCATTGCAGGTCTATGTCGGTCTCCCAGGTTTTTACACTACCTAAAAGATAAGAGAACAACATTCTTCAGTCTTATTTTGTCGACCATTCGTTTCGCCGTTCTTTTTGTGTATCCGTTGACCTCGCAGCCGGCAGGATTTTGTTTCTTTTTTCAGGGTGGTGCAAAAAGAGCATAAGATGCAACAGCAAGTAAGGTCGAAATGTTTTGTAATTACAGAATAAAATTCCTGGGACCTCCCTATCGGCGTCAGCTTAGTTTGTTACGCTGACGACGACACACTGGTCCTGGCACAAGGGAGGTCGCACCAGGCGGCGGCCAATGCAGCGACCCTCGGGGTTACGACAATCGTCGAGAGGATCCGGCAACTGGGACTCGAGGTTGCTCAGCAAAAGTCCGAAGACATGTGCTTTCATAGTCCCACCAGCCTCCTTGCCGGATTGCCGCCATGGGATCTGGAGGCCAAAGCCCTCGCCCACATGTGGGAATGGCGAGAGGAGGCAAAACGCCGGGGTATAACTCCGCTGCCGTGAAAAATGGTGTTACAGCAGACAGAGCTCCGCCAGGATCTCATGGCGACATGCGCATAGTGCGATTATTTCAACCCAGTGCTGGGATAATTTTAGTAAAAGTCTGACAAGCCCTTCTGCTCCACCCAGAGCAGAAGAGGTCATTTGATGATTTACCATCCACAAGAAAAAAAAGAAAAAGCATAACATGGCACACAGAAAATGTTGCATTAGACATACCTTCAATTACTCTATCATAGATCTTCACTTCGTTCCGTCCCTGTCTGCCCCTCCTCTGTCTCAAAATAGGCGAAGCCTTTATATCAACTGGTTCCGTACTGTTGACCGGTACTTCTTCTACTATATTCTCTATCTTCTCCACTTCAGATTCCTTCACACTTTCAAGAACCGGCTGTGGTGTAGTAGCAGTGCTTTTTGTCACTTTTGTTAGTAGTTCTGACTCCGTACTAGTCCGTTTGGCTTCTACTTTGTTATCTGTTACTAGTTCTTTTTTAGGAGACTCAGGTTTTCTTTGCTCCTCTGCAACTACTGGTTCCTGTTTTCCTTTCAAAATTGTTAGTAACTTGTCATTTAACCAAGCGGGTTCACTCAAAGTACTGTTGATGAAATTGTCAAGTTTCTTTGATAGTATGCGGACTAACAATTCGGAATGAGGAGTGTCCCATAGCTCCCAAGGTATGAGTTCCTTGAATATAATGCGAAGGATATTGGTGCAGTGGTCAGCTGACTGGATCGATTTGTTGGTTGTTACAAATACTGGGTGAGATTTCTTGTACAATGAATCTATTGCGCAGTCTGGCATTTTTTCATGACGTTTCTGAGCTTTCTGGTACTCTTTTAAATGGCAAGTAAGTATTGTGGTTATGTCTACATACACATCTTTGGTTTCTATCTTGTTGCAGATCTGCGGGTTTATATATTTTTTTATCAATATTAAGATTATTTTAAGTAATAAACTAATTAAGCAGATAATTGTCAATAGTTTCAGAACTATATCAGAAAAAAGATAAAATAATAAAGACGAGTTATGAATGTGCACCCTAATAGCTACAATTTAGTGCATATTGAAAACCTTAGAACACAAACCTGGAAACTCTTTCCAATCATTTGATCCAACATTTGTTTACAAGCGAAAGGGAAACCAATCTCCTGAGATATATACGGCACGTACCACGACGACACCAGTTTCCTTTCCAGCACAGTCGATATTACACTCAGCTCATTCGTATCATACTCCCGACACTCTGATTTCGACGACTTCCGTGGTTGGGGCAACACCCGCGACAATGCCGATAAATGCGGGTAATTTGCAACAATACCATCCAAATCATACTTTATTGGTTTGTTTAAATGCAACAACCACTGAATAAACTTAAAACTAACACATAGTGACACTATAAATAAAGTTAAAACGTAAAGTGGAAACCATATTCCTGTTAAGGGCGAAATGTTCGTAATATAGTTTAGTATAACGCAGATAAATGTTCCCGCACATGATAAAATTGTTGTGCACTCTAGTAAATTTCTTTTGAGTAACATTGTTCTTTTTCTTTAATGATGTGGATTAATTAATTAGAACATTTCAACGATTGATCGATCCAGTGTTTTGCAACATTCCTGTGACAATATTATGACAGCTAATTTTTTTTTTGTGGTTTCAGTCTTTCCGTTCGTTTGAACGGAAAAGGCAAAGGCATAGTACGCCATATAGCCTAGTTTCAGTAGGTTTTTTCTTGAGTTTTATATCCTAACTTATTCTAATTTATCCTAACTTAACCTAACCTTACTCCTTTCGTTTCCCGCGTTTGGACGATAAGGAGGGGTTTAGCGTAAAGAGTTAAAGACATGATGCGGCCACTATGCTACAATATTTCACTGTTCTTTTTGAATTATTCACTGAATGCACTTTTTACTACATAAATCACGCGTTTTTATTTAGTCGTCTATAAATAATTTTAAAAGTCCAATGAAAAACGAGCGTGGCAGTTTTGGCTTCCCACAAAAAACTCCTCCGTTCATTTGAACGGAAAAGGCAAAGGCATAGTACGTCATACAGCCTAGTCTTCAGTAAGTCTTTTCTTGAGTTTTATATCATAACTTATCCTAACTTATACTAGCTTAACTTAAACTAAACTATCTCCTTTCGTTTCCCGCGTGAGGCCAAAAAGGAGGAAGTTTGGGTGTGGTCATGATGTGGCCACTATGCTACAATATTTCACTGTTCTTTATAAATTATTCACTGAATGCACTTTTTACTACATAAATCACGTGCTTTTAATTAGTAAACAACACTATAAATAATTTTAAAAGTCTAATGAAAAATGAGCGTGACACTCATCTTGACATTCCCGCCAAACCTCTTATGACAGCTAAAATGACTTCTTGATTTTTTTTTTGTTTTGTTTGTTCCATTTGGAATCGGCTAAGGTCAGATACCATACTGCCATGTCTTCAATAATTAATTTTCAACCATCTCATTGTAACTAATCTAATTTAACCTTTTTTTGTTTATTATTTTTTTTTGTTCCGGGGTGGATAATCCTCAATGGATGTCCGCCGCCCTGGGGTGGGCGATGGAGTCTGTCAGACCCCTACTGACTAAAAACTACCCCAGTGTCTCTCCGGTCACGTGCGCACGGAGCCGCGGGAGTCCCTGATTCTGCCGCAGCCCCACACTATCGTGCCGGCCCGGTCTGCCCGGGCCTCGCCTCCTGCACGGGGTAGTGAGGTGTTAAACTACCCCGTGCATCGCCTCTGAGGGGCGCGACGACACTCGCGCGCGCCTCCGCCTCGGGGTCCAACGAATAGGGGGTGGGGACTTCCCCATATCCCTCGCCCCTGGACCCATTCATGGGGGCCGGAAGAGGGCGTTATCCGCCCTTCCTCGGCGCGTCTTCTACGGCCCGGGAAGGGAATTGAGATCTCCCTCTCCCGTTCCGCGGCTTCCTTCTGCGACATCACGTCCTCGCAGAAGGACACCACCACGTCCCACGACTCTGCGCTGCCGACCATCCTCCGCACTACTGTCGGCAGCGTCAGGTCGCCTCCTACTTCATTTGTAAGGACACGGCGCTGCTCCTCCCAAGCTACACACTCGGAAAGCGTGTGCTGCGCCTTGTCCTCCCCGCATTGGACGCAGTGGTGGCACCGAGCGGCCGGCTCCCTGCCTAGGCGACGCAGGTACTTGCCGAAACAGCCGTGCCCCGACAGTACCTGCGTCACCCTAAACGACAGGGAGCCGTGCCTTCTCCAGAGCCAGTCGTCGAGTACTGACCGACCGTGTCCGCTCTTCCTCGCGCCATCGGTACAATGACGCGAGTACTTTCGCCTCTAGATCCCAGGGCGAGGATCCGGCTAGGACGCCAGCCGCCTCGTAGGAAATCGTGCGATACCCGCGGACGACCCTGACGGCCATCGCCCTCTGCGGTTTACGCAGAATGGCGAGAGTTCCGGCCGTCAGGTCCATCGCCCACACAGGGGCCCCATAAAGGGCCATGGACCGCACGATTCCCACGTAGAACCGCCTACAGGTGGCGCTCGAGCCCCCCATGTTGGGAAGCAGCGTTGATAGCGAGCCTGCTGCACCCATCAGCTTGAGCGCCAGCCGCCGGAAGTGGGGCCCGAATTCCCATCGGCTGTCTAGGACCTATCCCAGGTACTTCATGGTGGACTCGACAGCTATCCGGGCCCCCCTGAACACGATATCTGATTCAATCTAACTTAACCCAACAAATTCCCTTGGTTTCCCGCGTGAACCGACACTAGGACTAGAGGAAGGTTTGCAATATTTCAATGTTCTTTAGGAATTTTTCACTGAATGCACTTTTAATACGTTTACTACCTTTAACACGTTACATTTAATACGTTTTTTTACATAAATCACGCGTTTTTATTTAGTAAACGACACTATAAATAATTTAAAAGTCCAAGGAAAAATGAGCCTCTTTTTTTTGGTCTGGCATCTCGTAGTTGACCTAGAGAGGTCGTGACTACTTAACCGTAATATCCTGTGGCTGCCTTAAATGAATTTAAAGCCTCCAGCCAGGGCAACTAAAACTAAGCGACTACACGCTAAGGGCAACGAACCTCGGCTATTAGGGCGTCGCTAGAGAGAACAGCAAGGGACGGCTGGATCGAATTTTATTTTAATTCGGTTTGATGACCGCGGCGTTTCCTTGTACTAGCTTTTTTTTTTTATCTATATTATAAACTATACTCTGTTTTTTAATCTCGTAGACTAAATTAATTAATTAATTAATTTTGTATTATTACGTTTTTAATAAGTACCTACACATTATTTCAGGTTAACTTATTGTAAAAAAACGATACTTGATTTTATGAACGCTAAGTTTCGGCACTATTTAAAGAATTGCAATAAACTGCCAACACTCGTAATGTCAGTTAAGTCTACGAGATTAAAAAACAGAGTATAGCGCTTGACCGCAATCCTGCCTGATGGTAAGCAGTGACGCAATCGTTGATGGTAAAGCGCACTAGTTTATTAAGAGCCTATTCACTCTAGCCTTGAAGACACTCAAATTGTAGTCCGACGGAAACACCGCCGCTGGCAAACTATTCCAGTCCCTCGATGTACGCGGTATAAAGGAGGAGGCGAAACGCTTCGTCCGGATCGTAGTGGTGTTAACAACGTAAGGGTGGAAACCAGCCGTACGACGGGTCGTCCGCTGGTGGAACGGAGATGGGGAATTAAATCATGCAATTCCATCGCACACTCCCCGAAATGCATCCTATAGACCACCGAAAGGCTGGCTACTCTACGCCTGTGCTCTAGGCTTTGGTGACCGACTCGAGTTAGATCAGGGTCACCAATCAGCCTCTTTGCACGTCTCTCCACTGAATCCAAAGTGGCCAGGTGACACTGGCAGCACCAGCCCAAATGTGGCTGCAGTACTCCACACACGAACGGACCTGTGCTTTGTATAACATTAGAAGCTGCCCAGGTGTGAAGTACTGCCGGACCTTTGCGATAACGCCAAGTTTCTTGGCAGCCACCTTAGCCTTGGACTCAATGAACCGCCCAAAGTTAAGGTCCGAGGAAATCTCAACTCCCAAAAGCTGAAGGCGGTCGGAACACTCCAAGGACACATTCCGAAAAGTAGGAGCCAAGGTGAACGGGCTCCTTTTGGCGGTGAAAAGACACGCCTGTGTTTTGGCGGCATTGAATGCTACAAGATTGGCATTGCCCCATTCGGAGACTGCCTGCAGCGCAACACTCGTTCGCTCAACCATGGCCTCTCTTTCGGACCGGATTGATTCCCTACTAGCCCGAGCACCGGCAGGTATCTCTCTACAACTGTGCTGTCATCTGCATACCCATAGATACCGGGCATCAGCAGATCGTTAATATGCAGCAGGAACAGAGTTGCAGAGAGAACAGACCCCTGAGGAACACCGGCATTAGTTGACATGGGCTCAGAAGAGCATCCATCGATAACAACTCGGAGGGACCGTTCAGTCAGGAAGTCTTTTACCCAGCCAGTCAGGCTAGGGGAAATGCCGTACGCTGGAAGCTTACTCAAAAGGCCAGCGTGCCAAACCCGGTCGAAGGCCCTCGAGACATCAAGGGAGACAGCAATCGCTTCCCCATTCCTCTCGAGGGCCTCGCCCCACAAGTGAGTGGCATACACTAGTAGGTCCCCAGTTGACCGATTGCGGCGAAACCCGTACTGTCGGTCACTGAGGAGATCGTTACCTTCCAGGTATGCCAAGAGGCGCGAGTTCAATACGCGCTCCATAATTTTGCAAAGTATGGAGGTGATAGAAATCGGCCGATAGTTGGCAGGATCGGCACGACTACCCTTCTTGGGCACGGGCTGCACGTTAGCAAGCTTCCAGGACTTGGGCACTATACCAGTCCCAAATGAGAGGCGATACAAGCGCGTCAGTACAGGAGACAACTCGGGCGCACAAGCTTTAAGAACAATCGCTGGTATACCATCCGGACCACTAGCCTTATCCACGTCCAGACGACACAGTACTCTCAGAACCTCCTTGTTCCTAATGCGAACCTCAGGCATTGAAGCTCCGCAATGAGGTAAATTAGGTGGAGTAGCACTGCCAGTATCAAGACGCGAATTATGGGCAAAGAGAGAAGCAAAGAGACCTGCTTTCTCTCTCGCCGTATGAGCCAGTGTTCCATCAGGCCTAACCAGCGGAGGCAGTGAGGGCCGACAGAAGTTCGCCTCAACCGACTTGGCAAGGGACCAAAAAGATCTGCTACCGGATGGCTACGCAGATAACTTGTTGCCAATATGGGTGATGCGGTCGAAGCGAGCCTTCTTGAGCGCTTTCTTGTAGGACTTGGCAGCACGGTTAAAGGCTCTCTTCTTTGAGCTTAGATCCGGAGCTCCGCGGTCACGAGCGTCAACCCAGGCGAGAAATGCCGTGTGCTTACGCTGTTCAGCTTTTACACAATCGGCATTGAACCATGGGCAAGCCGAGCCACCGACGGGCACGTCATTGAATGAGATAAAATACTCCATAGCTTGACGCACCACATCGGTTATAGCGTCCGCATAGCCCGACGGATTGTCAGAAGAGAAGCAGACCTGCTGCCAAGGATAAGACGCAAAGAAGTGGCGCATCTCATCCCAATCCGCTGACCTGTATCGCCACAATCGCCGTACACCACGAGAGTCGTGATCTGGTGAAAATCGATCGCTTAAAGCTCTGAGAAGAAACGTCCGAAACAAACTCAGAGGTCATAGAGTTGCTGTAGGCACGGACCACCGCGTTCTTCTTGGTCAACAGTTCACGCAAGTCAGCAGGGAGTTTCCAGCGACAGTCTTCTGTCACTGTAACCTCCCTTGAACATTCGTTCAGGACTGACTGTACGTGATCCGTGAACGAGTCGATCGCGGCTGTCGTGTCAGCGATAGAGTCGAGGCGTGCAGGTATGGAGTCCAAGTGGGGGGATGTGATGGATTTCAGCCGATCGCTTACTTTCCTCCAGTCCGTTACCACTTTCGTCTGGGGTACTTGACCTGGGTCAGAGAGGCCAGTACGGGGAACCAGTCGAATGATGACTGGGCGATGGTCAGACAAAAGCTCTGATAGCGCTTCTATAGAGTCTAACCATAGGTTGACGTTCTTTAGGAGCGCTACGTCGAGGACGTCTGGGGTGTGGTCGGGTTCATAGGGGAAGTGAGTAAGTGACTTAACCCTTATTATGGTATACTATAATAAAAAATGCGAATAAGAGCTTCCAAGCTAAGGAGTTAGGACTTAGGACTGGCAATATTCGTGACCACAGCAACTTCAAAAATATTTTTAAAAATGTCGTTGTATATTGGCGTATTTAAAAATCAACTACAATGATTCTTTTTATATCTATGTACAATGATACTTTTTGTATCTATACACAGTGATTCTATTTGTATCTATATACAACGATTCTTTCTCTTCTTCTTTTTTTGCTTTTTAATTGTTTTTTTTTTTTTAAACCGATAAACCGACCGTCGTCGCTGACCCGTTCGTTCCCTCTGCGTACTGTTTTGTCAGGTGTCATGCTAAATTCTGCCGGGTAATACGTACTGTTTCAGTACGCGGTCATGCCATATTACGCACTATACATTACTCACAGTACTTACCCATCTCTAGTACGTATACAAACCTTATGACAAGCAGTCGATAATACAGAGTAGACTTTAACTCTCATAACTCATCTCAGTGTTCCCAGTGTTTTTCCTACCATTGTTAACTAGCGTTAAGTTACGCCTATAATTGTGATAGTGAATTAAACTGTTTTTCCGGTATCCACGACTTTTATTTAGGAGTGTACCTACCTCCATTTTTTTTTTATTTATTTTTTTTTTTTTTATATGGGATCTCGTAGGTGGTACTAAGGTCCGTATTACAGAAAGTTACTCAAGCATTGATCTCTACTTAAAACTAGATTTGAGTCGAGTTTTGATTTTAGAACGACCCTCAAGCATAGATTCGTTGATCATAGATCAGCTGAGTTGGACTTTATTGAATCATACTTAAGCATTGATCATCACTCAACTGTGGTCGGGACCACGCTTGAGCATAGATTACCTCATTTTATTGGCATTGTCATGTCATTTTTGATTTTTGTTCTATCTATTTCTAGCTGCATTGTAGAATTCAAATATTGTTTTTCTTATTAATATTTGAATCAAAATGGATGTATTTGAAGAAATAGACCATTATGATAATTTATTTAACGATAATTTTAGTAGATTAAACTTAGGTCCGTATTACAGAAAGTTACTCAAGCATTGATCTCTACTTAAAACTAGATTTGAGTCGAGTTTTGATTTTAGAACGACCCTCAAGCATAGATTCGTTGATCATAGATCAGCTGAGTTGGACTTTATTGAATCATACTTAAGCATTGATCATCACTCAAGTGTGGTCGGGACCACGCTTGAGCATAGATTACCTCATTTTATTGGCATTGTCATGTCATTTTTGATTTTTGTTCTATCTATTTCTAGCTGCATTGTAGAATTCAAATATTGTTTTTCTTATTAATATTTGAATCAAAATGGATGTATTTGAAGAAATAGACCATTATGATAATTTATTTAACGATAATTTTAGTAGATTAAACTTCTTTAACTACTTAATCGGACTTTCCTGTGGATGCTTTAATTAAAATTAAAGCCTCCAGCCAGGGGCACTTAAAACTAAATTAAAATTAGGCGACTACGCACTAAGGGCACCCCCTGTGGGGTTCGAACCTCGGCTTAGGGCGTCGCTAGAGAGGACAGCAAGGGGCGGCTGGATCGAAAGTTATACTTAATGGTTTGATGACCACGGCGTTTCCTAGTACTAGCTCTGAGAAGAAACGCCGAAACAAACTCGCCGAAACGAGGTCGGTAGGTCGGTCTGTTTTTGTGTACTGTGCTGGTGGCCCTATTGGCCTCGTGTACCTCCAAATATTTATATTGCATTACCTAACATTTTGAATAAATTTAAATTCACAGGAACTCAGTGTAATTGCTTGTAAAACCGCTTTTCCATTACATTTTGTTTCAATTTTTATTTATTGTTTAAATTTTTTACAATACACATTAATTATGAGGTGATTCAATTGTGGTATAAAATATACCAATTACTAAAAGACTGCTATATTTACACTTACTACTCACTTTAATAAGTCTATGACTTTAATTAATATACAAATCAAATTATTTAACCGAAAGGTAAATGTAAATTTTGACATTAACATTTAAAAACGTGTAGACGTCATAGACTTAAGTATACGTCAAACGAAAACGTCACCTTGATCTGGTAGATTGGGTGAGTCTGAGTTGCAAAAGTATTCAGATATTTATTTTTTGTACTTCTATTGCTGATTCAAGAAAAATGTAAGTAAAGAATATATGAAAACTATATTCGTTGTTTATTGAAGTATAATATTATGTGTGTTTGGCTCATTGTTCTTTTATATCTTCAGGTCGAAAGTAACTTTCAAGATTACTCTAACTTCGGACCCTAAACTGCCGTTCAAAGTGTAAGTTCTAGGTTTAACAACACCCTGCAAACTCCTGTAACTTCAACGTGGCGCATATCTTTTAATATCTAACTTACTTAACATATACTTTTTTAGTCAATGTTAGTTTGTTCATTTCAACAGATGCTGAATGTCCCAGGGCTCCGCGTTGAAGTTACAAAGTTTAAAAATGGATACAGCTGTAGTACAACAGTTCCTCAACTTTTTCCAAGATTATATTAATCTTTGTCAGTTAGAAAACTGGCCTGACAATGATACAACTGAGGCTGAACTAAGAAATGCTTTAATTATTTCAAAACATGTTGAGAAAAGTCTTGATAGACTGCAAAAGAGAAATGTCATCAGTGAATTCTTATCTGTATTGAACAGTTACAATGAGACATCAAACAGTCTCATCAAAAACTGTCTTCTGGATCCTGCAAAATATATTCTTAAAAAAATAATTAACTCAAATAGTAAAATAAATCAAATGGATGTGGGCTTTAGATTGTTTCTTGAGTTATTTTCTGAGGATAAATTAGAAAACTGTCTAACAGAGTTGATGCTAGAAGCAGCATCAAAAGAAACATTGCTAAGAAATGTTTCCAACAAAATGCCAAAAGATAAAATACTAGAATTCAAAAGCAAAGTTCTCTTAATAGAAATCACTTCATGCAACTCCGACATTCTAAAGTTATTTAACACCTGTAATCAGGACATAGTAGAGTTACTAGTTGTTAGTTTATTAAACAATGATCCAAAATATGCTGCAGCGGTGAAGTCAATTGCTGATGGAATCTTAAACATTGTGCTAAGTAAAGACAGCACATTTAAAAACTTTTGGAGACTACTTTTTAAAGTTGACAACAAATATTTTATTGACATGTGTGTTGAGAACTCTGATATTTTCACATACATAGTTGAAGCTTTGGCCGACTGTGGAAAATTGTTGAGAGAGGGATTGTCCGCAGAATCTTTTTACATAGAGCTAAATTATTCAGAATTAGAAGTTGTGGTTCAAAGAATATGCAGTAATGATTGCCTAAAGTCTCAGTTCTTCGATATTATTAAAGATTATGATTCCGATTTAGTTTATTGGCAAACTATGTATTTTGTGAATTAAGTATGTGAATATATTTCTATGTTTCTTTTCAAGGCTTTGTTTCTTTTGTGTAGTTTGAATATAATCTCTGTTGCATAATTACTATCCACAACTCCTCATTCCATTCCATCATTGTTCAGCCCTTATCCCAATTTATTGAGGGTTAACACAACATGTATTTTTCTTCCATCCTTCTCTATTGGAATTGCATGATTTAATTCCCCCATCTCTGTTCCATCATTGGACGACCTGTTGTTGACACCAGAACAAACTGAACTAAGAGTTAGTTCGGTTCTTTTATACCGCATACATCGAGGGACTGGAGCAATTTGCCAGGGCCGGTGTTTCCGTCAGACTATAATTTATGTGTCTTCAAGCCTAGAGTGAATAGGCTCTTAATAAACTAATGTGCTTTACCATCTGTTGATGGTAAAGTGCACTAGTTTGCATCACTGCTTACCATCAGGCGGGATTGCGGTCAAGCACTAGATTATCTATACTAATATATAAAGCTGAAGAGTTTGTTTGTTTGAATGTAGCGCGTTCAACAACAAACTCTTCATCTCAGCACGGAATAGAGAAGTAAGTTGAAAAATTCTTTTTGCGTTGGATAGCCTATTAATCCTGGAAGGCTTTCGGCTATATAACATCACGCTGCGGTCAATAGGAGCATAGCATATCAAAAAACGCGGACGACGTCGTCCGCGGCCTCTGGTAATTTATAAATAAAAAATATTAGTCATTTTGGTATTCCCCCTTCCCTATTCATAATTTACGTGGACCCATGAGCGTACACAATTTGACTTGCCCTTCCCCCCCAGGCCTGACTTGCCGCCCTCTAGGACTGACTTGCCACCCCCTAGGCCAGAAGCTGGGTACGCCCATGCGTGGACCACCCATCATTTAAGTTATATTGAAAACTGAAGAACAAAATTTTTTTTAATAAGGAATCAGACTTATTCAAAATGCTATAGTTTTTGTTTTAGTCCTTTAGATTCAAAGACAACACAGAAAATTGGTGGAAAAACACTCTGCTATAACCCGCGCAGATAAAGAAAAGATCTGTAAATGGCGTCCGCTCGCATGCGTTCTCACTCACTCTCTATCGCTGTCTATACTCACACAGTGAAGTAAGCGCTGCAAAAAAATAATCGATCAGGAATTCAGGTTTCGCTTTCCAAGCTACTTCGATGCACTCAGAGTTATCATTAATTTCGTTCTGCTAAAGTCTCTGTTATTTTGTTGTTTTTCTTGAGTTTGATTGTTCAAAAACAACAATAAAAACAAACAATTAGTATCTTAGAATTTGGTTTGTGATTGAACAATGGCATGTTTTGTCAACCGTACCATAAGTATCCGCCGCCATTTTCAGATCTTTTCTTTATCTGCGCTGGTTATACACACTATAACCAAAAATAAATAAAAAAAAAAAAAAAATATTATTAAAAATATTTTAAGTAAAGAATCTGTGTACAAAATTTCAAAAAGTTGTTATGAAAAACCACAAAGTTATGAGCGTTGTTATCCTACTTGGCTATCCCAGCAAAGATATGGTCAACGCTCCACTCGGGCGGGCGAGAGGTGCGTTGACCTGTGGCGTCAATCGTTGCGCAGGCGAGCGCAGTACTATGATTTACCATAAGCTGCGTGGCGCGCTCGGTAACCACACTGCAACAATTTCTAAATGTATTTGGGAAAAAATACATATAACATGGTGTAAAAAAGATTAGAATCCATTAAGTTGCATATTCTGAACAAACTGTATTCAGGTTTAACATAAACAAAAAATAACGTTGTATAAATATGAACTACATGATAAATTTACTAATGAACATGGTTTTACAAATGTTCATTATTACTATTCCGGATAATTGTCCACAGGTTGAGCGTGCCTGAAGCGACGCCATTCACCGCCGTGCTCAAGTTTGCAGCTGAGGAGTTCCGCGTGGAGCCTTCCACCAGCGCCATCATCACCGATGATGGCATTGGCATCAACCCTCAACAGACAGCTGGTAAAATACCGACCATTTTTTTATTGTTGGAAATCATCAAATGACTTTTTCCGCTCTGGAAACAGCAGGAGGGTGTGTTATACTTTTAGTGTCGCAACACATCTGCGGAACGTACCGTGCCGAAAGTTCGGCTAAATACGCTTGCAGTGCATTGCAAGTACCAGTGGCGTAGCTAGCTTGGGTGGCACCCAGGGCGGAAGTTGGTAGTGTCACCCTATAGAAAGTAGAAAACTGGCAGGTATCTCTCCACAACTGTGCTGTCATCTGCATACCCATAGATACCGGGCATCGGCAGATCGTTAATATGCAGCAAGAACAGAGTTGCAGAGAGAAAAGACCCAGGAGGAACACCGGCATTAGTCGACATGGGGACCGTTCAGTCAGGAAGTCTTTTACCCAGTCAGTCAGGCCAGCGAAAATACCGTATCCTGGAAGTTTACTCAATAAATAGGCCAGTGTGCCATACCTTATCGAAAGCCTTCGAGACATCAAGAGACACGGCAATCGCTTCCTTATTTTTCTCGAGGGCCTCGCCCCATAAATGAGTGGCATACACTAGTAGGTCCCCAGTTGACCCATTGCGGCGAAACCCGTAATGTGGGTCACTGGGGAGATCGTTACCTTCCAGGTAAGCCAAGAGACGCGAGTTCAATACGCGCTCCATAATCTTGCAGAGTATGGAGGTTATTGAAATGGGCCGATAGTTGGTAGGATCGGCACGACTACCCTTTTTGGGGACAGGCTGCACGTTGGCAAGCTTCCAAGACTTGCGCACTATACCTGTTCTAAATGAGAGGCGATACAAGCGCGTCAATACAGGAGACAACTCGGGCGCACATGCCTTGAGAACAATCGCTGGTAAACCATCTGGGCCACTAGCCTTATTCATTTCCAGACGAGATAGTACTCTCAGAACCTCGTTTTCCTAATGCGAACCTCCGGCATTGACGTTTCGCAATGAGGAAAATTAGGTGGAGTATAACTACTAGTTTCAAGACAGGAATTGTGGCAAAGATGCAAAGACCTGCGTTCTCTCTCGCCGTATGAGCCAGTGCTCCATCAGGCTTAACCAGCGGAGGCAATGTGGGCCAACAGAAGTTCGCCTAGACCGATTTGGCAAGGGACCAGAAAGATCTGCTACCGGGTGGCTGCGATGAGAGCTTATTGCTATGCTAATGAGTAATGGGGTCGAAGCGAGCCTTCTTAAGCGACTTTTTGTAGGACTTGGCAGCATGATCAAAGGCTCTCTTCTTTGAGCTAATATCCGGAGCTCTGTGGGCCCGAGCTTTAACCCAGGTGTATAATGCCGTGTGCTTACGCTGTTCAGTTAATATATGATATATATACTATATCATATATATCAACTAGCTACAATGGTCAATTTTCTGTTCTTTTCTTAAAAAAAATTATCAAGAGCGTGTCGGCACTTACTGGCGGCATTTGTTTGACCGTGTGCCCTACCCCTCACCCGCGCATGTATTGCCATGTGAGTTACCTCTTTTTGCGAAATAATATTTTTTTTCTTTAAGGGCTATTTTTTTTAAGTTTGGCCAGGCTTTGTAGGCCTACCAATACCTAACAATACTTTATACACAGATTAAACAGGATTAAACTAAAATGTTATCTTCTGTCCTTTTCTTAACGGAATGGAAAGATAAAGATGCACATAACTTAAAATTAGTTTAGTTTGTGAATCGGCGCCACTGTCTTAGTGATGGTTTTAGTGTTCTAGTCATCATCATCTCAGCGTTAATCCCAGTCGCATCCGAAGCCTTTTCAGCTTTGGAGTCTGGGGTCCGCTTTACCAGTCCAACTGCTGATATGGCTAAACTTCGACATTTTCCGTGAAGCGACTGCTGTCTGACCTCCACAACCCGAAGGCGACATCGAAGCATTGCAGCAGCAGCAATTGTTGGATTTTTTGAGGGCTCCAACAACCCTTTAACGACTGCCACTAGATGTTCGTATGGCAACCGAGACCAACGGCTTAACGTGCTTTCCGAGGCACGACCAGACCAGTGCAAATATTCATATTCATGCATACAAATACTTGCACTGTGCGGGGATCGAACCCGAGCCACCTTGCGCAGCGGCCGCGTCCGCTACCGCTACGCCACGGAGGCTGTCAAGGCTGGTTTTAGTGTTCTAGTAAATACTATAAAAATATTTTGTCAGAATCTGTAGACCATAACATCAGCTGTCGGCAAAAGTTACCACCCACCAGACAAAGTATTGCTCCGGCTTGATGTCTGGTGAAGCCGTGCGGAGGACGGGTCTGTGCGATGTGTACCGGGTACGATGCGCCAAATGTTGTTGTGTCGGGAGTTTGGTCGTGTTGTTGGGTTCAACATTGCATCACCTCGCTCAACTGCTGTCTTCCTTCAGTTTTTTTTTTTTTTATTGAATAGGGTCTCAATAAACTAGCGCGGTTTACCATAAACGATGTATCACTACTTATCATCAGGCGGGATCGCGGTCATCACTAGTTTATAATTATTTTTTTTTTAAACTTAATCTTTCACTTATAAGTAATATTTTGTTCCAGGCAATGTATTCCTGAAGCACGGATCAGAACTGAGGTTGATTCCCAGAGACAGAGTCGGCCACACATAGACGGCATATCAGTCCGATGTTAATTTAAGCATTATTTTGTATACATAATATATAAACTTTATCTTTATGTTAAAATAATTATATGATTTTTTACAACAATTTCGGATATAATGAAGTTTAATTTCTAACCACTCCCTCGGGCTGTCGGGTAAAAAGACAGCTTTATCAAACTAAATTATTCTGATGATCACAAGCGTCAAAACCACAGATCTGCTCCTCTAATCTCTAATATACTAGAAAGCCGATAATCGTCAAATTGACTCAGAGTTCAAAATTCAATAATCTTTGTATAAAAACATTTTTATACAAAGACTAGCTGACCCGGCGAACTTCGTTCCGCCTTAAAGGCAATATCACATGACTACTTTTTAAATTAGGACGATTTTAAATAATAGAATATTATTATTCAATGATTCTTTATTTGGGAGCACAATCCTGGTGGTTCTCCGGAAATCTTTAATGTGCTACAATACTCGCAAACAACATCCATTGGCCCAATGCGAACGCCATTGCGCTTTATATGCGTATTGAAACGCTGCCCAATTCAAATCAGTATTTGATGAATTTCTTCTTGTGCTTCGTAAATTATCTTGCGCTTGATCTCTGAGGTTTGCTCGACGATTTCGCATTGCCAACCAAGCCGTTTCACGGGCTGCCTCCCTTTGCTCTGGTGAGGAAGAAGCACGAAGTCGAGCCATACTAAGGCTGCGCTCTTCAAGTGCAATTTCTTGCTCTTCATCAGTTCTTTTTTTTTTTGTTTTGGATGGGAAATCATCAAATGACCTCTCCCGCTCTGGGCGGAGCGGAAGGGCGTGTCAGACTTTTATTGACTAAAACCCACCCGAGTTCCTTCACTTGCCTGTGCAACGGCCAGTGCCATGGTTTCTTTTTAATCAACCCGCAACCCTGTGGACCAGTCCTCGTGGACCCCGTCAAGGTGTGCTGACGTCTCTTTGAGGCACGTGTGAAACACAACGCGCCGTCAACCCGGGCCAGGTTCTTACCAGGAGGCTAGCTGCCTATCTCTCGCCGCCCGCAAGCCCGCGCCTACGGTGGTCGGGAGTCCAATATTGCCTCCCGACCAGGGCGCTTCCTGCGGCGGTTTGAGGCGTGAGGGTAGTGGGATTTCCGCGACCTCACGCGCTCCGCCTCCTCCTTTGCCAGCATTACTGCTTCACAGAAGGAGGTGAAAGCTTTCCATGCACTCTTGCTCCGGACTATAGCCCGGACCAGGGTCGGACGCGAGAGATCGCCGCCGATCGCCGCTACGAGGACACGGCTGTGCTCTACCCAAGCCGGGCAGTGCTCCACCATATGCTCCACCGTGTCCTCAGGGCGATGCACACAGTGGTCACCCTGGCGTTTCCTCCCGCCTTATACGGAACAGGAACCTCCGGAAACAGCCGTGTCCGGTGAGGACCTACGTCAGTCAGAAGGTGAGGACGCCGTGGCGCCTCTTTAGCTACTCCTCAAAGAGAGGACTTACCGCTGCTATTGTGGCGTGCTCAGTGCTGGATTGCGATAATCACACTTTCCATGTCGCCGTGAGATCCCACCGGAGCTCTGTCCACTCTAGTGCGATTTTTCGAGGCAACGGAGTTATGCCTCCTCTCGTCACTCCCACATGTGGGCGAGGGATAGTGTTTCTCCACAATTTAATGGATGTTATTATACATCCATACTAACATTATAAATGCGAAAGTAACTCTGTCTGTCTGTCTGTCTGTTACGCTTTCCCGCCTAAACCTCTCAACCGATTTTGATGAAATTTGGCACAGACAATCTTTAGACCCTGTGAAAGAACATAGGCTACCTTTTATCCTGGAAAAATTTGATGTTCCCGAGGGAAATCTAAAAAGCGCGATATAACCAAACTCCACGCGGGCGAAGCCGCGCGCGGAAAGCTAGTATCATATAAAAGTTTATTTTTAATTACTATTATACTTATAATTACTATTAAAAGAAACCTCATCAAAATATGTTTCGCAGTTTTAAAGATTTAATCATACAAAGGGACATAGGGAAAGAGAAAGTAACTTTGTTTTATAGTATGTAGTGAAGTGGTAAATGGCACAGCAATACAATATTAGAAATTTTGAAGTGGAAGTTTGCTTTGGGGCTTTTATTAAAAAAATTAAACCGGCAGAGAGTATTTATATTCCTTGCTTTAAATGAATGCATCAACATTAAACCGGTAAGACTTTTTTTTATATGCTGAGTAGTGCAGCAGTGTGTTTGTACCATTTTTAACAAATGAACCGCCAACTTGTATTTTGACTGAGTTGTTTTGTTATTCTATGTCCGTTGCGTTTTGTTATACCATGTCTTATGTCACGTCACACGGGAACGACGGGAACAACAGGAACGGGATAAAAAGTATCCTATATGATATGTCCTTCTCCCAGTTCTTATCTACGTCTCTACCAATTTTGAGCCATACTGGTTAAGCGGTTCTTGAGTTATAAATAGAGTAACTAACACGACTTTCATTTACATAGACTTCATTCAAATCGGAGCAGCCCTTTAGGAGGAATTCAGTGACGTACACACGTACAGCAGATTTAGGAATATACCCATGGAAAGCATTGTCATGTACATTTGTAACAAAGATATCATACCTCCCTCTACCCCTAGAGCTCTTGTTTCAGTCTCTTTAAGTTAAATAAAAAATCTTAAATATTTATTTATTTCTATTTATTTTTTTCTCTTTTAGTTCTTAAGTACAATTTTAGTTAAATAAAAAAAAAATTAAATATATTTTTTTTATTTTTCCCCTATTAGTTCTTATGTATAATTTTCTTTTTAAGTAACTAAAAAAATTAAAAAAACTATACTTAAACTTGTCTAAAAACAAAAAAAAAAAACTTGTGATTGACCGGGTTTGAACCGAGGAACACCAGCTATCGCGAGTAGACCATACCAATATCGACTACGCTACAGCCGCTATGTCAAGCCATGCGAAATTAGCGCCCATATTATGCGTGAAATATTGCGAAAGAGAAAACTCGAAAATATGCGCTTCCCCAGACATACGACTGAGCTAGATCGATTTTTCGTCCCCGAAAACCACCACATATTAATTTTCAGCGAAATCGTTAGGGCCGTTTCCGAGATCACATGCTTCTTCAAGCGATTAGCGCCATCTGCCGGGTTGATTTGTGAATCTAAACGATCCAGGTCGCCACTCAAACGCATACAGAAAAATTCATTAAAATCGGTCAAGCCGTTTAGGAGGAGTTCAATGACATACACACGTACAGCAGAATTATATATATAAAGATGACAAATAGTTCCAAAGATTATTGAAATTATTCAGACGACACGTTTGGTGCAGTGGATGAGCGGTCGACTGCTGACCCACGTGTCGCGGGTTCGATTCCCGCACAGAATAAATATTTGTATGGCCTACAGGTAGTTCTTCTGGGTCTGACTGTTTGTGTCTGGAGCTTAAGCGTTTGTAAACCCACCCACGATACAGGAGTAATTCCAAGTGTGGGGCAACGATTTAAAAAAAAAAACATTTTGTGGTGCTTTAAATATGTAACCACTTCTTTGGTTATTCGGCTCTTGGCACTCAGGCCTCATTTCGGTGCGAGGGAGTGGCCCATAGTCTACCACGTGGGTCAAGTGCGGGTGGTAGATGTAGTGTAATTTACTTGAAAGTATCGTAACTGCCTGATGTGAGAATAACTTTCTAGCCCTCTCCTAAGTATACTACGTACTTTTTTCTCGGTGGTAGGCCACAACATACGCCGGCGTAAGCTACCTCCCACCAGACAAAGTCAAGCCGCCAAGCGATTCGTCTTGTTCCGGCATGATGTCTGGTGAAGCCGTACGGAGGACGGGTCTGAGCAGTTGTGTTGCGATGTACAGTCAAGACCAAAAGTCGAGTTGCAATCTCACAAAACTATGGCCAAGCAATACTAGTTGTAGTTACGACCTTCTTCTATAATAAAGTTTGATACACGCTCATACACTTGCTGCCCGCTTATGATTGTTAGGTACTACTTATTAATTTCAACGTCTACAGTAAGTGTTTCAATGGCGTAACGGTTTTCGTCTTGATAGGCGTTCAAGGTGGTTCGAGTTCGAATCTAATAACTTACAAAAATATTTTTTAAATGTTTATTGGTGAGTTATGAATGCTTACAACAAAAATATCTAAAATATCGATCTGCAACTTAAAGATGATACTTTCTTTTAAGATTTTTTCTATATTAGAGTCATTATAAAAAGATGACGGTAGACTTAAAAGAATCTGAATCACTACTTCACAAAAAATATTCCGCTACCTACAATAACTATTATTAGCTACAATAACTCAAATAATATTACTTAGCTGTTGTTGGTTGGTGAACATATAGTTACCAGTTTGTGTTATTAGTTTTACTTTTTAATCAATATTCAGGCATATGCAGCAATATATCTCAAATATCATATGAAACCGGCTTTTGTGTAAGTTGTTTTTATTATTATTTATGTAAGGTGCAAACCAATCGCTTGTAGCAAGTGCGTAATAAAATTGTTATTGTTTTAGATAAATACTGTAAGCCGTTGGAGGTCAAGGTCAAGAGGTTGGAGGACGAAGGTAGCTGTCGAGACAAGTGAAACGAAACGACAATATTTACCGTTGAATAAACTTTTAAATCGTGCGAAGAAGATAGGTTGCATTTGTGGTTTAAAAATAAATTGGCGAGGCTGGTGGAGTGTTATCGAGCTAAACAAAAAAAAAACTATTTATAACAAAAACAGTGCAGAAGTGTCCTACAGAGTGTTTTAAATATATACCAATAAATATCTTAATAACGGACTCTAAACCATCTCTAAAGTAATTTAGCTAAGTGACAGTAATATGTTCGGTTGGCTTAATGGCTAACAGATGTCGCCTTTTGCAATTTCAATACAAATTACTTTTGGTAAATTATAAAAACAATAATTTCGGAATTCGATAAGAAATAAGTTCGTTTACTTTTGAACTAAGAAAGCGCTTGAAGATTACTATGCTATACACGCAAAAAAATATAAATGTAATAAGCACTATTATGTGTTCTAAGTATAGATTATTTTATGATTGCAATAATATTCAGGTTAAGCTTCAATCCTCTTTTCTTTAAGAAAATGAATAATTAAGCTATAACCTCTTTAATCATAATATACGTATATTATTATAATTTTCATATCTAACAACCAAAAATGTTTTTTGTATTTTTTACCATAACAATATCATAAGTTTGTCAAGGATTACTTTTATATAAAATATTACAATGCTGCTGTTTCAACGTTTGTTTCATTTGATAGTATAAGTATATCTATACCGAATAATATATAACTTTATAATATATTGCATTATAATATGCTTATTGTTTTATTTTTATATATTTTTTATTATATTACCCCTGTAGTAAACTAAAACATATAATAAAACCCTTTTTTGGGATAAATATTCAATAAATTTTCCTATTTGTTTAAATATTATTTGCAAACATTTTTACTTTAAAATACAAATCAATTATCATAATTTTAAATTATATGAAACAACAAAAAGAGTTGCCTATAATAAGGATCGAACCCACAATCGCTCGCTTTTGATAGCACCATTGTTCAGTGCGGCCGCTAACTCAACTTCAAATGAAGTAACGAAATTTTGCATTACTTTAAAGAAAGACGAAGACTGCGATAAAAAATAATGCGGTAGTGTGCGTGGCCGGTTTAGCGCAGGCGACAGTAGTCTTTAAGGTGGAAATGGACTTCTACAGCTGATAGTACGTGCCGGGTACGATGCGCGAAATGCTGTTGTGGAGGGCCTCCAGATCAATCTCCCTCTGGCGCAGCATCGTTGGTCGTGTTGTTGGGTTTAACATTGCATCACCGCGCTCAACTGCCGTCTTCCTTCCTATTTACTCAGTTCTTTTGAGTGAGTAGGCTTAATAAACCAGCGCGCTTTACCATCAACGATTGCATCACTTACCATCAGGCGGGATTGCAGTCAAGCGCTAGTTTGTAATTTATATAAAAAAAAAAACTAATTGATTATTCTTGCCTATAGACACGCCAAAGCGCTACAGAACTTAAGAGTTAGGCCTTTAGCCCATTCAATGCGGCAACTTGGTCTCGTTACCCAGATTCGCTATAGTTTTTTACGTAAACGCCGATCGGCATGAACTGCACTTGCCAAATAAAAACTTATTTGTCATTTTTATTGATTTGGTAAAACGAAATATACATATCCAATATTTTCGGAATGACGGACTACTTAAATAGAATCAATTTTTTTACCCAGGAAACATCCCTATACAAAGCGGGGATTAGAGGTTCGCTCTTGGGGCACGTCCGAGGAGTGGAACAAAGGGGAGGTGGTTCTATTATTCAAGTCTTTCCAGCAGAAATGAAGCCCCTTGGCGAGTTGGCGTCAGCATAAATTTGTTTGGAAAAAAACTCATATAATCATGAATGATTAAATGAGTTTTTTTCAAAACCAAGTTTTCATTTCATTTTCAGTTAGCCGCTTCTTGAAGTTTTGAAGGATGTCTGCCTAGGGCAAGTCCAACAACTCGGTAGACTGGAGATTTGGGAGTTGGGCTGCATTTGGAAAACTTCGTCAAGTGGCCTCGTCGCCTACCCAGCAGTGATGCAAGAGTAGTGTTCAACCAACCCGTTCTGTCCGTCATACCATGCGATGCCGAAACAGGACACAGACGGTCCTAGTTATATACAATACGTAATGTAATTAAAGCACACCCTCAAACACCTCAATTAGAATATTGTTATAATCATAATACATACACTGAATTTTTAATTTAACATGTACGTATACATTGTATACGCATTGTTATTTATTAAATTAGTTATACTAATTTTTGGAGAACGGAGACCTTAACATTCTTGGAATAAGGTTTAATTTCCTTTATTTTGTATTGAATACAAGTAAAACTGTGATTTTCAAAGTCTGTACAAACAACAGGGTTAATATGACAATAATTTCCGTAGTTTTAATTATTTTTGGGATAATAAATTACCTATATTAAAAATTATATTAACCAATCCCTGAAGAAAATATTTCAGGAAGTGCGTTAATTAATTTTTAACACCCTTGCTCGTAAAGCTGGTGTAATTCCACCGGTTTAAAATATGTAAAGCGGGCCATAACAAACGCGTGTGTTATCAAAGCAAATAGTTAAGTTATAGTCCATACAAATTCCATAACAGCATTATTTTCCATTTCAAGTAAATATGGAACTGATCGCCGCCGCACGGCTCGCGCTGCGCGCTGTTCCATATTTGAAATGGCAAATAATAATACTAATGGCGGGAAAGCAACAGTGTGCATTCACAGATTGAGTTTATTTAAAATTAACAAAATATAAAATACTTTTTTTTCTGTTTCCTCGCAAGTGTGTTAAAAAACGTCGTACGATATACGTGCGTATTGGTTATAACATGCTCGGCTCAATTACACCCTCGCCTTCGGCTCGGGCTGAAATTCCGCCTCGCATGTTAGAACCATCATTACGCACTAATATCGTAATGTACTATAGTATGTTGTCCTTTTATTACTTTTGTTATAGCAGCAACAGAAATACTTCATATGAGAAAATTGTATTGTGTAGTCTTAGTAATGTCCCTTTTACTCTTTGGGTACAGTGTGGTTACCATAAGTTTTCATTACGAGACTCGATCATACGCATCGATCGCGTTTGGCGCTCGCATTGGTTGAGAGTAGGGTTGTAACGGAGGCTTGTTAGCGAAGGCGGAGGCGGATGCGGAGGCGACGCGTCTCGGAGGTGAAAGTACATATAGAAAAAAAATAAATTTATGGTTAATTAAAACAATTTTTTTATTTTAAATACGTACATTAATAGTAGTATACTTGGTAAAAAAAATACCTTCTTGTAATGAAAATTAAGGAGAAACAAATTGTGTTTGCCGCATTCCCGCCTCGCACTAGTTGATTTTTGACCGTTTCGCGCTCAAACGCGGCCGGACGATTATCGAGCGTCGCAGCTTGCGCGTTATTTATTTTATAAATACGTAAATAAACCTCCGTTAAAACTACGCATAAAATTGTGCGGAGGCGGAGGCGGAAGCGAAGATACGATTTCTTGCGGAACTTCCGCAGTAACGGAAGCGGAGGCGAAGCTGCGTTACAACCCTAGTTGAGAGTTCTTACAACCTTGAAGCGGGACAATCGATGAATCAAACGCGATCGATATCGATGATCGAGTATTTGCAATGAAAACTCATGGTAGCCACACATAACCCTAAAAATGGTGTTAGAAAAACACAAACAAAGCTTTGGTTCAACTTTATTAATACGCTTAAAACTAATGGAACAAAATTTACAGAAGTGTAACAAAGCACGGGTGTCTCTAATCTAATCTTATTAGCGGCTCCACAGCTCTAAGGAATGATTTCTCGAACTCCATCTCGGAGAAGCGGTCAACGGAGGCCCTGGGAACAAAACGAACGTGATTAGTTTGTCTTTAACTTTTTTTAAAATTAATTATAAACTAGTGCTTGACGGCTAACCCGCCTGATGGTTAGCAGTGATGCAATCGTTGATGGTAAAGCGCACTAGTTCATTAAGAGCCTATTCACTCTAGCCTTGAAGACACATAAATTGTAGTCCGACGGAAACACCACCGCTGGCAAATTGTTTCAGTCCCTCGATGTACGCAATAATTGACGCCATTAATGTAGACCAAAGGAAGAGTTTTAGTGTACGGACGATAGCAGGTCAAGCTACCCGACACTTAGATATTCCCAATCAATCTTGAACCTTAATACTTTAGAAATAAAGTTGAAAATCGGAAAAAAAAATCGGACAGTTTGTAGTAGCTAGTGCTGTCGTCTGTACCTGACTCCGTCAGTGTAATATAGCGGACACTGCAGTGGACAACTTTTCAACCCTATTACTAAGGCCATAAGGTTGAAAACAACACAACTTACATTGTGTGTTGTACCTACAACAAACCTGTGCTTCGTAAGATACTTTAAACAAAGGTGTTGTAGATAACATTTTTACGAGTTCTAGATGATAGGTTTTTTTTTTTTTTTTTTTATAAATTTCTAACTAGCGCTTGACTGCAATCCTGCCTGATGGTAAGCAGTGATGCAATCGTTGATGGTAAAGCGCGCTAGTTTGCCTAGTTTGTTAAGCCTACTCACTCAAAAGAACTGAGTAAATAGGAAGGAAGACGGCAGTTGAGCGCGGTGATGCAATGTTAAACCCAACAACACGACCAACGATGCTGCGCCAGAGGGATATTGATCTGGAGGCCCTCCACAACCAAACTCCCGACACAACAACATTAGGCACATCGTACCCGGCACACATCGCAACACAACTGCTCAGACCCGTCCTCCGTACGGCTTCACCAGACATCATGCCGGAACACGATGAATCGCTTGACGGCATGACTTTGTCTGGTGGGTGGTAACTTACTTTAACAAATCCGCCCTTAAACATAATTTTTTTTAGCCTGTAATGTCCCACAAAGCTGTTTGATTGCTTGGCATATCTGTTGATTGGTCATGTACCAACAGACAGCACGATTGAATTTACCAGTCTGTGGAGGTATGAGGAGCAGCGCGTAAAGCTCACTCATCCTCCATAGAAAAGGGAGGATCCTCCGACCGGACTGGTATTGTCTGGCGGGCCACTTTGCCCACCGGTTGATGTTGTGAACTTGTATGCGTGCTACACAGTAAACTTTGCTTGCGAGATGTAGAATTTGTGTGACGTCAGTATGACGCGTTGTGTAGGCACCGCTACAAGTTCATACGGTAAGACTTGTTTCCTCACCTGGCCGCGTCCACGATCGTCTTCCTCTCGTGCTGCGGTAGCGCGATGACTTCGAGCACGGCGCGCGCGTACTCGTCGGGCTCGGCCGCGAGGTAGCCGGTGCGGGACCCCGGCGCGGTCGACACTATGTCGGCGAGCGGTCCGCCCGAGCGGTGCGCCACCGTCACTAGACCCGCCGCCATGCACTCCACCACGCCTGGCAAACAACTCACAATAACATCGAGAATGCATGGAACATATTTTGAACAGATTAAAATAAAACTAAATAATAAAAGAGTTCGAGTCAAAAGAAATATGAGTTTATGGAAAAATAACTTTAAGATGTCTTTGTCACCCTAGAATATCATGAAAACTATCTTATGTACCCTCCGACTTTTTCCAATAATAATAATAATGGAAGAACGCTGATTCCCAATTGACAGGTATAAACTTAGTTTGGAGGTCAGTCGACCTGATATTACGTGCATGTGGGTGTGTTGTATGTTGACACTTTTTAAAATAAAGAAATTGCTTGGGTCATTGATATAATATTAAACTAAAGTAGATACGTCATAGCGCACTGAAAATGAAGCGTACAAAAGGAGGTAAGTCCAGCAAGTCGCTTTAGTTTTCGTCGATTCTATTTAAGCGCAAACGACAAACACTAGCCATTTTTTTCTTCTCTATGCTTTAGATTGCGCCCCATCTCACTCACACTGTGCCAACGTGTGAAATGTACGCAGAATTAAAAAATTGCATGTGTGTGCTGCTGCTCCGATCGGCACATTTATTTTGGTTAATTTGTTAGAGCATATCATATCTGTTTAATATTATATCAATGACTTGGGTATTTATCATAAACTAGCTTACCCGGCAGACTTCGTTCTGCCTCAATTGATAAATAAAATACCTAAACTTTTGTATAAAATAATTTTAAAACAAACAAAACGTATCAGTACTAAATAAAAATGCTCTTAACGGTTGTATGGGAAATAGAAAAGGGCTGTTTTTATGGTTTTCCCGGCAATTATTCGATTTTGTTTCACCTTTTAAACCTTCAAAAAACACATAGGTAACGCTTTTTCGCTTCACTTTATGTCTAGCAGCTCCGTAAAAGATAAGAGTTCCAAAAAGAATATTTGTTATACTAACTGATCCCAAAGTGCTCGTTCCACATGGCGTGTATGGCGAGGCTGCTGGTCTGGTACAGCTGCAGCAGGCGCGCGTAGGGCGCGTTCACCACGAACTGGACGTTGTCCTCCAGAGACAGGTGCTTGGCGAGGTCCTTCAGGTTCTGTACGCGCTCCTCGTCCTCTGCGTTGCGGCACGAACCTACTAGAACTAGTTTGATCTGGAATGAGGGAATGAATTTGAATTAAAGAAGTAAGGAATAAACAAGAAGGAGATGAGAAATATGAGGGGAGAAGTAATAGGTTGAGAGTATGCTCGAGAGAAGTGGTAGCCTAATGGTATCGGTCGCGACTTAGAAGCTGTTGGTCGTAGGTTCGAACCAAATCAGACGCTTTCATCATCATCATCCTTTCAGCCGAAAGACGTCATCTGCGTACATAAGCCTCCCCCAAGGATCTCCACGACGACCGGGCCTGCGCCTCCCGCATCCAGCGGTTTTCGCGACCTTCACTAAGTCGTTGGTCCACCTTGTCGGGGGCCTACCCACGCTGCGTCTTCCGGTGCGTGGTCGCCATTGGAGAGCTTTACTTTGTGTAAATTATTACATCACTGTTTTCAAAATGGTGAAGGAAAGTACCGTGAGGAAACCGACATGTCCTAAAGTTAAAAACTTCGGAGACATGTGACATCTATCAACCCGCTCTGGGCCAGCGTGGTAGATTATGGCTCACTACCTCTCATCCTACTACTGTATCCCAACAGTGGGAACAATATAGGCTGGTCAGTATAGTCCTTCTCTACATGAGAGGAGACCTGTGCCCAGCAGTGGGACGATAAAAAGGTTGATGTTGATGATAGTCTACAACTTCAAACTATTTCGTTATAGTGTTAGTCACTCTGAAATCAATTTAATTGCCATTGAAATACAGTTGATTTTTGTTTAATTTGAAATAATGTAATTTGTTTTGAAATAATGTCACAATAATTTATTTTTAACTAGCTTTCCGCCCGCGGCTTCGCCCGCGTGGAGTTCGGTTTTATCGCGCTTTTTAAATTTCTCAGCGTTTCTCTACTATATTATGCATTTATTATACATACAAACCTTCCTTAAGAATCACTCTATCTATTAAAAAAAACCGCGTCAAAATCCGTTGCGTAGTTTTAAAGATCTAAGCATACATACGGACATACAGCGAAAGCGACTTTGTTTTATACTATGTATTGACGATGTAATATTGTTATCATAGAATATGTTTTGTTTCAATGTCATGGAGGCATACTTGTTACTTGTGGAGATATCAACGTGGTTTTGTTTATGCGAAACCTGAATATAGTTATTCAACTGAATCGATTCCATTCATTAACCGACTTCAAAAAGGAGGAGGTTACTCAATTCGACCGTATATATGCTTTTTTTTTATGTTTGTTCGCGCATAACTTCGTCGTTTATGAACCGATTTTGATAATTCTTATTCTGTTGGAAAGAAGACGTTCCCAAGGTGGTCCCATGATAAGGATATCAGGGTTTGATGGTGGAAGACCAGAGAGAACAAGGGGAACTTTCAAAAATTGCAGGGGGGACTAGTGCATTTCTTAGCATTTTCATTAAGTATTTTAAAGCACTACAATTTAATAAAGGTCTGGAGTAGATCTGATGATGGAGCCGGGAGACAGTCGAAGGAACTCCTCAACAATTAACAGCAGCTACCTTGTGTTTGGGCTCGATTAATTTGTATTGATAAGAACTTTACACCTAGATGGGTTGTGACTGTCATAAGAGCTCTGATGGTGAAGACAAAGGCCAGTTCCGGGAACTCCTCAACGGTTTACAGTAGCTACTTTGTGGTTGGACTTCATTCATTTATATTGATGAGACCCTTGCACCCATTGGGTTAAAATAATGGTCTGCAGTAAATTTGATGATGAAGACCAAGGCATCTGAGGGAATACTTACGGGTAAAAATTAAAGTAAACAAAATTACGTCGTTTCCCAACTATATTTGCGTCAGCTTGCAGTCTGACCGGATGCAACTGAATACATAGTACTTTAAACAACTAAAAAGTGTAAAATAAAAACTTTTTTACAAAAAACAACCGACTTCCAAAAACCACTACAAAGTGAAAAATAACTAATTTCGGAAGTCGGTGTCAAAAAACGAATATACAAAACCAAAGACACCGACTTCCGAAATTAGTTATTTTTCACTTTGTAGTGGTTTATGGAAGTCGGTTGTTTTTTTGTAAAAAAGTTTTTTTTTTACACCAGGTTATATTTTCCCCAAATACATTTAGAAATTGTTGCAGTGTTGTTACTGAGCGCGCTACGCAGCATACGCATGCGCAAACCCGCGCTCCAGGGCTGACGCCACAGGTCAACGCACCCGGCTCGCCCGCACGATTGGAGCGTGGACCATACTTTTATTGGGACAACCAAGTAGGATAACAAGCTCATGACTTTGTGATTTTTCATGATATTTTTTTGAAATTTTGTACATAGATTCTTTACTTAAAAATACTGGACACGTGTTTCGGATTTCGCATAAACAAAAAATAATGTATATTTCATAGTAATAAGATTATTTTGATAAGTGGAGACGTTGAAATAATATCAAATTAATTTATTTTTAATTGCTTTAATGGACATCTAGCGCGTTACGCATATAATTAACTAGCTGCGCCGCGCGGATTAACCCGCGTAGGTATCGATATGCTTTTTTTATGTGCCCAGCTTCTATTGGTCGCAGCGTGATCTTATATAGCCTATAATCTTCTGGATTAATGGGCTATCCAACGCAAAAAGAATTTTTCAAATCGAACGAGTACTTTCTGAGATTAGCGCGTTCAAACAAACAAACTCTTCGGCTTTATATATTAGTATAGAGTATAGATTATTGTCTTTGGTTCTGTGTTGTCTATGAATAAAGTCAGTGTTGTAGCAACAACTAACGTGTGTTCATCTATTTGAAACATAAACTATAAATAATTTGGTCATGTAGAGAGAGTTATTTACCAAAAGGTTTCGCATGTACGACCCTACATCCTCTCAATTGTTACCTTCAGCCCATTCCTTAAAACTTTCAGGGAAGAACTTTGGTGGACATGACATGTTCTATGTTACTGGTTTGGTTTCCGCACTCAGTCCCTCCAGTGGACCATCGTGCGTGTGCCATGGCGGCCGTTGGCGGTTATTCCAGCCAGCCTACCTCCCTGCAGAAGCCCATTAAGTCTCGTGGCCTGTTGAGGACATCTGTGTAAGATCTTGGTGACGCCCGTACATTCGAAGAGTACATGCGCAACTGTTTCATCAGCCTCCATGTAATCTCTGCACAAAGGACTGTCCGTTATCCCTATTGTGTAGAGATGTTTAATCAGCGTGCAGTGGCCCGTGATGATCCTGTCATCAATCGCAAGCCATGACCTTTCCAGGTATATGTAAATCTGCTTACCTTATTCCAGAGCATCTCATTCTTGACCAGCAAGTTCCGCAGCTCGTACATGGCCTGTAGCATCAGAGGGTGGTCCTTCTCCGGTCTGAACTGAGCTACTGACAGGATGCGGATAGGATCTGAGTCCTTCACCAGGGAGCGGAGCTGCTTCAGTTGTGTTACCTGCAATACACTGATTTTGATGTATTTTTTTTTTATAATTATAAACTAGCGCTTGACTGCAATCCCGCCTGATGGTAAGCAGTGAAGCAATCATTGATGGTAAAGGGCTAGTTTACTAAGAGCCTATTCACTTAAAAGACTTGAATATGTTTTTTATATAATTAATATTAATATAATAAGAAGTGAATATGAAGGAAGACGGCAGTTAAGCGAGGTGGTGCAATGTTAAACCTAACAACACGATCAACAATGCTGCGCTAGAGGGAGTTTGATATGGAGACCCTCCACGACCAAACTCCCGACACAACAACATTATCTCATCGTACTCGGCACACATCGCAACACAACTGCTCAGACCCGTCCTCCGTACGGCTTCACCAGACATCATGCCGGAACACGACGAATTTACTTGGCGGCAAGACTTTGTCTGGAGGGTGGTGACTTCTGCCGGCAGCCGATGTTATGGCCTACCACCGAGAAACTACTGATAGTTTGTTACGCAATTACCGTACTGGATCTGAAGTCCGTTTAAAGTTATTTTTGCTACTAATACTATGTCACACTGTCGGCACTAATGGTCTATTGTAAGAAACCAATTGTCTTAAGATTGTATAATTATGTATATTGTTTGTATATGACTGTTTAATCCCAAAAAACAAACATAAATTTTGTCTGACCTAGGATTCAAACCCACTTTTTCACTATTCGAATATACCCACAAAAACATGGTGGTGGGTGGTGACATGTTGTCACGTAGCAAAATGTAGCAGCAGGCGACATCTCGAGGACTAGGGCTGAACTCGGGTCACATATTTTACATCGAGCCGAGAGATGGCGTTGCTCGAAAGGACGGTCGTTAATATAATAAATAAATTTAAATAAAGAACGACCGGGTTAAATAATATAAAAGAAGGACTTAAAATAAAGATATTAAATCATGAGTCTGAAATAAAATACAAGTCGCGGAACGCACGAGTCTATGGTTCAGGAAAAGACAATTGGGAGTGGTCGGTCGGAACGGAGAGAAATTTCCAGAAAGAAGACGACCGAAGCTTGCGTGGTGTCGCGAGGTCTTTTGGTGGAAATAGCCGTTACCCAAGGCCGACGTTTGGTGCAATAAGCCCCATGGGGCGGTGCACATGAAGTCTGGCGCATCTCTCTGTGAGTATTCATTCCTGTACCCGGAATATTTTCTCCACGTGTCTCCGTGATTCTGTAGTACTAAATTAGGTTAAATATTGTTCTAGATTTGGCTTTATTGGCGGGCCTAGGGTGGGAACCCGTTTTGGGAGGCGTCGCGTTAATTTATCTTTGGTGGCCTTGATTCCCATTGGATCAGGCTTGTTGGAGTGGATGTGGCTGAACCCTGATGGTACGGCACATCAAGTTTTCTTTCGACGACGACTAGACAGGTATAAGCTGTCATGATTATTTTGCCCATGGTGTTCCCGAGATACCTATTCCCGCAGGCCGCGTTCAACCGTGCATTAATCTGACACCCGTCAGTTAGTGAAGCCAAGGGTCTTTGTACCGTAATCCCGAGGCGTTAGGCAGGAGAGCTATCGTAATTTAGAAGAGTAATCCAGTAACGTGATCTAGGAGTAATCTAGAAGTGTTAGTTAGAAGCGTGGACTCCCTGTCCTTGTTTCTGTGTTTTGATGTATCTAGTGATTGAGAGTGGGTTTCCGACAGGTTGCATTTAAGTGGGCTATTGGCTTGATATTGTGTGCATAACCTGAGATACTTTGGTAACGACTGAGCCGTGATCACAACGGTTCACCTCACGAATCCTCATCAAGCGACCCTGAGCTCGCTGAATTGTCTCATGTGGATTCCCTGCCCCACTCCGACCCGAGACGGAGTGAGTCAGGAAATCGGCTAGGTAAGTTAGGAGTTTGTTTGTCATATATTTATGACACAGGGTAATTATAAAAATAAATTTATAATTGTAACCATTTATTGTTTTATTTAATGCTCCTAGCTACCAAGTATTTATTTACATAATTAAATTTACTGTAACTGCCGGGTAGGGTGGAGAAGACACCCCTTCCTTTTTTTTTAAAAGTGTTACAATGTTTTTTTAAAACTCAAGTGCGTAGTGCTTTGTAGAAAGTATGGTTTCTGCGCGATACCAACTTTCTAGATTAATTGATGGTTTTGGTTTAGTTGATACGAAAAATAATGGTTATAAGTGTGAAAGCTATGTTGGTGTGATCTAAACTATGGTTTGAGTTACGCGATCGACGGACGAATAGGCACATCATTTCAACAGAAAGACGTCCACTACTGGACATAGGCCACCCCCAAGGTTCTCCACGACGACCGGTCCTGCGCCTCCCACATCCAGCGGTTTCTCGCGACCTTCACCAGGTCGCTGGTCCACCTTTTCGGGGGCCTACCTACGCTACGTCTTCCAGTGCGTGGTCGCCACACGAGGACCCGTCGGCTCCATCAGGCATCGGTCCTACGGGCAATGTGTCCAGCCCACTGCCACTTTAGTGTTGCAATTCTTCGGGCTATGTCGGTTACTCTCGTTCTTCTGCGGATCTCTTCATTCCTGATTCACGCAGTGAAACCCCATGCATAGCCCTCTCCATTGCCCTTTGAGTGACCTTGAGCCTTCTTATAAGGCCCATTGTTAGCGACCACGTCTCAATTCCATATGTCATCACTGGCAAAACACACTGGTCGAAGACACACGAAGACCGAATACGCATTGACTTTAATAATTAATTGTATTAGGTTTTATAGGAATGCACGAAAACAAAAGTGCTGAGCTGTTCGGTTCTACAACATATCACAACATCCTTTCTAGTCTTTTTCTTCTTCTTCTTCAGCCTATAGATGTCCACTGCTGGACAAAGGCCTCCCCCAAGGCTTTCCACGCTGACCGGTCTTGTGCTGCCCGCATCCATCGGCTTCCCGCGACCTTCACCAGGTCATCGGTCCACCTTGTTGGGGGCCTCCCTACGCTGAGTCTTTCAGGACGTTGCGGCCACTCCAGAACCTTATTGCCCCATCGGCCATCGGTTCTACGAGCAATGTGCCCTGCCCACTGCCACTTGCCTTTCTAGTTTTGCAATGTAAAAAAAAACCTCAAAAAATGTCGAATATTCTTGACTTCCAACACGTACCTCACAGGGTGGGTAGACCCTGAAAGTGCTGAGCGGCTTCTGCCACAGCTCGTTGATGTGGTCCTCCGTCCACGTGCCGTTCGCCATCACCACGTCGGCGCAGCGGCCGACCACGCCGTACATCTGAGGATACAAAATATAAATTTCAAGAAAATGTTCTCGCTGGTAGGCAATAACCTTGGCTGCCAGTAGAAGTTACCACCCACCAGACAAAGTCTTGCCGCCAAGCGATTCGTCGTGTTCCGGCATGATGTCTGGTGAAGCCGTACGGAGGACGGGTCTGAGCAGTTGTTTTGCGATGTGTGCCGGGTACGATGCGCCAAATGTTGTTGTGTCGGGAGTTTGGTCGTGGAGGGTCTCCAGATCAATCTCCCTCTGGCGCAGTATCTTTGGTCGTGTTGTTGGGTTAAACATTGCATCATCTCGCTCAACTGCCGTCTTCCTTCCTATTCACTATGTTTTTTAAGTGAACAGGCTTAATAAACTAGCGCGCTTTACCATCAACCATTGCATCACCGCTTACCATCAGGCGGGATTGCGGTCAAGCACTAGTTTATAATGATTTAACAAAAAAGCAATAATTATTTTTTTTTCAACAATAAGTAGATATATCCATAACCTTTTGAACGCCAATCACTTCTATACAAGTTCGAGATTTTCGTGCCCTCAGCGCCACTACTTGATTAGAAGTAATCACAGTATAAAATAAATTTACGACTTTAACAAGACCTTTTATTTTGTTTTTATGGAAATTTGCCCTGTTATCAACCATATTTTTAACTTTTTCACGCATAATAAGTTGTTATTTGTTTAATTTTCAATAGAAACTAAAACGCCAGAAAATATTTTAATGCCCCCAGCGCCAATTACTTGATATCAAGTAAGCCAGTGATGGGACACGACGAAGACCTCGCTATATTTCATCTCGTCGAAATGATCATAAATGCTATTATTGCAAGAAAATGACGTAAATATATAATATTTTATAAATATTGTACACTTTAAACTAGGTTTTATTCACCTTAATCAAGAATTAATAGGTTTTCTAATCATTGTCGATAGTGAAACCCCGTTTGAAAATCCCATCCCTACAAAGTTAGTTAGTTGTCGGTCCGCACGCGCCACCGACTTGTATAAAAGGAAATCTGTGACGTCATAAGCGGAAGGGTTTCAAGGTCATAGTCACAGTCTTCTTACCGTTGTTGCCAGCAGATTGGACGGGCCTTTCATGCAGCACTGGCAGGCCTTACATGCACCCGTTTATCAATCTTGGGGCAGGTAGAATTGACATTATTATTATTTTGTTTTGAATTTGGACATTTTGTATTTTTGTATTTTATATTTTGACATTTTAATTAACATTTTATTTTACGATTTGACAATTTCAATATTTTTAGATAATTCAAAATTGGGACACTTATCGGGGCCATCAATTGCGCTGTTCAAATAATTTTAAAATGTGGGGTTTTTAACAAGAAATGTTTTGGACTGTCAGTTTGTGAACCACTGCTGCTTTTGTATTGTTTGTAAATGTATTACTAACATAGTTTGTAGGCACATGTAACTAACACTATGAGTCTGGTTGCTCGAAATAAATAGATTAATAATAAAAATAGTGACTTTGTGCACTTTAGTGTAGTGCAATGTTTACATCTTGAGTTGGCGCACGTGTCCTTATAAAAAAAATTGTGACTGAATATGACGAATTATTGTGAGTTGTTCAAGTCTGAATCAGAATTTTGAAATAATTCGTCGTCTTGACATTCCGTTAAGTCGTCAACTTCCGTTTCAGGAATTTTCTTCAGTTTTCTATTAGTTTCTACAAACCAGAAAAATAATTGCGAGTATTTAGTGACACCATTAAAAAAAGATCTTGTGTAAAACAGACATTTACCCTCCATTTTATTTTAATTTTTAAAACGTAGAAAACCACGTATTTAGCTTCTATTAATTGTATTTGTTGTAAGTAAACGAAATAAATTATGCAGGAATCGGTTGAGTTTATGCACGTGTAACTCGACCACAGTGAATATAAAATATATACCATAGAAATCTAGACATCCTTATAACAGAAAGGATTTTGACGTGCCTCGAGCGCCAACTACTTGATATGAAGTAGAAGGATTACATTTGGAGACAAATAGGGATGTGCCTTGTAGAACACACGTCTAATAAATTTAAAATTCTTTTCTTTATTATGTGGAATATATCCAGGTTTTCATATTGTTTTTTTTATGAAATAAAATAAAATATGAAATTACGATTACAGTTTTTATTTAGCTTCGTAAATTGGTGAATAAACATTATTTTAAATGTATAATATTATTTGTCGATAGGACACTAATCCCATCCCTACGTTTTACTATAGATACGTTATACATTTGTAGTGTGGCGCAGAAGGACACATCGCGTATTATATAGATGGGCGTTCAAAAGGTTAAATTGTTTCTAATTGTTGCTATTTTATGTTAAACAATTATAAATTTTATGTAAATAATGATTCAGTTGTTTTCAGTGTGACTTGCGCTATTGAGAAATTTTGGAACTCAATTTTCTACTTAATAGTTGAAAATTGAGTTGTTTATAGTTTTTAGTAAATATATCGCAAATCCAGATTAGGTATTCGCTTCTTCAAGTAAAGCTCTTTTGACAGCGAACCGTTATTACGTTATCTCCGTGGCGCAGCGGTCAACACACCTGCCAGCGACGTGGAGGCCCCGGGCAGGTCATGATGGAAAACGGTCTTTTCTTGATTGGCCTGGGTCTTGGATGTTTACCTATACAATATGTAAAGAAAACCCTGTCCGATCCGTGAAGGTATTGTTAGGTATCGTTAACCACTTTAGCGCGTATGGGCGTGTTATGTAATTAAAACGCGAATAGATAGAACGTTGTATATTGCACGTAAGTCTAGAGTACAATGTATGCTATGAGCTACCTAATTACAAGAGGAGAGACGCGACTATGTTACTACAGAATGTACAGCGGATGCGTAAAATGTACAATGTAAAATGTGTGGCGATAATTAACTGATTCTAATAATACCTACAAAGCCGGGCTAAACTTAAAAAAAAGCCCCTGAAAAAATAAATATTATTTCGAAAAACCGAGGTAACTTAATGCACGTGCGGCGGTAGGTATACATGCGCGGGTGAAGGGAGGCAGGGCAGGCGGCACGTGATCGTATCGCTATTCGCTCCCTCACAAACAGTGTTGTCACTTTTTTAAAAATTACCAAATTTTGGGGAATTTAAAATTAATTCCCAGAAAAAAAAGATTATTTCAAAATTCATTAGTATTGTTACTATGATGATTATTTTATTTGGTCTTAGGTTTACCTAACCTTTATTATCCTTTTGGGTCGGACGGGGTTTTCTTTACATATTGTATATATATCTATTATAAATATTATAGTATCGTTGAGTTAGTATCCCATAACACAAGTCTCGAACTTACTTTGGGGCTAGCTATCTGTGTGACTTGTCCGTATATATTTATTAAGACGCGATTAACGCGCCTCGGTTTTATTTCACATTTATAATACTAGAAGGATTACACCCACCCATCCAAATATGTTGTAGTACAATAGCTTGAGCCACGTGAAGAGCGGGTTGCGGGCGATCACGCTCTGGTTGTTGTACGATACGATGCGATGCTTGACGCGCCGCATCATGGCGCTCGTGATGGTCGGGTAGTGCACGTAGCAGCCGACCGGGCACTGCGCGAGGTATCGGAATATTGGGAAAGTGAACGCGAAGCCCGTCGTGTCTATGTATATGTCTAAAACAAAAAAAAAAAAAAAGAAAAGATAATGTACGGTATTCAATGCTACCTTTGAATACTGATTCAGCATTTCGGCAGCTGACGCGCGGCCTACTTCAAATATTGTTAAAATTGCAGATTTCACGTATAGAATACCAAGACGTTTGTACATTTGTGAGTGTTGGGAAAAAGTAGTATATAAGCTGTAATATTGTGTAAATAAATCAGATTGGAAATTATTCTTGTCTCTTTACCCCTCACTGTGGCCAAGACACCTTTAGCCATCTCTGATCAGTCCTGTGAGTCTGCTGGACTGGCAGTGAGTTTACCCTTCACCCTTACCTGGAAATCCTACCTAGTATCCGTCTGTTACCTTAGGTCTCTTGATACAGACATCCCGCACTTATTTATATATTTATTTATTACAAACTATATAGTAGGTCAGGGCTGTAGGGCTTATAGGACTTAGGGTCGTAGGGACTGTAGGGATTATAGGTTTTAGTTTAGGTTCTGTTAACTTGCCATACAGGCGCATGTACTGCCGCTATTAAGGGTGGTCGTACATACGGTGTTCTATAGAATGCAGTTTGGGGTGTGCGCGGGAATTACATGATTAAAATTACTTAATTACCCCATCTCCGTTCCACAAAAACGATTACGGTGTCGAGTCGGATCGCTCACGTGAATTAAATGCTTTTCCTCATCCAACAAAATTGCTCCAAGTCGCAAAAGAACTTTTTACTTCAATAAATTATTTTGATTAAAGAAAATCGAAATATCACTTGACTGCCTTCTATTCTTCTTCTTCTTCAGCTTATAGAGGTCTACTGCTGGACAAAGGCCTCCACCAAGGCTTTCCACGATGACCGATCCTGTGCTGCTCGCATCCATCGACTTCCCGCAACTTCCCAAGGTCATCGGTCTACCTTGTTGGGGGCCTCCCTACGCTGCGTCTTCCGGTACTTGGCCGCCACTCCAGAACCTTAATGCCCCATCGGTTCTACGAGCAATGTAGCAGCCCACTAGCACTTAATTTTAGCAATTTGAGCCTTCTATTAGTCATAAGCTAATTACAGTTAATATCTATGCTGGTTAACCAATATATTAGATACAAAGAACCATTAACTCACCAGGATTCAGCTTCATAAAAGCCTCAAGCCCCAGTATCATGGAACCCAAACTTTGTAATAGGAGTGTGAAGTACGGGTAGGACTGAGCCTCTATGACCTTCCTCATGCTGAGCCTCACAAAGTTGATCTTCGTACTGTCAACCTTTACGTTGAACTGGTTCTGAGCTCGGTCTATGATCGTCTGCGGTTCTGCTGTTTCCACCGTGTATATGTGGATGTTCGAATCTGGGTACCTGTGGGAACATTTCATTTTGGGTCTCCAGCACTCTAATTGTGCATCACACTTTACTACTCGCGGGATTTAATTGTGCACCTCGCTGGGATCCGACCCCTCTTCCGCTTCCCCGCGCGGCGCCCTGCATTCGCCGTAAGCGCTGCGTAGCGATAGCAGCTATTTGGCAGATTTATAATTTCTATCTTCAATTACTTGAAGTTCAACGAAAGTATTTTTTTTAATTTTAAATACGTATTTCGTAAGAAACATGCAAATAAAAATTCAAAGTTGTGGTTTAATGATGAATGAGCTTCATTGGTAAAAAGGTTGATTGAAGGTTGATTAAAAGCTTCATTGTTTCGGCTTCTCTTACACTTTTGTGCTACCCTGGTACCTTGCACCTCCGCAGAGTAGAGAAAATGAAATTTTCTATGTATTATTGTGATTTAATGAGGATGTTTAGGTACAAGCCGATTACAAAGTGAAGGAAAAAAAACATCAGGAAACCTGGACTTTAAGTCTGAAATCGCCAACCTGCATTGAGCAAGCGTGGTGATTACGCTCAATTCTTCTCCTTTTGAGAGGAGAGCTATGGCCCAGCAGGGCGAAGATAAAAAAGGTTGATGATGTTGATGATGAACTTCATTGTTTCGACTTCTCCTACACTTTTGTGTTACCCTAATTATCCTAATTTAAAAAGTAAAAAATAAGATCATTATCGATCATTTATTGCCTTTAAGGCGGAACAAAATTCGCCAGGTCAGCTAGTAGGTACGTTATAATTTTAATTCAAAGTAAACAAAACAAGATGGCAGGAGAGGTAGGTTTTCAAATAGATTTAAAATTATTTCGATTAGATGCAATTGCCCCGGTTGACTATATATATAATTTATAATTTCTAGACATAATTTAAATTTTTTACAAACGGTACCGTCCGAAAGACGTCACAGAGCGAGGTGCACAGTTAACTCGCGCAAGTATTAACTATCAATTTGAATCATATTGCTGATCCATTACTCCATATGCTTGAAAAACGTGCCTGTGCTACAACATAAAGAATGCAATGAATGTTGTTGAACTGTCAAAATGTAACCCATTGTTATTAATAGTGTGTTATACAATTTATTAGCTGCTAATTTTACATCGAACAAGATTACAACATTGTTTTTTTTAAATAGGATTTATTGGGAGCTATAATGGGTATTTTGGGAACAATATTGGATATATTGGGAACGATATTGGGTATATCAGGAACTATATTAGGTATATTGAGAACTTTATTGGGTATATTGGGAACTATGTTGGGTATACTGGGAACGATATTGGATATATCGGGAACTATATTGGGTATATTGAGAACTTTATTGGGTATATTGGGAACTATATTGGGTATACTGGGAACTATATTGGGTATACTGGGAACTATATTGAGGTTGGCTTTCAGTCTAACCGGATGAATACTAATATTTTTGTTGACTGCCTATCTTACCTCCACAGCTACTGGATAATACGATACCTCTTGGGATTAAGACTGCTACTAATTACACGTAACAACTATCAAAAATCCGCGAATGACAGTCGGGGTCATCAATCCACCCACAGTAAGTAATCCACAGACCAACTGCGGCAAGCGCAGCTTAGCTGTACTTACTCACAAGCTCTTCTTAGGGTATACTCAAATACCAAGATTTATTTTAGTAAGTAAGTAGTAGTTTTATTTCCAATCAAACCATTTTTTCTTTTTTAATAAAGTGAGCTCAACCTAAAGATGCTACGAACAGACAAGAACAGAGGTTTAAATTTGGTTCTTATTTACCTATTTAATCCAATATTTTTAATGGAGAAGACCTGAATAAAACAGGTGAATTTTTATGCAAACCTTGTAAAGAATAGTATAGTCAAAATTAAACTACATAATTTGGTCCATTATTTACAGAGTGGTGATTAGACTATCAAATTAAATAGTAAAGCGGTTATTACCAGCCACTTAAACAAGAAAAAATAAATCAATTTTATTATACTAAAAAAAGAAAACTGAATTTATTAAACAAAAACAAAACATATTTGATATGTAATATTTTTAGCCCTTACATAATAAGGCACATGCAAGGACTGTTATGGTACTGTCACACAGTGTTTTAAAAACCCAAAAAAAGTGACATCGTCTTTTTATTCCAGATTCGTATAGATTGATTTAAAAGAAATGCTAGAGTAAAATACCGAAGTTTCTAGTACATCTAGATGATCAGATATAAATTTTTGAAAATACGTAAATTTTTATCCGGATTATTAAAAAAAAAATCATAATAAATTACTAGTTCAAATTATCAGCAAGCTGATTAAATACATACATGAAGATTTTAAAGGCGCAAATTACAAAGTTATCAAAAAATATTTAGGTTCATTTAAATCGACGTTATAATTTATTTTAATACTTTCGATTTTATTTTTTAACTCGATTAATCCTGATTTTCGCTACTTAATTTTTTTTACATAAAATTGCTTTATATGTGGCCTATACACACAAAAAAAATCAAAGCCCGAATTCGTGGACTAACGAAGTTATGATTAATATTATGTTTATCCGGATCGAATCGAGGTTAGGGTTGTCAATTTTGTAAAATTATATTTCGGTTAGTTTTGTTTGTTTTGTTCATGAAAACGAAAAATGTTGAATTATTGTGATTTATAAATTCCAATTTAACTAATCTCCACTTATATTGTGAAAAATGAAAAATATTTTTGTAAAAATTATTTAGATACATCAATAAGTTTTCGGCATATAAAATATAAAAATTAGTGCCCGATGCAATTACTATAGTTCTGGCGCTTGATAACTAACGTCATAGTACAACGCTTGCTCAACTTCGAATTTTTAAATGTCTCTTGTATTTTTAAATTAAACAAATACTAGTGTGTAGCTACAATTACTAGAATAACGGATTGCGAGTAAGCAATTTTGCAAGTATTATTAGATTCTATAGTATGAATCAGCCAGTACACGTTTATGTATAATCCGTAAATGTGACAATTTCTGATGAAGGGATACGTGTGGTATGGGAAGAGGTCCACCCTCGATAGGCTTTTGCTAAAACCCCATATCATTACACGTAGCCTGGAGGAACGGGGGTGAGGCATCATGGAGCCGTCACAGACCCTTGATGCCACTTTGCCTCAGCAGCACCTGACCCATGCTGCTGAGGGATGTCCTTCTGAGCTCCGATCAGAGGACTTAATGCTAGGAGGGCGTGAGGGCGCCAACCCTCATGTTGGTCCACGAGTGGCAAGTGAAGTTGTGGATAGTGCCACAGCCGACATCCTTCAACCTCCGGGGGTGATCGCTCCAGTGCTAGGAGAGGCGTCTGGTGAAGGAACTTCAGGTTCAAAAATATTATCGAGGTTGGATATTTTCCAGCTCATGAAAGGGAAAAGCTATTTATCTCTTTCAGAACGAGTGAATTTGGTTGTCAACACAATTGGGCCTGACTATCAAATTTCTCGTACTGAAGATGAATTAAAATCAACTCTTCCTAGTTTGTTGTCCAAATGTGAAACCAAATATAAAAAATGTAAGAACATGACAAATTTTTTGAAAAAACATGGCAAGTGGCTCAGTGAAACTTTCATTAGCGGCTACATTAGCGCTCCACCTGAACACACTGACGATCATAGTTTTAGGAAACTTAGCAAACGACAGCAAATCCGTAGTCGCCAAAGATTAGAGTCTACACTGCAATGTGAGCCTCTACAGAAAAGAATGAAAGCCTTTGTAAATACCTTGCACATTGGTGGAGAGCAAGTCTCACATCAAACATCAACGGTATTTACAAATGTGATTGAGTCGTGCTTACAATCGAATGACACTATCACGGAAATAGCTAACAAAATGTCAACAACTACAAAACCTTACACAGCAGAAGAAGCGCTAGCAACATTAATTGACAGAAACATGACTGTTGAGACATATAATTTTATTCACCTAGATTTGCAGCAGCGGGGTTTTCCGGCATACCCACCTTATTACAAAATTTTGAAAGCCAAACAAAACTATTACCCAGAATGCGTTCACATTACAGAACGAGAAGCGGTTGTTCCTTTACAATCACTTCTGCAGCACACTTTTGACCGCATTGTGCAATTGCAAGATGAAGTTTTCTCACAATACTGCAACAAAATAGGAACCAATATTTTAGACTGTGTCTTTGAAGGGGTTTGGGGTTTTGATGGTAGTTCGGGGTAAGCTTTGTACAAACAAGCTTTTGAGGATCAAGGTGAAAACGAAAGCAGTATTTTTGCTACAACTTTTGTACCCTTAAGAATTTACCATCAAAGCACCCAAAATGACAAGGTATTATTGTGGACAAATATTGCAGCTCAGTCTTACAGATCTTGCCGCCCATTGCGAATAATTTATAAAAAAGAATCTAAAGAACTGATTTTATCCGAAAAAGACAGAGTTAACCAAGAAATCGACCACCTTACTCCTTTCTATTATAAATTACCGAGTGGGCAGCAAATCAACGCTACCTGCAATTTATATTTAGCGGCAATTGACGGTAAAGTACTTAATACGATACTTGATACGCCATCGCAAATGCGTTGTCCATATTGTGCACTTACAGCAACACAATTTAATAACTTAGAAATTGTATTTTCGAAAACAGTGGACTCAGATACATTGACGCATGGTATCAATCCTCTACACGCCTGGATCCGAGTTTTGGAGCTTCTCCTCAAACTCGGGTACAAATGTGAAGTGAAAAAATGGCGTATCAAGCAATCTTCACAAGAAGGGCTTGCAGTACAGGAAAGAAAAAAACGTATCCAAAATGCTATACGTGATAAAATTGGTGTATTGGTAGATGTCGTTCTTCCTAATTCTGGAACCACTAATGATGGCAACACAAGTCGCACAGTTTTGGCAGATGAAAACCGAAAAACTTTTGCAGATATTTTGGGATTAGAACTTTGGCTTCTTGATGGTTTATACATTATTTTAATCGTGATTTCTTGTGGAATTCCTGTAGATGCAGACAAATTTGGTGCATTCTGTAAAGACCTTGCCTACAAATATGTAAGTGTCTATGACTGGCATCCTATGACGGTTTCCATTCATAAAATTTTAATTCATTGGGCATCTATTATTGACAAAACACCACTACCGATTGGTATGCTTTCAGAGCAAGCCGCCGAATCACGGAACAAATATTGGCGATCTGATCGGGAGCACCACACACGAAAATTTGATCGTAAACAAACAATGTATGATTTGTTTCATAGAGCATTAGTGTCTTCCGATCCAATTATTGCTGCTTAAATGCAGCTCCAAAGAAGAAAACATTTAAAAAAACGTCCATTGCCTGCTGCTGCTTTGGCGTTACTTAAACCTACTCACAATGAGAAAGAATTTACTGATGATATAGACGACCACGAAATGTTGACTGTAGAAAATGATTAATGATTGATTGATTTATTTTTGGTTTTTGATGATTTTAATATTTAAAATATCTGCAATTAAAATTTAATGATTATATTAGTTATCTGTTTGATCAAAAGTTTCATCATTTAAATTCATCAAGTGTTGTTTATTATTATTCCTTAAAATATAAATTTTAGCAACTTCGTTTTGTTAAGTAAAATCAATATTAAAATTTTATTATGTAGCTGAATCCGTTATCTATACTAATATAATAAAGCCTGAAGAGTTCGTTTGTTTGGTTTAACGTGCTCATCTTGAGATGATGTGATGGACCGTATAGGTCCGATTTGACAAATTCTTTGTGAGATAGCCCATTTATTGAGGAAGGTTATAGGCTATATATAATATCACGCTACGACTAATAGAAGCGGGGCAGTAACCAAAGATGCGGGTGAAACCGCGGGGTACAGCTAGTTAATAATAAACCCGCAAGGGAGTTGCGATCCCACGGAACTGATGACAAGGAATAAGGTCTATCTCTAGAATAGAATACTCTGTCAACAAAGGCAAGAGCCTTTTTCCTTCACTGACAGAATATCAGTAAAATGCTGATAGGGATATTGACCGTACTTCCGGTAAAGTCATGATAGCCATATACACACTTCCTCAGGGTAATATAATATTTATTCCCACATCTTGCTAACTCACTATGGGTATATATTATTGAATATACGAGTGTATTTATTGATTATGTGAATTACATCCAGTTATCCAAAAACTGTATATCGTCCTATCACAGTCTTAGTACATTTTACGAGTAGCTACCTTAGTATTTACCCAATATACTTTATTTTCACACTTCGTAATACACCTGCGTCCACCGCGGTTTGTACTTGGAGACGTGTTAATGGAGCATACAGTCCAGGTATCTTCATTATATTTTCCTTTGTTCATATGTACTGTCCAAGTTTATTATAGACATGGCTAGTCTATATTAAACTTGGACAGTACATATGAATTTAAAAAGTCACATTTGTACTTGTTCGTTATGGAACCGGCAACCTCGTGCATGAAAAGTGGGCCTGAACCGCAGGACCATCACGACACAAACAGTTCGAATCAAATACAATATGTAAATATAATTTATTTCAGCGGAAATAATGTAAATCAACCATTTTTTTAAAGACTAACTATGGAGTTTCTTGCCGGTTCTTCTCCATAGGAAAACGATCAATTGGGAACCGTGCACTAGCTTCTGACGTATTGTAAGTGCCCATGTGGGCCTATGTGAAATAAAAAAAAAAATTGAATCAATTTATACCCGGTTTACATTGGTTGTAAGTGCCAACCCTAGCAATAAATTTCTAATGACTATAACTTTGTTAGTCCACGGATTCGGGCTTTGATTTTTTTTGTGTGTATAGGCCACATATAAAGCAATTTTATGTAAAAAAAATAAGTAGCGAAAATCAGGATTAATCGAGTTAAAAAATAAAATCGAAAGTATTAAAATAAATTATAACGTCGATTTAAATGAACCTAAATATTTTTTGATAACTTTGTAATTTGCGCCTTTAAAATCTTCATGTATGTATTTAATCAGCTTGCTGATAATTTGAACTAGTAATTTATTATGATTTTTTTTTTAATAATCCGGATAATAATTTACGTATTTTCAAAAATTTATATCTCATCATCTAGATGTACTAGAAACTTCGGTATTTTACTCTAGCATTTCTTTTAAATCAATCTATACGAATCTGGAATAAAAAGACGATGTCACTTTTTTTGGGTTTTTAAAACACTGTGTGTCATCAAATAATCACAAATTCAGTTTAATATTGTTAATTAATACTAAAACAAAATTAATCTGTACTGTGTGTATCTAATGTGTGTTCTAATTGCTCAGGAGTCTGAAGTTGTAATATTTATGTAGGTATAGCAGTAAATCTATGTTAAGTAAATGTTTGTATGAAGTTTTTTTGGTTAAATGTTATGTTGTTGGCTTTCAACACTTTTTGGTGTATACTATAAGTGAAGTAAATAATTGTAATATAAATATTTCAATATAATTCTTTTAAATTCAATTAAAGTGATAATCTAATCACCACACTGTATGATTAATATTATACATATATTACTTATTTATCAGAGTGGCAGCATAGGACATAACAACAATTTAAACTTATCTATATATAGATATACCAGCTAAGTTTAAATCATTATAATGCAATTAAGCCTCACTAACAGACATAATGAATTCATATGTGTGCCATTTACTAAAAAAAAACATAATGATATTCTCTATGGCTATGATACAACAAGAATATTCTAGCATCCTAAACATTACTCACCTGGCCAGTATAGCCTTGATAGCCACCCACAGTACTCGCTCTCCGCCCCCGCCTGCATTGCAGTAAGGATGGAAGAATGCTACATTAGCCCCATCCCTTTTACGTCTGGTCAATTTGCGTTCCTTTATCCTCATGTACCATGATGCGAAGATGAACGCGAATGGGACTAGCACAAACGTTATAAATATGATGAATCCTATAAATACCAGAGGTAGGATCACCAGTAAGCTAGAAATAAAAAAAAACTCTTATTATTGTGTATTGAATAGCTGGTGTGTGTTGCTGGCGTGTTTGCTTTCGGAACTTGACATTAATAAGTAACTTAAATATTTCTATTTGTGAATTTAAAATACTATAATTTTAATCTCAGTCACAAAAATATCATGTCGTCATTTTAATATTTTTAGATAACAGAGCCTCGTTTTATTACTAAAACTACGTTGCACATATAAACAATTAACAAACCTTATCATAAAATATTAAAACAAATCACTCGACATGATAAATATAACAAATTTGTTTAAAAAAATATACTTACATGAACCATTGTAGAAACATTGTTAAAACAAATGTTCTGTGACCTACGCACAGTAGGTTTACGGCATTAAGATTAATTAATTGTGTTTGTCTATATATGCAAACACATCTGGTTATGTTTCACATTAATAAATATCGGAGTTATTGAAATTAAACATAACCTCACAACGTAAACATTGAACATTCCTGTTGGCAGGTGAACCATAGATAAAGTATAGTAGAGAGAGTATAGTCATTGGTCATCAGAGTCACTTCATCTTCAGTCAGGCTATAAAATTAGTACAGCTACGCTATGAAAGTTCCATTATACGCCCGATTATGAAATATGCTTGTCCAGTCTTCGCACATGCCAAGCCGCGTCATATCCATAGGATGCAAGTAGTCCAAAACCGTTTCCTCCGTAAAGCCAGAACCGCCCCTTGGTTCGTCCGTAAGGAGATCCTCCACCTTGATCTCAAAATCCCCACCATTCAGCAGTTCATGAACCGTCTTTCCAAACGCTTCTTTGACACTGCCGCCAAGCACCGCAATCCCCTGATAGCAGCGGCTGTTAACTATACCCCCTCCACCATCTCCAAGCTTCGCCGTCCACGGCATGCCCTCACAGACCCCGATGATCCCCTCCTAGAGGCCAATAGGGCCACCAGCACAATACACAAGAAAAGACCGACCTACCGACCTCGCCGCCGAGGTCCATCGCGACGCGTTCAACGAAGTAGTCCCCTCCCCCGTCCCTAGTCCGATGACGGCCAGCCCGCGCCTCAGCTGAGCCAGTAAATATAAATTCCCAACTATGACCTCTGAGTTTGTTTCTCAGAGCTAGTACTAGGAAACACCGCGGTCATCAAACCGAAATAAAAATAAGAATTCGATCCAGTCGTCCCTTGCTGTTCTTCTAGTGACACCCTAAGCCGAGGTTCGTACCCCACAGGGGGTGCCCTTAGCGTGTAGTCGCTTAGCTTTTAGTAGCCCAGACTGGGCTACTAAATGCTAAGCGACTACACAGGCATTAAATTCATTTAAGGCACAGGCATTAAATTCATTTAAGGCAGCCACAGGATAGTCCGGTTATGTAGTGATGACCTCTCTAGGTCAACTACGAGATGCCATATATAAAAAAAAAAAATATGAAAGTTCAAGTAACACAGACTTGATAGTCGATTTTTTAAATTAATTTTGTCAATTCTAATAGTTTTCAAAACAACGTAGTCGCACACTAGGCATTTCTTCTATATAGTGGGTGCGTTTAAACTCACATACACAAACATATCACACGGCCATATAAATATGTGTTCCGTGCAGGAATCGAACCCGCAACATGCCGTGCAGCAGTCAACCGCTCAGCCACTGCACCAGCCGTGTCGTGTCTATAAGTGTTTTTTTTTTTTATTTGAGGTCGTTATAATCAGCAGGGGCATATACATAAGTTGTCATACCCTTTGGGCCGTCTTATGACGTGTATTAACGCCATCACTGTGCAGTTGCGTTAAGAGATAGCGTTCTTCATCTTGTAAAGTTCCATCTTTGTCTGACACTAAGACCTAGCTGATCGATACGCTACACTAATAATTTTTAGAAGTGATTTATTCCTAATATATTTTCCTTTTGAGCTTCGCCGCAGTCGTAACCATTCTTATAAATATACAATATGTAAAGAAAACCCCGTCCGACCCAAAAAGGATAATAAAGGTTAGGTATACACATAACATAACCAATTAAAATATGAAATTTTACATAATCATCATAGTAACGTAACAATACTAATGAATTTTGAAATAATCTATTTTTGCCGCGAATTAATTCCAACTTCCCCAAAATTTAGTATTTTTTTAAAATGCGACATCATTTTAGGCAGTATTATTATGAGTGATGCGACCACGTGCTGCATGACCTGCCCCCCTGCACCCGCGCATATATGCCTACCGTGTTGCCAACTGCATATGTATTAAGTTACCTCGCTTTTTCGAAATAATATTTATTATTTGGGGGTTTTTTTTAAGTTTAGCCTGGATTTGTAAGCATTAGTAGAATCAGATATCGATACCTAACAATACCTTCACGGGTCGGACAGGGTTTTCTTTACATACTGTTTATTGTTATTTCCTTCTTGTTCCTTTTCATAAGTAAATACTTATAAGGACCTAAACTTTGTAGCATAAGACCTTGATCTTATGCTGGCTTCAGTCACCAATACATTTTCCCTATTCCAGTTAACTTTGTAATCGATTGAAAGGAAACAGTAAGTCAGTTTCTCGGTGGTAGGCAACAACATCAGCCGCCGGCATAAGTTACCACCCACCAGACAAAGTCTTGCCGCCAAGCGATTCGTCGTGTTCCGGCATGATGTCTGGTGAAGCCGTACGGTGGACGGGTCTGAGCAGTTGTGTTGCGATGTGTGCCGAGTACGATATGCCTAATGTTGTTGTGTCGGGAGTTTGGTCGTGGAGGGTCTCCAGATCATCCTCTGGCGCAGCATCGTTAGTCGTGTTGTTGGGTTAAACATAGCATCACCTCGCTCAACTGCTGTCTTCCTTCCTATTCACTCAGTTTTTTTGAGTGAATAGGCTTAATAAGCTAGTGCGCTGTACCATCAACGATTGCATCACTGCTTACCTTCAGGCGGGATTGCAGTCAAGCGCTAGTTTATAACTACTAAAAAAAAAAAAGGCATAACTTTCAACTGTCCCTCATTTAGTATTGAACTAAATGTGGAACGCCACCCATAGGTTATGGCATAGATACACCCAAATGGGCTAGGGATGGCAGAGTCGACAAAATTGCCTTGTTCACGTTCGGTTCATGATCGGTTGGTGCCCGTCTAGCGGCGTCCGAATACCCATTCCAGTGGTACACTATGCACCCACCGACCCCCTAATCGGCGAACATATATTTGTCAAATGGGCGAGTCGCATAAACAAGCGCGGTGAGTTGTGTTGAACTCTACTCTCTCATGAAAGACAGTAAGGAGGGCTTTACACAGGTTATAAAAATAAAACGTTTATAAATAATTTCTAAAACTTATATTCTTTCAATTCATCCTCGCTTAAATCTAACATCCTCATTATCAACAATTGTCCAACCGCTACAAACATTCATAACAACAATTACAAACTCTTAACTACAAACGAATACAATTAAACATTTTATTTTTACTAAAAATTGTGGCCCGCACTAGGAATTTCTCCTGTATCGTGGGTGCGTTTACAAACATATAAACCCACATCCACATCCACAAACAGCCAAACACGGAACAATTACTTTTAGGTGATACAAATATTTATTCCGTGCGGGAATCGAACCCGCGACACACAGCGCAGTAAGGCAATAGCTTGACCACTGCGCTAACCATACTAATACTATCTCGTATTTTAATTTTTACTCTCCCGCACTGGGTGGAGCAAAAGGGCGTGTCAGAGTTTTACTGACTAAAACCCACCCGTGTTCCTTCACTTGCCTGTGGGACGGCCAGGGCCACGGTTTCTTTTTTAACCAACCCGCAACCCTGACCCAGGAGGCATCGGTCTTCGTGGACCCCGTCACGATGTGCTGACATCTCTTTGAGGCGCGCGTGAAACAAAACACGCCACGACAGACCCCTATTACTATCAGTTGAAATCATTTTTAAGCATACTGCTAAACCATTGATCCATATGTTAAAAAAATGTGTCTGCTCTACAATGTAAATAACGCAATGAATGTTGTTGAACTGTCAAAATGAAACCCATTGCTACTAATAATTTGTTACGCAATTACCCTGCTGGTTCTTACCGGGCGGCGAGCTACCCACTGCTCGTCGCCCGGAAGGCCATACTATCAAGGAACATGCCAAAATGGTAAAGAGAAAAGCTTATTTTTAAAATAATTACGTTTTATTAAGATTAATTCTTCTCTGTATGAGAGGAGACCTGTGTCCAGCAGTGGGACGATAAAAAGGTTGATGATGATTAAAATTACTATCTGAATTCTTGTTCTCGTGATAAAATAATTAAAATGTTAAAACTGTAGTCACAATCTCACCTCGCAAAGAAAACAACGTTAAAAATTATCAATATGTAGGAAAAATAGAGGTATATGTGAAAGAAAGAAAGAAAGAAAACAAATAAGGGAACAATTAACGGATAAGCGTGACAATAGAAATCTTAATAAAATCTCCTAAAATTCATTACCTGTCCCCCCTTCAAAATATTATAAAACATATACAGACTCATTCAAAAATGAACTTAATTGACACAATTCATGGTTGATATTTCATTAATATGTTTAAAATTTATTGTCTATGTGTTTTCTTCGTTGGGAGCATGAGGGTCTGGTTCATCCGTGACTTCTGCGGCCAGGTCGGCGAACTTCGCTACGTAGTCCACGCTCGACTCCGCCATCAGTGACTGTAGGTGGGACTCCACCTGAGGAGTTCAAAGAAACAATGATATACGAGTGCAGGTTTCTCGGGCTGTACGGAAAAACGTACATTTATTTTATATACAATATGTTAAGAAAACCCTGTCCGACCCGTAAGGATAGTAAAGGTTAGGTAAACACTTGACCAAATATAATATAAAATTTTACATAATCATCAAAGTAACAATACTAATGAATTTTGAAATAATCCTTTTTTCCGGGGAATTAACTCCAATTTCCCCGAACTTTGGCATTTTTTAAAAAAGTGACAACACCGGTATTATTATAAGCGAATAGCGACGCGACCACGTCACAGATGCCGCGTGCCCTGCACCCCGCCGCCCGCGGAATGGGGTTGCTAACCACACATGTGTTACCTCTTTTTGCGAAATAATATTTATTTTTTTAGGGGGAATTTTTTTTTAAGTTTTGCCTGTCTTTGTAGTCATTATTAGAATCAGTTATCGATACCTAACAACACCTTCACGGATCGGACAGGGTTTTCTTTACATATTGTATGTACATATGGTCTCCAAAGCCTAGAGCACAGGCGTAGAGTAGCCAGCCTTTCGGTGTTCTATAGGATGCATTTCGGGGAGTGTGCGAGGGAATTGCATGATTTAATTCCCCCATATCCGTTCCACCAGCGGACGACCCGTCGTACGGCTGGTTTCCACCCTTACGTTGTTAACACCACTACGATCCGGACGAAGCGTTTCGCCTCCTCCTTTATACAGCGTACATCGAGGGACTGGAATAGTTTGCCAGCGGCGGTGTTTCCGTCGGACTACAATTTGAGTGTTTTCAAGGCTAGAGTGAATAGGCTCTTAATAAACTAGTGCGCTTTACCATCAACGATTGCGTCACTGCTTACCATCAGGCAGGATTGCGGTCAAGCGCTAGTTTATAAATAAAAAAAAAAAAAACATAATTAACTTAGATGAGATAGCATAGCATAAACCATGCGCGGCCTACGTTTAATATTCCCTCAATTCATGTAAACTGTGTATGATGAGTGAATTAAAGGCACTCGCTAGCAAAGGTCGTTTTATCTTGACAACATCCACCACCTCCTACTAGCTGACATCACTTCATTGTATCATTGAAATTTCGTGTATCGTGGTCACACAACCCGTACATATTGACATTTCGTGTATCGTGGTCACACAAATGGTTCATATTGACATTTCGTGTATCGTGGTCACACAACCGGTTCATTTGTTTCGTGTATCGTGGTCACACAACCGGTTCATATTGACATTTCGTGTATCGTGGTCACACAACCGGTTCATATTGTTTCGTGTATCGTGGTCACACAACCGGTTCATATTGACATTTCGTGTATCGTGGTCACACAACCGGTTCATATTGTTACGTGTATCGTGGTCACACAAATGGTTCATATTGACATTTCGTGTATCGTGGTCACACAACCCGTACATATTGACATTTCGTGTATCGTGCTCACACAAGCCGTACAGGGGCAACTTTCATTTGCTGACTGGAATTAACTAAGTCTCATGTATTGATTATGGTACCATGAGAAATATTCAACGTCAATATGTTGAATAGGATTCCTGAAACGGAAAGCATCGACTGGAGGCCTTGTTTTGTATTTTTAGAGTTCCATTCTCAAAAGGTATTTGTAATGCTTTCGGGGAGTGTGCGATGGAATTGCATGATTTAATTCCCCCATCTCCGTTCCACCAGCGGACGACCCGTCGTACGGCTGGTTTCCACCCTTACGTTGTTAACACCACTACAATCCGGACGAAGCGTTTCGCCTCCTCCTTTATACCGCGTACATCGAGGGATTGGAATAATTTGCCCGCGGCGGTGTTTCCGTCAGACTACAATTTGAGTGTCTTCAAGGCTAGAGTGAATAGGCTCTTAATAAACTAGTGCGCTTTACCATCAACGATTGCGTCATTGCTTACCATCAGGCGGGATTGCGGTCAAGCGCTAGTTTATAATATATATAAAAAAAAAAGGTGAAAAGGGTACTTCTTACCAAGACTCCTGTCCGTCTGTCGGTCTGTGTGATTTGATTTTGGTATATTTTTTATGATCAGGTACATTGTGGCTAGGTTACGAATACTCGATCATCGATATCGACCGCGTTTGACTCATCGACTGGCCCGCTTCAAAGTTCTAAGAACTCTCAACCAATGAGAGCGTCAAACGCGCTCGATGTGTATGACCGAGTCTCACTGGGCACTAGTCCTGCTCGTTGGCAGATTGCACGTTAAGCTGGTGTAGTAGACTCACAGCCGGCCGGTGTGCCTCCAGATGTCCGAGGAAGCTGCTGAGCGAGAAGTCATGCACGGAGCCGTCCAGCCAGCCGTCCGTGTCGTGCAGCAAGCGCGACGGGGACAGCGACATTGACTCCGACACCAGGAAGTCCGCTAACAACAAGAAATAACATTTATTTGACAACACTTCGTAAAACATAAAATGCAAAAATATTAGATTCAACTGTCTACCACGATTCACAGCGGAGATTTAGTAATAAGGTAGCTCTTTGTGTACATCACTTAAAATGTTGTTCTAATGGGGATAGGTGTTCAGTTTGAGGCTCTGTAGCGGTTCATCATCGTCATCATTTCAGCCGAAAGAAAGACGTTCACTGCTGCACATAGGCATCCCCCGAGGATCTCCACAACGACCTCCAGCGACTTCCTGGGACCTTCACAATGTCGTCGGTCCACCTTGTCGTGTTCTACCCACGCTGCGTCTTCCGGTGCGTGGTCGCCACTAGAGAACCGTGGGCCCCATCGGGCATCGGTCCTACGGGCAATGTGCCCGGCCTACTACCACTTTAGTGTTGCAATTCTTTGGACGATAGCGGACATCGGGAAGGTATGGTCAGCAACAAAAATGGATTAACATGATATGTTTCGATTATGTACTTATTGGCAATTTGTAGGTAATAGAAGCCAAGAGTTAAAGAAGAGAGAGAAAAAATCAGAGCGCAGTTCTTTAATAAAATAACACTTCGATTTATATAAAATATTTTGCTCAGTACAAGTCGTGGTGGTCTAGTAGTTAAAACACCAGCCTCTCAAGTATGAGTGTGCGGGTTCGATTCCAGGTCAGGCAAGTACCAATGTAACTTTTCTAAAGTTATATGTACTTTCTAAGTATATCTTGGACACCAATGACTGATCACAAGGTGAAGGAAATATCTTGAGGAAACCTGGACTTTAAGTTTGAAATCGCCAACCCGAATTGAGCAAGCGTGGTGATTACGCTCAATCCTTCTCTGAATGAGAGGAGACCTGTGCCCAGCAGTGGGACGATAAAAAGATTGAAGACAATGATGATTTTGAAAACAAAAAGTGATGATCGTCTTTTATTGCTGACCGTACACGCTGTATAATGTCATGTGTGTAACTCACGCGGTATTTCGGAGGGTATCTCCTTGTTTCCGTCCCGCCCGGCGGCGGGCTCCGACTGGGCCTCCTTGTTCTCGTCCCGCTCGTTGGCGGGCTCCGACTTGGTCTCCTTGGTACTGTCGGTACATGAGTTAGGTTCCAATTTGAGACCCCCGTTAGTCGGCGTATCTTCGGGGGGCGAAACGTCGTCTGAGGGCGAAGCGTCGTCGGAAGGCAGCTCGTCTTCTGTAAATGAGAAGTATATAGGTTAGTATAGGTAAAACTGCAGAATTAATGAATGAAATGCACGGATCCCAACGAGGGATGACCAAAATCGATCGAAGGAGCGACTCCCAACATTCGCACTAGCCCCTGTAGCATCGTATTCATGGGGCTACAGAAGTCATAGCATATGAAGCAGTAGTTATTTATCGGGAAGACGTTCCCTTGGGATGGCACAGGATTTAAGTTCCATAATGGATATGGAACTTTAATAGATCTTTAGATATTATCTCTGGGGTGTTCTCGTGTACCCAACGGAGAGTACTTGTATAGACACAACCTTGTAGCCAGGATAATTCATCAACAACTTGCTCTTAAATACAACCTTGTGGAATCGGAGGTGCCGTACTAAAGGTATATCCCCGATCCAGTTCTCGAAAATAGCAATATCACATTGTACTGGGATCCATTATCACTGACAGGACTATTGCTGCCAATAAGCCTGATATAGTGATGGTAGATCGATCAGCAGCCGACGACAGCCTCAGTGGCGTAGCGGTAGCGAACGCGGCCGTTGCGCAAGGAGGCGCGGGTTCGATCCCCGCGCAGTGCAAATATTTGTATGCTTGAATATGAATATTTGCACTGCTCTGGTTGTGCCTCGGAAAGCACGTTAAGCCGTTGGTCCCGGTTGCCATACGAACATCTAGTGGCAGTCGTTACGGGTTGTTAGAACCTTCAAAATTCTAACAATTGGTTTAACTTTTTTTACTCGGTGGTAAGCCATAACATCGGCTGCCGGCAGAAGTTACCACCCACCAGACAAGGTCTTGCTGCCAAGCGATTCGTCGTGTTCCGGCATGATGTCTGCTGAAGCCGTACGGAGGACGGGTCTGAGCAGTTGTGTTGCGATGTGTGCTGGGTACGATGCGCCAAATGTTGTTGTGTCGGGAGTTTGGTCGTGGGGAGTCGCCAGATTAATCTCCCTCTGGTTTAACATTGCATCACCTCGCTCAACTACCGTCATCCCTCCTATTTCTAAGTTTTTAAAGTGAATAAGCTTAATAAACTAGTGCGCTTTACCATCAAAGATTGCATCACTGCTTACCATGAGGCGGGATTGCAGTCAAGCAATAGTTTAAAATTATTAAAAAAAAAACTGCAATGCTTAGATATCTCCTTCGGGTTGTGGAGGTCAGACGGCAGTCGCTTCACGGAAAATATCGAAGTTTAGCCAAAATCAGCACTGAGGTCCGTATTCCAGAAAGAAACTCAAGCATTGATCTCTGCTTAAGCATTACTTAAAACTAGTTTCAACCAATCAAAAGGCTTCAAACGAGACTTAAGTGGAGTTTGAGTTTTGAGCAACGTTCTGTAATACGTGCCTTAGACTGGTAAAGCGGACCCTAGACTCTAAAGCTGAAAAGCTACGGGTGCGACTGGGATTAACGCTGAGAGGATGATGATGATGAGTAATGGTGTATCGATCAGAGCGGCGTGCAATGATTGTTGACATAACCATCCCGCATGATGAGAACCTCGTGAAAGCCGAGAAAGATAAACAAATCAAGTATTTTGACTTGGCTCACGAGGTTGTCGACATGTGGGAAGTGGATTCAGCAACCATTGTACCGATAGTCGTGAAAGCCAATGGCTTAATAGCCAAGAGCCTCAGGAGGCTCTCGTTAGACAGCTGGACCAAGGGCTTGATTCAGAAAGCGGTACTTCTGGACCCGGCTCACATTGTGACGAGGTTCCTCTCTCTATGGAGCCCTGACCGCCGGTAACTTCGACCCTGTTCGAGATACCGGTGGGCTACTATTTTTTTTTGTTTTGTATATATTTTTTATATTGAATTATTTAGAAATGTAAATTAACCCATACTAATATTACAAATGCGAAAGTAACTCTGTCTGTCTGTCTGTTACGCTTTCCCGCTTAAACCTCTTAACCGATTTTGATGAAATTTGGCACAGACAATCTTTAGATCCTGAGAAAGGACACAGGCTACCTTTTATTGAAAAAAAAAAAAATGATGTTACCGAGGGAAATCTAAAAAGCGCGATATAACCGAACTCCACGCGGGCGAAGCCGTGGGCGGAAAGCTAGTATGTATATATCAATACTAATATTATAAATGCGAAAGTAAGTCTGTCTGTCTATCTGTCTGTCTGTCTGTCTGTTACGCTTTCCCGTTTGAACCTCTCAACCGATTTTGATGAAATTTGGCATAGACAATCTTTAGACCCTGAGAAAGAACATAGGCTAAATTTTATCCAGGAAAAAATTGATATTCCCAAGGGAAATCTAAAAAGCGCGATATAGCCGAACTCCACGCGAGCGAAGCCGCGGGCGGAAAGCTAGTGTTGAAATAAAGGAAATTATAATCATCTGCGCCCGCTCTTAAGGTCCAGTGGGAATATCACATAATATGTTAATCCTGGTTATAAACCATATATGTGCCAGATTTAATCCAAATCACAAGACACATACATACAAACACACACACACTAAAATTTGAAAAAACTTTGGCCTTTACAACAGTTGTGTGATAAGTGAACTTACTTATGATCATAGGCTGGTGCAGTGCCGCCTGCGTGATGGGGATTCGTCGCTCGCCGTCGTGGAAGAAGAACTGTCCATTGGATTCACTCAGCACGTACACGATCGACAGACTGCTGCAATTAAGAATCATTTATTTGAAAAATATTGACTTTTTCTAATGTTCACGGTGAATAAAACAGGAGAGAAATTCTCGTAATTATAAGAACTTTCATATCCTATTCTATGTAGCAATCTATCAACTACTGACTATAACTACTGTCAGACATTTTAGTCACAGGAATGAGACTGTGACTAGATTTTAAATATGACGACGTCAGCGACGGCGGAGCGATAGGGACGTCAGTCGTCATCTTCGTGTGGTGGTAAGGGCTCCAATTAAATATGACGACGTCAGCGACGGCGGAGCGATAGGGACGTCAGTCGTCATCTTCGTGTGGTGGTAAGGGCTCCAATTAAATATGACGACGTCAGCGACGGCGGAGCGATAGGGACGTCAGTCGTCATCTTCGTGTGGTGGTAAGGGCTCCATTTAAATATGACGAAGTCAGCGACGGCGGAGCGATAGGGACGTCAGTCGTCATCTTCGTGTGGTGGTAAGGGCTCCATTTAAATATGACGAAGTCAGCGACGGCGGAGCGATAGGGACGTCAGTCGTCATCTTCGTGTGGTGGTAAGGGCTCCAATTCGTAGGTGAAAATGTGAATTAAAGCACGAAGTGTAAATATATACCCTCAGATCTTGACAGTAACAATTTAAATAGTCAAACCGATAGTTTCGCCCCGGAGAAATGCCCTGGTCTGGGTCTCAAAGCGAAGTCACCGTTCGCCAATCCTCACTTTCCGCCCATTCTCACGTGCCGCCATTACAAAATAACGTCACAGCTTTCGGCCCATTACCACACTAGTCGAAATTAAAATGATATCGTTATCCACCACAAATATATTTTATATTTACGATAATCACTACCCCCCACCCTTGATTTTATAGTATTACTGCATACTCCGCCGTCACTCAAATTTAAGACGAAGACGCTTTCTTTTATAGAAGTGACATGGTTAATTTAATTTTTTGCGAATGGCATTAACAAGTGGGTGTATTGGTAAACATTTATAAAATTGAACAGTATTGGCACAGACCGTTTGTATTGGCCAAACGAGATGGCGAAGTCAATTCCGATCCAGGCCACACACTAAAATAAGTTTGCAGCGTTGTAGTTTTTGGGTCTGAGCGCGTTGCGATGTGTGCCGGGTACAATGTGCCAAATGTTGTTGTTTCGGGAGTTTGGTCATGGAGGGTCTCCAGATTAATCTCCCTCTGGCGCAGCATCATTGGTCGTGTTGTTGGGTTTAACATTGTATCACCTCGCTCAATTGCCGTCTTCCTTCCTATTCACTCAGTTCTTTTTGTGAATAGGCTCTTAATAAACTAGCGCGCTTTATCGTCAACGATTGCATCACTGCTTACCATCAGGCGGGATTGCAGTCAAGCACTAGTTTATAATTATATAAAAAAAAACATTGAAGATAACTTACTCAGTAGAAGAAGGCGGCGCTGGTTTGGGCAGGATGCGCGGCGGGGGCGGAGTCGCGGACATCGCCTTCAGCGGCGTCATAGCTGCTGCACACAACATAATGTATTTAATGACTCCATCAGTTTCACTACTTAATTGAGGTTATTAACAAAATATAATGTTGATAAATTGAAGAGCACAACTGAGGCGTAGCATGACAACTGAAGCGACTATTATTATAACAGCGGCGCGGTCCAGCGAGTCTATTCCTAAGGAGTCCCCCCCTGCCCCCACAGACCGTGCGGCGCCAGCTTGGGCAGCAGCGGCAACAGGCGCTGCACCACGACGCGCTCGGCGCGACGCGGACGTCCGCGGCGCCAGCGCGGGAGTCCGTCCAGCGGCAACGCCGTGTGCTTCACCTAAACACATAATATTCGTATTGGCAGAGATTTGATATTTCAATACCAAGCCAGTATTCGGCCATCGATTAGTATCCAGTACCTCTCCACTGTCCGGTCTCGGCGCGATAGGCGTGGGATGTCTGAACACGGAGTTAACGTCGTCCAGGCGCGCTGTCTGCGTTGAGTACTGCGGAGGTTTCTGAAACACGAACCATAGGCTACTTGACTGTACTTTGGGAATAAGATTAGACCTTTTTTACTGTTCGTGCAACCGATTTTGACTTCTATTCCGTAGGCATAAAAATGACAAGGTCATAGTCGAAGTCATTTTGCCGCATTTCGAAACTTTTTTGAAAAGGGGGGGAACGCATCTGCTTTAGGCTCACCCAGATGCTTACCGGAGATGGTTGCTTCCGTAAGTACCTGAACAAATTGGACAAGAAACCACGATAAATTGCTATAATTGTGGAGGCATCTTAGATTCCGCACAATCGAGCGGCGGATTTTAGTTGCCAGCATCTGGCGAGACTTGTCTCTGCCGGCAGTAGTGAAGGCTATGCTGTTTGCGACAGAAAATTGGATAGAAGTAGCTTCTTTGAGACCGTGATGGTTAAGAAAGAGGCCGCTAAGCGGGATCGAGAGAGGGTTGCTCCTGCTCGGAGAAGGAGGCGTCGAGGAGGCAACCGCCTTGACGCCTAATACGCCTTAACGGTTAAGCCGCTTACCTAATAGAGGTAAGTGGACCTTTGGCGACGCGGGCGCAGAGAGTGGACTCTGTGCACCCATCAAGTGACCCCAGGGAAGACGGTGGCACAGTGTTCACGTGCTGCCGTACACAGCGAGGCCGAGGGGGACCCCTTTACAGTCTCCCCAGAGATGTGCCTTTACAGGCGTTGCGCAGGGCATTTTTTAAAGGGGAACCAGTACCACTCCTATATGCGGATGGTGATCACCGGAGTGGTTTTAAGTGAGGTAAAAATCCCACACTCCTCGACCTCGGTCCCCAGAGATCGGGTGCCTTTTGAAGGTTTCCCGCCGACAACAAAAAAAAGGCATAACAAGAATGACATTAACAGAAAAAGAATGGTTACGGTTTCAACTATTTACTACAGCTACCTTATTTGAAGCCACCAACATAACTTAAGTCAAAGTCAGAAGTGCAGACTATAAAAAAGGTATATTTCTTTTAGCGGTTTCGTATTTGAATAAAATTCGTTTTTGTGCAGAATAAACAAGTTTTCTTTTTTTTCTGTGCGCTTTTAAAAGTGTTGATTTTCAGGCTGATTTAAATAAATGAATTAGTTTGTACCACGACGGGCTGCTTCCTGTGCTGCGGACACACCCTGGCGCACGTACAGCGCGCCAGCCCGGCCGCGCTGGTGGCGCCGGGACCGCTCACGTGCGGGTTGCCGACGAGCGCGAGCAAGCGCTTCAGTCTGGGACACAGGCAAAACCACTAATAAAAGAATGAAGACCACCGAAATCATTATTGGTGACTAGCCGACATGACAGATAAAAAGATATAAAATCTACAGAATAAAATACTTTAATTTCTTCTACTGGGAATCTTTAATAAATTCTACATTTATTTATTATATTAGTATCTATTATAGGGCCTGCACAGACGACGGAATTTTCTCCGCGGCGGAAAAAAAATCGCTCCGCGAATAAAAAGTCCACCGCGGATTTACTGCGAACTCAACGCACACGGTGTGCGGTCAATTATTGCCCAGAAATGTAAAGAACACACAACGTGGACTAAAGTCCGCCATGTGCGTTGCTTCGCCGAGTCTTCTCTTCTTCTTCCTCAGCCTATAGATGTCCACTGCTGGACAAAGGCCTCCTCCAAGGCTTTCCACGATGACCGGTCTTGTGCTGCCCGCATCCATCGGCTTCCCGCGACCTTCACGGGTCATCGGTCCACCTTGTTGAGGGCTTCCCTACACTGCGTCTTCCAGTACGTGGCCGCCACTCCAGAACCTTACTGCCCCATCGGCCATCGGTTCTACGAGCAATGTGCCCTGCCCACTGCCACTTAAGTTTAGCGACTCGCAGAGCTATGTCGGTGACTTTGGTTCTTCTGTGGATCTCCTCATTTCTGATTCGATCACGCAGAGAAACTCCTAGCATAGCTCTTTCCATTGCCCTTTGTGTGACTCTGAGCCTTCGTATGAGGCCCATTGTGAGCGACCACGTTTCAGTTCCGTAAGTCATCACTGGCAACACACACTGGTCAAAGACTTTAGTCTTGAGACACTGTGGTATCTTGGACGACGAGAAGATGTAGCGTAACTTCCCGAACGCTGCCCAACCGAGCTGGATTCGCCGAGACACCTCTTTCTCGAAGTTGGACCTACCTAGTTGGACTTTCTGTCCCAGGTATATATACTCGTCAGCAACTTCGAGTGCAGAGCAACCAACTACAATTGGAGTGGGTGCGACATGAGAGTTCGACATGATCTTCGTCTTATCCATGTTCATTTTTAGACCCACTTGTTAGGAAGCTCTGCTGAGGTCATTGAGCATTTTGCCCAAGTCTTCCAGGGTCTCAGCCATGACCACGATATCATCTGCGAAACGGAGATTAGTGATGTACTCGCCGTTGATGTTGATGCCAAGTCCTTTCAGTCCAGGAGCTTAAAGACATCTTCCAACGCAGCAGTGAACAATTTAGGAGATATGACATTTCCTTGTCTCACTCCACGCTGCAGTTGGATCGGTTTCGAGTCCTGATCCTGGAGACGGACTGACATGATGGCGTTTTTGTACAAACACTTTATCACCTCAATGTATCGATGGTCAATTTGGCACCGCTGGAGAGACTGTAGCACCGCCCAAGTCTCAATCGAATCGAAGACCTTCTCATAGTCCACAAACGCCAAGCATAGTGGTTTGTTATACTCCTCGGACTTCTGTATAACTTGCCGCAGCGTATGAATGTGGTCTATGGTGCTAAAACCTTTTCGGAAGCCTGCTTGTTCGGGAGGCTGGAAGTCGTCAAACCTGCGAGCGAGACGATTCGTGATGACCCTAGAAAACAGCTTGTAGACATGGCTCAGGAGGGATATCGGTCTGTAGTTTTTCAGGAGGGTATTGTCACTTTTTTTGAAAAACAAAACCACCACGCTCCTGTGCCACGCCTTAGGCGTTTCGCCTTTAAGAATGACGGAATTAAATAGCTTCTGAAGCGCTTTAAGAACCGGTTTCAGAAGCTCAGCCGTAATTCCATCTCCAGCCGCCTTATCGTTCTTGAGCTGTTTCAGGGCCATACCAATCTCGTACAGGCTGACGTCCGGGATATCGTCGGTGTAGTGTCGGGTTAGTCTGGCTCTAGGATCATTAGCCAGGCTTACAACAGGTGCGTGTGTTGATGTGTATAACTCTCCGTAGAATTTCTCCATCTCACCCAAAAGCTTGGGCTTGGAAGTGACGATCCTACCATCCCCAGTCTTCAGCTTCGCAAGTAGACTCTGTCCAACAGACAATTCTCGTGCGAATACTTTGGAGCCTTTATTCCGCTCGATAGCCTCTTTAATACAATTTGTATTAAATTGGCGTATATCGCGAGTCAGAGACTTTGAGATCTGTCTGTTAAGGCATCTGATGCGCGAAGCGTCATCAGGGGATTTTAAGATCACCTCCCGTCTTTCTTCCATTAGCCGGCGGGTGGACCGGAGATCTTCTTCTGTCTTTTTGAACGGAGGGTTTTGTAGAACTTAGACCCTTCCGTTTGGAGAGTTTCCACAAACCTGTTGTTGTAGTCGTCCACATCTACGCATTCACCGAGGCATTCGAAGCGGTTTTGTAGTTCGATCTGAAAGCTTTCGGGGTTTTGAAGTTGGGTTGACCCTGGACGGAGCGTAGACTTCATAAGTCGAGAGCGTTCGAGCCTAATGTTGAGGTTCAAGATGCCTCTAACAATACGGTGATCACTCCCGGTTTTTACCGCATGGATCACGGAGACATCGTTGAACACTTGCCTTCTCGTTGACATTAAGAAGTCTATCTCGTTTTTGGTCTGACCATCGGGGCTGAGCCAGGTCCACTTGCGGTGCAATGGTTTCCTGAAAAAAGAATTCATCGCAAAGAGTCCTTCCCTTTCCATGAAATCTATTAGCATCTGACCTCTGGGATTCCGATTTCCGACTCCAAATTGCCCCACTTTCGTCTCGTCCGCCTCTCGCATGCCTAGTTTTGCGTTAAAGTCCCCCATGACAACGGTGTAGTGGGTTTTGGAGGAATGTATGGCTCTACTGACGTCCTCATACATAGCCTCCACCTCATCGTCAGGGTGTTTAGCCGCATCGCCGAGTCACACGAATGCTATTTTATTCGGGGACTCCCCCGTATTTTTGTCCGTCCGCTCTCTGCATGTCCTCGGTTATTCGGGGGACTTTTTGTACGCGGTATTTTAATCCGTCGTTTGCGTTACTCGATACCGTTGTAAGTGATCTAATTTAGCGGACAAAAATCCCTCGTCTGCGCAGGCTATTAATTTTAGAAGGACCATGCTGCGATTCAAAACACAAGTAGCGACTGTTGAAGTTAAAAACAGCCAGGCTTAAGTAGAAGTGGGTTGGACACGACTCACGAATGCTACTCGAGAGAACAAAAATCGTCACTCACTGGACGTGTGAGGGAAGACAGCACCATCGAAGTAGACTAAGGTGACAGTGTTGTGACGATTTGGAGGCCAGTTGTCGTAATTTAAAACGTTCAAAATCTAGTTGTAGTCTCCTAACAGCGACAAGCAAATGTGAACCCCCTTTTTTGTTCTGGATGGGAAATCATCAAACAACCTGTCCTGTAGTCTGGGCGGAGCGGAAAGGCGTGTCAAACTTTTACTGACTAAAACCCATCTGTGTTTCTGTGAGCTGCCCACTGCTCGCCGCCCGCAAGCCCGCGCCTAAGGTGGCCGGGAGTATCATGTTGTATCCCGACCAGGACGTCTCCTGCGGCGGCCGCTAGAGGCGTGAGGGCGCTGGGATTCCCGCTCCCCCACGCACTCCTTTGCCAGCATCACTGCTTCGCAATAAGAGGTGACGGTCTGCCATGCACTTTCGCTCCGGACCATGGCCTGGACGAGGGCCGGAAGCGAGAGATCGCCGCCGAAGATTGTGTACCCCTCTGGTAACTTTAGCAGAGCTAACATGAAAAAAGGTAACAATGGTCCTAGCAATGGAATACAATGTAGACTAACAAAATGAACATTTTGGGACACCAAACCGGAATATATTTAAGATCAGATTAAATATTTTGTTAAAGTAAATACATACATACCTATCACTCAACATGGAGAAACCATTCTGGGGCGGAGGCACCTGAGGTCTATTAATCAGTTTACTGACCAGCTTCAGAGTACTTCCCGTCGACGAAGACTTGTGATCCGGAGACGCTAACTGTTCACCTAGCACCACAAATTACTATTCAATTAAAATATTCATTACTAGCTTTCCGCCCGCGGCTTCGCCCGCGTGGAATTCGGTTATATCGCGCTTTTTAGTTTTCTCTCAGGAACATAATTTTTTTTCAATAAAAGGTAGCCTATGTCTTTTATCAGGGTCTAAAGATTGTCTGTGCTAAATTTCATCAAAATCGGTTGAGAGGTTTAAGCGGGAAAGCGTAACAGACAGACAGAGTTACTTTCGCATTTATAATATTAGTATGGATTATTATTTAAAACGGTATTGTTTTGAAGTTATGTCAGATTATATCAGAGCCGGTTTTTTATTACTTATAAAATCCAGTTGTGCGATTATATCTTTAAGCACCATGCAACTTAGGTTGAATTAATTATTGTATCATCATGAATATTTCTGGTTAATATGAATTGGCAGACTTGACACTCATTTATTATTTTTTTTATTTTGATTTTTTGTCCGGCTTTGTTGGTGTATTGGCATGGCAAGTAAACATATGATAAATAATGTAATTTAATGTTCGGTGTCTTGTTAGTTATCTTATATGCTTAATACAATTGTATACGAAGGGCGGGCGTTTTGGGGGGCTTTCTTGTGTACCTACTATTAATGTTCAAAAAATGCTGATTCTCGGCCTAATTTGAATAAATGACTTTTGATTTTGATACAGTCAGGACTTTTTAACTGATTTAAGATGGAAACATAATATACATGATATAACGGAAAGGCATACCAAGTACATTCCATGACAAAGACTGCAAATGCAAGTGGGACAGAATAGGCGTTTTTTTTTATAAATTAGTGCATGACCGCAATCCCGCCTAAAAGCAGTGATGCAATCAATGATGGTAAAGCGCGCTAGCTTATTAAGAGCTTATTCACTCTAGCCTTGTAGAAACTTAAATTGTAAGCGGAAGAAAACACCGCCGCTGGCAAATTGTTTCAGGTCCTCGATGTACACGGTATGCGGTATAAAAGAAGAGAATATTTGCGGTTCTAAGAAGAATTATTGATATTAAATTCTTACATTATAACTCGCGCAAGTTAACTGTGCACCTCGCTGGAATGTAAGCGGAAGAAAACACCGCCGCTGGTAAATTGTTTCAGGCCCTCGATGTACGCGGTATAAAAGAAGAGAATATTTGCGGTTCTAAGAAGAATTATTGATATTAAATTCTTACATTATAACTAGCGCAAGTTAACTGTGCACCTCGCTGGAATGTAAGCGGAAGAAAACACCGCCGCTGGCAAATTGTTTCAGGCCCTCGATGTACGCGGTATAAAAGAAGAGAATATTTGCGGTTCTAAGAAGAATTATTGATATTAAATTCTTACATTATAACTAGCGCAAGTTAACTGTGCACCTCGCTGGAATGCGACACGTCTACCGCTTCCCCGCGCGGCGCCCCGCATTCGCCGTAAGCGCTGAGTAGCGATAGCATCTTTGTTACAATTGTCTAAATACAGTTTAAACCCCCTGTTGTTGTTACTGTTTCTGGGAGTTTTTGCTTTGTTAAGTATTTTTTTAATACGTTTTTTTTTGTTTTTTACATTTTCGACGCATTAGTGAAGCCTTGGTTGCAACAACATTATATTTCAGTCCATATGTATCAATTTAATTGCAAAAGGTCATTAGTAAAATGATCCAATATTATGACGCTTTATCATCAAAACGACCTTTGTATAACATAAAAAAAAACATACTTAACATACTTACATTTTCTTTCGTCCCCCGACATGCCATCATTACTGTCTTGGCTATAAGTATTCTTTGGCGACAGAATGTCATTATCACTCTCTCTCGCTCTCTCTTTCTCTTTCTCGTCTTCGACGGAACTGTCGGCTCCTTTATCGGACATTTTCTCTGATTTGTCACGTTTGTCCAACGGTAGCGTGGTGGGGATGGTGACGGCTGATTTTTGAGGCTGTGGTAATGGTGGGGTTGGTTCTGCCCACCAGTAGTCTAGTTCCAATTTGGAACGGGATCCGAACTGGAACAATGATTATTCGTGTTGGCTTTATGTTTACATAAATCGATGGAATATACATCCACAATTACCTAAACTTAGCATTTAATAAATTTTTACAACTGCATGAGTTTGTGTCAATACGACCTTTAAAATAAAAAAAAGAAAGTTAAAAATAACTGCAATTCCGGCGGTCAGTGTTTTTGTATTTAAAAAACCAAACCCCTCTCTTTTTTTCATAGACTTCCGAAAAAAAAGCTTTCGGAAGTCTATGGAAAAAAGAGAGGGGTTTGTTAAAAAACGAGGTCCACTTTCGGTAGTATCTTTATTACTAAGGTCCGTATTACGGAAGGAAACTCAAGCATTGATCTCTGCTTAAGCATTACTTAAACTTGTTTCAACCAATCAAAACGCTTCAAACGAGACTTAAGCAAAGCTTGAGTTTTGAGTGACGTTTTGTAATACGGACCTAAGATTTCCCTGTCTTGTGTATCCGACACCAAGCTGTAACCTCATGAGCGGTGATAGTTAAATAGTTGAATCATGCCGTTCTTTAATTTTTGGTGGTATTTGAAGTCGATTTTCACAACTCACCATAAGATAAAGGTCCCCTATCGTGAGATCTCCCGCGTCATACACGCTCCAGCCCTTCCGTATCTGCCTCAGCGCCAAGTCCACGTCGATGTCAGGCTTGGTCTCCTCTCCCACCTTCGCTGGCTCCTCAGCCTTCGGCTCCTCGATCTTTGGTTCCTCCACATCTTTGTCCATCACTAACGTGTAGATGCTGCCTCCACGCTTTTTTGGTCGTATTCGGAATTTTACCTGGCAAAGACTAGTGGTAATTTTTCTCAAAAGAAATAAAATTCATTTTTTTAATGCAGTCCCAGGCACCAAGGCCTAATGCATACTGGTAAATCAAATATTATACAGTGCAAGAATCCAACAGAAAATAAATTCTTAAACACTTATAATATGAAGACTCAAAACGCGTCATTTAAGTTTTTAGCAAAAAATAAAGGGTATATACATAACAAAGGCATGGCATCTTTACATGATATCAAACGATATTGGAAGGGTTTTTTAATCCTATCTTTTTATGTTAGGAAGTTATGAAGAAAAACACCGCCTGTGATAGGCTACTATCATACTAGTCGCACAGAGATATTGAAGACATTTATCGGATTTTGGCAAGTAACGTGACGGGTAACGAGTAGTTATTAACGTATGTAGTGTGCTGCCACGTTTGTTATGATTTTATTTTAAGAAACACACAAAACAGAAAATTTGGTACCAATTTTTTTTTATGTGTATTTTATTTTGAGTTTAAACCCTTCCGATATCGTTTGATATCATCTAAAGATGCCATGCCCTTGGTATGTATATACCCTTTTTGTTACAAGTTGTATATCATTTTTCACGGCGGTAAGCCATAACATCGGTAGCCGGCAGAAGTTACCACCCACCAGACAAAGTGTTGCCGTCAAGCGATTCGTCGTGTTTCGGCATGATGTCTGGTGAAGCCGTACGGAGGACGGGTCTGAGCAGTTGTGTTGCGATATATGCCGGGTACGATGCGCCAAATGTTGTTGTGTAAGGAATTTGGTCGTGGAGGGTCTCCAGATCAATCTCCCTCTGCCGCAATTGATCGTATTGTTGGGTTTAACATTGCATCACCTCGCTCAACTGCCGTCTTCCTTCCTATTTACTCAATTTTTTGAGTGAATAGGCTTAATAAACTAGCGCGCTTTACCATCAAGTATTACATCTCTGCTTACCATCAGATGGGATTGCGGTCAATCACTAGTTTATAATTATTAAAAAAAAACGTATATGTACAGTAGGAACACTTTACCTTTAAATTCTTAAACTTAGTCTCCTTGCCAGGCTTATCTTTGCCATCACTTTCGTTGTCCGTATCGCTCTTATTATATTTCTCATCATCTTCCATTTCAGAGAAGCTATCCTTCTCTCTTTCTGACATAATATCTTTGTCTCTTTCCGACATCTCCTTGTCTCTTTCGGACATATCTTTGTCTCTCTCAGGCAAGTCTGCTACATCATCCTCTGTGACTTCTCGTTCCTTCTCATCTTCAGTGCTAGGCTTCTCTTCGTCTTCCTGCAGTATCTTGTAGTTGGCCATGAGTTCTATTCCATCTATAGCCGTTTCTTCAATGTTCATAAGTTTATCTTGATCGTCCATTTTGAATTTCTTATGGTCTTCTTTATCTTTTTCTGTTGTGCTATCTTTCCTTGGCCGTTTTGGTGTTCGGATTTTTGCTGTGGACAATATCTTTTGTTTACATGACTTACTGATTGTATTTATTTTCACTGGTGTTGGTTACGATCCCTGCTGAGGACTGCAAATTGGAGCGGTATCGTTTACAATGACCATAATTAATAGTGTCGTGTCTTTGTAAGCAACTCTATCTTCTCTCGTACATGAAGCATTAAAGACTAAACATGGATCTGTGAATGATGCCGTAAAGTGGAGGCAAATTTGATCTTTTATGTTTCAATTTGAATGTCAACCATTGAAGATAAGTCTATACAAAGTTTATATATAAACTGCCAAATATTCCCAATCAACCTTGAGCCTTAATGCTTTAGGGATAAAGTTGAAAATCTAATAAAGAAATCTGACAGGTTGTAGTGGCTCGATTTGCTGTCGTCTGTACATTATTATTATTATATTTGTGTTAGCATTGCAAAGTGGAGAAAGCCAGTTTAATGAAGAAATCAATTAAGTCACAAACAATGTAATGACCTAAGTTAAAGTATTTTTTAGTGCAAGACCTTCCCGCTTTTACCTAAGTCTTTCCATGAGCTCATCTTCTGACTGAAGAGCTATTTGCTCGGACTGTCCACGGGTTGGTAGATGTCAGCAATAGCTATAGTTAGAAGTCCTTACCTCCGCCATCCTTGTCCCTCTGTGAGCCCATCCTCTCGAGATAAGAAGAGAAACATATCTTCTGACTGGAGAGCTGTTCGCTAGGACTGACTACAGGCAGGTGGATGTCAGCTCCTGGTCTTGGACCCACGTGGAGGGCCAGCTTCTTTGGTGCTTTTTGTTCTGTACATAAATTATAATGATTTTATATATGTCGTGGATCGTAGGTGTAGTTTTGATAAGAATTGCTCATTTGATTTACGTAGTAGTGGGGCAAACGCGGTGACGTTATTTGGTGAAGGCGGCACTTGGACAGACCGTTTTGGAAAGTAGGGACTGTCGAACGGCCACTTCGCATTGAAACGCGGACCAGGGCACATCTCCAGGGCGAAACTGTCGGTTTGCCTATTTATGTAATTTGTACTTGTCAAGAATGGAGGGTATATTTACACTTCGTGTTTTATTTCAAAACTTCACCTACGAAATGGACCACACCAAGATGCTATCGACCCAACCGCTCCGCCGTCGCTGACGTCCTCATAAATTTTATGTAACACGTGTGCCCGAAGCTATTTCCTACTGTCAGAAATTACAAAGTTTCATTTGACCACTTTTGGAGAGACATTTTTCAAATCCTTCACTGTTCACTTTTGTTACAGAAAGAACTCAAAATTTCAAATTTCTGGACCCAGCTGATTAGATTGTGCGTTGTCAATGAGTGAATGAATTTAGGATGTTTATTAAGTACATGGCAATAGATTCATTAATGAAATAAACATTACAAACAGAAAAATTAGATCTGATGAAGGATATGTTTAAGGGAAAATTTATCCAACGCCAGATAACTTTATCAGAGGAACATTTTTTGAATTTTTGACAGATCTTTTATTTTACAACTAACAAACTTCATTCAATCGCGGTGGCCTAGTGGTTAAAACACCAGCCTCGCAAGTATGAGTACGCGGGTTCGATTCCAGGACAGGCAAGTACCAATGTAACTTTTCTAAAGTTATATGTACTTTCTAAGTATATCTTGAATACCAATGACTGAAGGTGAAGGAAAACATCTTGAGGAAAACTGGACTTTAAAGTCTGAAATCGCCAACCCACATTGAGCAAGCGCACTATGGAAAATATGGGTCCTTTGCTGATTAAAAATCTATATCTTTCTTATTTTTCAAGATAAACAGTTGAAATTTTGCACCAACCTAGTTCATACTCTATATATTTAATTAAGTTTACATCTAATAAGCAATAAGTTTTGCTTGCGGTTTTACTCGCGTTTATACTTACGATTTTGTCAAAAAACCGTAGAAATATTTTAGTTTCACTGGAATGTATTTATTGTCTCTTTTTGAACCCTAAATAGCTAAATAGGAATAATAAAACAATAAAATACAAATAAATAATTTAATAAAAAATATTTATTAAGCTTACATTTTGAACTTAGGTATACTATATAATATAGTTAGTCTAAAATATAAAAAAATAACCTTAATTACCTCAAGTATTATTACCTCTTAACATTATAATTATGTAAAATGTAGGTATATAAATAAATAAAGGTAGGTTTCACACCTTAACAACCTCAGGATCCGTGATTAGTTGATTCACTTTCAAGAGATGCAGAGTATCTTCATCCAATTCCTTGATATTCTTTTCATGTTGTTTGCGAATACTTGTAATGTATGGATCCGATGTATATAGTATTGTATGGAATACATCTTCGTTAGTTGCCGATTTTGAATACTTTCTTGCATGATGTTGTTTTAAATTTTTGTAGTCTTTCTTACGAGACTCTTGCGCATCTTCCGAAAGTTGTCCTATTGGTAAGACACCAAAGTGATAAGATGCTCTCTCCATGAATCAGTAACTTATGTACTGATGATGGCATGCAATACCAATTGTGTTTTTTATATTCTTGCTGTTTTTAAAGCATAATCACCGAACTTTCTAGCATCAATCATGATACCTGATGATAAAGCTTGTAGAATTATGTATAATCTGTATATCAGGACCTTATCAACACCTGTTATTTCTGCAGAACAACTGGCATTACGGAAAAATCTTCTAGCTGACTTTTTCTAAATCATTCATTAACCGGGGAGTAGCAGCACATATAGTGCATGTGGAACTTGAAGAAGTGTCAGTCAATATTTGTGCCACTTTTCCATCTATCATTGTAAGGAATAGTTGATGTTTCACTTGTATTCCTTCACCACATCTATTGATCGATGATGGGTATAAATTGTTAATTTGGCCTTGAACATTATTTACAACAGCACTTGTTTTCTCTGGAGTTTCTTTTGAAAACTCGATTAAAATAGGTCGACAAAACCTTACAGATGAAGGTACAGGATTCTGCCAGATAATAGCGCCAGTTGCTTCATCAACTAACCTTATAGGAACAAAAGAAGCAATAAACAGATTGCCGTCTGAAACAAGTTCAGACTCTTCTGGAAGTAGGTATTTGTTTTTACTCACTACTCACTTTGTCCAGATGAGCCATCACATCCCCACTTGCTGGATGAAAAGCTTGAGCCCAACGACTATTGAACTGTGGTAATAATTTCTTTTGAAAATCGCGTATTATAACTTGTATGTTACCTTCTGAAATTTGATAATTTTCACGTAAAAATGTTGATAGGGTCGAAGTATTTTTACGGTTGTCGATATAGAAAAGTATCAATTCACGTCTAAAGTATTTAAAAGACCTCATTATAAGTATTTTGTATTGTAATTTAATAACGAACAATAACAAATTGTGGTAAAGGGTGTTCAGTGCCAAGCTTTTTATAGGAAAATCGAATTAGGGTGGTGTACATCATATACCATTATCTTAGACGACCTTAGTTTTAAATAAAACGTGTGCAAAAACTATATCAATAACAAAAAACCGCAAAATTTTACCTCAGAAACGTCATACGATACTTATCAATTCAGTTCCCGTGATAATGAATATGGGACGTGTTATCAAAAACCGCAAGTTTTTTTTATTGTAAATATTAGGTGGATACCTTGTGCATGAAATTATATCAAATTTAGAACTTCGCCAAGCTTAGCTAACATATAAAAGTCTCGTTGAAGTTAAAACAATTTAATTTTCGTCGGCATTTTACGTAAAACATTGTGACAGTTATATTTTATCTTTTATTAAAATTTAAATAACTGACTATTACTCTACATAAAATATCCTTTCTAAATATATGGCACACTATATAGTTATTTCTTAACCAGTGCTCAATATCTAGCTCTGAAAATATGTAATTTACAAGTTACAGTTTGTAGAATTTCTATACTTTCGAGTTCTAATGCATTTTTTTTACTATTTTGAGTATTTAATAGATAAAAACGAATTGAATATCATAGAATGGCTTCTTATGAATAAAATAAGACCAAAAACATGTACTATTTGCAACATCTTAAAAAAGAATTTTTAATCAGCTCTTGTTCTACGATAATCCATAGTGAAGCGTGGTGATTATGCTCAATCCTTCTCTGTATGAGAGGACACCTGTGCCCAGCAGTGGGACGATAAAAAGGTTGATAATGATGATGAAGATGATGAAGAGTTCATTGTTATTCCGTGAATAACAAATATTTGTCGATGGAAAAATCGACAATGGCAATTATGGTGCTTTTGAGTACCTACCTATATAATTTTTATGTGTAAGCTCAAAGTCATTCTCAAACAAATGTTTAAGGTTAATTCTTAATGTTATGATGGGAAAGACTAACCATATAGCGTTGAAAACTGAATTTTTTCAATTATTTACTTTTTTACCTTAAATTACTGTTTTACTGTCAAAAAAATACCAGTCATGTGAGCTTTTATTTTACTAGTTAAACTGTTAACCTTCCAATTCAACCGCAGCTCGTGTGCATATTAAAACTAATAAATGTCACTCCTTTTTTTATTTAGGCAACTTTGCAATAATAATTCCACGGCTGGGGCGACTTTTATATTATTTACATAAACCCTGTCCGATCCGTGAAGGTATTGTTTGGTATCGATAACTGATTCTACTAATGTCTACAAAGCAGGGCTAAACTTAAAAATATTCCCCTAAAAATTAATAATATTTCGCAAAAGGAGGTAAATTAATACGTGCGCGGGCGAAAGGGGGCAGGGCACGCGGCACTCGGTCGCATCGCTATACAATAATCGTGTTGTCACTTATTAAAAAATTAGCAAATTTTGCGGAATTTGGAATTGATTCGCGGAGAAAAATAAGAAACGAAAGACGATTATTTCAAAATTCATTAGTATTGTTACTATGATGATTATATTATATAAGTTCATATTTTATTTGGTCATGTGTCTACCTAACCTTTGTTATTCTTATGGGACGGACGGGGTTTTCTTTACATCCATCCATACTAATATTATAAATGCGAAAGTAACTCTGTCTGTATGTTACGCTTTCCCTCTCAACCGATTTTGATGAAATTTGGCACAGACAATCTTTAGACCCTGAGAAAGAACATAGGCTACCTTTTATCCCGGAAAATTTGATATACCCGGAGGAAATCTAAAAGCGCGATATAACCGAACTCCACGAGGGCGAAGCCGCGGGCGGAGAGCTAGTATTGTATAATAGTCTTGAATTAAATGTCATTGACGAATGCAGCCGCGCGAATCAGAGGCGGGTCGCTAGTAGATATAATGTGATATAATACAAAGTTGTTTACTGTTTATGCGAAACCTGAATACAGTTAGTTCAGAATAAGCAACTGAATCAATTCCAATCATTTCACACCACCGTGTTATATTTTTTCCCAAATACATTTAGAAATTGTTGCAGTGTGGTTACCGAGCGCACAACACAGCTAACGTTAGATCATAGTACTAGGTGCATGCTATGCAGCTGGACAGGCACCCCACCCGCCGCGCCGCTGAAGGAACGGGCGGGCGAAAGGTGCGTTGACCATATTTTTGTTGGGACAACCAAGTAAGATAACAAGGTCATAACGTTGTGATTTTTATGCTAACTTTTGACAATTTTGTACATAGATTCTGTACTTTAAAACACTGGACACGTGTTTCAGGAAGTACGTGTCTGCCAATGGGCGTGGAACGAAATATACTAGGTGTATAATGTACTCAATGTGTACTCTAGGTGTACAATGTACTCACAGACAAAATTAAAAATATACTTTATTCCAAAACACAAATAGAACTAAAGAGGAACTGGGCTGGTCACGTCTCAGTGTATCCACAATGGTAGGAGACGACTGGGCCTGCCGCTCAGAAAGAGATGAAAGGATGAACAGAACTCTTTCTTAAAGAATTGTAGAACGTGAAAATTGGAAGGAGTGAAAGGGGAAGGGCCGTTTAGAGGCATGGGGAACAGGGTGTAAAGTTCACTAATTCTCCATAGAAAAGGGAGGAGCCTCCGACCAGACGGGTGTTATGTCTGGCGGGCACGTCAAGTCAGATTTTAAGGGTCGAATAATCCCTAAAAAAGGCGTATAAGGCGGGAGGATACGCCAGGGTGTCACCATTGTGTGGATCTCCCCGAGGACACGGTGGAGGTCTGCCCTGCTTGGGTAGAGCACCACCGTGTTCTCGTAGCGGCGATCTCTCGCGTCCGCCCTGGTCGAGAGTGCATGACAGGCAGTTACCTCCTTCTGCGAAGCAGTGATGCTGTCAAAGGAGGAGGCGTAGCACGTGAGGCAGCGGAAATCCCGGCGCCCTCACGCCACTAGTCGCCGCAGGAGACGCCCTGGTCGGTAAACGACACCGAAATCCCAGCCTACGGTCGGTGAGCAGTGGGCAGCTCACCGCCTGGTAAGGACCAGGCCCAAGTCGATGGAGCGTCGGGTTTCACGCGCGCCTCAAAGAAATGTCAGCACATCGTGACGGGGTCCACGAAGACCGCTGCCTCCTGGGACAGGGTTGCGGGTTGATTAAACAACAAGCCGTGGCCCTGGCCGTCACACAGGCAAGTGAAGAAACACGGATGGGTTTTAGTCAGTAAAAGTATGACACGCCCTTCCGCTTCGCCCTGAGCGGGAGAAGAAATTTGATGATTTCCCATCCCAAGAAAAAAAAATGGCTCGAGTCATCCTCGGCTATTTTGTCTTACAAACTACACAAACACATCTACATAAAACATTATGTATTTGTAGTGTAGTGTGTACGGTAAATAGACGGAAATGATCCTGTATAGGTCCCCGTTTATACTCAGATTATTAATTAGGAAAGTCCATATATGTTCTGCTAGATTTCCCGGTGGGGCGCCCTCCTCCCTATGGGTACGCCCATGGACAAGGGTGGGCTTTAGTCAGTGAAACTCTGGTACAAGCCCTTCCGCACTGCCCAGAGTGGAAAAGGTCATTTGATGATTTTCTATCCAAAAAACAGCATAGCAGTGTCTGTATGGCACCTACGAAACGGCGGGCGTGAATTTTGATCAATAATAGTGTCTAAACGAGTTTTATTATTCAGATTAGTTATTATTTTATATCATTTAATAATTAGAATATTTGTATGCCGTTGGCGGCAGGACATAGGCAACAACAGATGTCAATGATCTACAAATAAAAATATTTGAATAACATCAGATCAATGCTATTACAACTACTAATAATAATGAACTAAGAGTTGACGAATTGTAGGAGAGTGAATACTATGTGGTAATTACGAATATATTTTTTTCTATGATACGTATCCCCACACTAAGAACTGCTCGTATGTTGTGGGTATGTTTACAAACAATTAAACTCACATACCCAAACAGCCAGACCGGGAACAACTACCTATAGGTCGTACGTGAAAAATTTATAAAATTTTGTAAAACAATAGCCATAATTGTAAATAATAAAAATAAAACAAGATAAAATGTATAACTATGATATATAATAATTATATAAGCATTAGTTTACCACAGATTTATGTATTAAATGGTACCATGTATAGCATGTATAGCAAGGCTTAAAGTATATAAGTAATAGACTATATCTAGAAATAGAAAAGGAATAGATTTAAATAAAGTACTGTATAATAGATTTAAATAATATAGATAAAGAGTAATTATAAATAAAAAAGTGTAAAGTATATATGTAAGAGCTTATACAACACTGTAGAACCGAAGTTCTAATAAAGGCACTGGTCTACCAAGCCAGTGGAAACAAGGCAATGCCCTGTGATGGCGGGTGCATATAAATAAAAAAAAAACAAAAAACTACCTATAGGTCATACAAATACACACATCAAAAGTGTCTAGGGATCAACATATATTTTTGCAATAACTTTTCTCCTGATTGATATTAATTAAAATTTTCTTTAAGGATTCATCAAATAAAGTGTTTTCGTTTGTCACAGTAACGATAAACCAAGTCACCTTTGCATTAATAAAGAAATTTGCCATTTTCCTAATAAAGGGATATTTGACATTTGAACCACTAACACAAAAGTTCGAAAAAAAGACTGAAATAACAGTTTTCTCTAAAATTTTATTGGGTAACTTAAACAATTAATAATCCGTGTTTCTACCGCGAACACTAACAACACAAGAACATCGGTTTGGCATACTCAAAATGAGTTCATCCAAATCACGCTGTGGAATGGCCGCCCATGTTCGTTGCAACAACAAAAAAAGGTCTTCTTGCGACTGGATACCCTCCATATTCGGCAGAGCTCTTCTCTGTAGCATATCCCATGCATGCTCAATCGGGTTCAAGTCTGGCGACTGAGCAGGCCAGGGCAGGACATTGATGTTAGCTGCGGCGAGAGTCTGTCTTACAGCGGTGTGCGGTCGTGCATTATCATGCATTAACTGAAATAAGGGACCGATTTGCACTTGTAGAGGAACGATGACGTCTGATACAATCGTTTCAGCATAAATTTGAGCGTTGAGGTTGCCTCTGATCCAAATCAACTCAGTTCTTCCGCCGATCCAAATACCCGCCCATACCATGATGGTTCCACCACTATAAGGATGGACTTCCTGGCAGGATTTTAATCGCTGTTGGCGTCCAGGGGTTCTCCAGTGTCGTATACGTCTTGTATCCGGTCTCATACCAAAACGAGACTCATCAGAAAAGCACACGAAACGCCATTGTTCTTCTGCCCAATTTCTGTGTTCAAGAGCCCATTGATATCGAATCCTACGATTGTGCATTGCTATAGGTGGTACCCGTAGCGGTCTTCGGGAATGAAGGTTCACTTCATGCAAGCGGTTTCTGACTGTTTGGTCGCTAATTAAGTTCCCTGAAGAGTGATGAAGCCTCACGGCTAACATCATGGCGGTTATTGTTGGAGCTCTTCGAGTTAAGATTTGAATGTATCGGTCTTGTCTCCGTGTGGTGCAGCGATACCGTCCTCCATGGCGCTCAGCCACGGTACCAGTGCTTCGGTAACGTGTCCAAAGTCGACTGATAACACTCTGACTTGTATTCAGAGCTAAAGCCACAGTACGTTGCCGGGAACCAGCTTCTATCATTCCCACGGCTCTGAGCATTTCTTCCCTGCTTAAATGACGTCGCCGCTCCATAATAACGTTGGTTTTAATCAGTAGTAGGGAAACAGTAGCACTAATAATGTCTTCAATGCGTTGTATGTTTTTATAGGGAAAATATTGACAGCTGATTTTCATCTTTTACTCGAATTTGATTCACAGTTCCTGATTCAAATTATGAAATGCACCAAAAAGGATCCATATAAATTTATAAAATCATAAATTTATTACAAAGCCACATCTCAATCTCAAGAAATCCGCATAAAAATGCTTGATCCCTAGACACTTTTGATGTGTGTATTTGCTCTGTGCGGGAATAGAACCCACGATACGTAGCACACTAGTCGATCCCTTACCCACTACGCCAACCACACGATTGTGTGGTTACAGCGAGTTAGGAGCAGTAGCTCATTGGTTCGAATCCAGACAGGCGGTTTACTTTGTGAACATTAGGTACATCGTACGGTATGATGTATTCATTATCATCATCATCAACCTTTTATCGTCCCACTGCTGGGCACAGGTCTCCTCTCATACAGAGAAGGGTTGAGCGTAATCACCACGCTTGCTCAATGTGGTTTGGCGTATTCAGACTTAAAGTCCAGGTTTCCTCAAGATGTTTCCATCACCTTTTAATCAGTCATTGGTGTATAAGATGTACTTAGAAAGTAGGTACATATAACTTAGAAAAGTTACATTGGTATTTGGCTGACCTGGAATCGAACCCGCACACTCATACTTGGGAGGCTGGTGTTGTAACCACTGGGCCACCACGACTCTCTCTCTCTCTCTGTATGATGTATTGGGTATGATTAATACTCAACGCTCTATTTTTTTTTAATAATTTTAAACTAGTGCTTGACTGCGATCCCGCCTGATGGTAAGCAGTGATGCAATCGTTGATGGTAAAGCGCACTAGTTTATTAAGCCTATTCACTTAAAAAACTTAGGAATAGGAAGGATGACGGCAGTTGAGCGAGGTGATGCAATGTTAAACCCAAGACCAACACGACTAAACGATGCTGCGCTAGAGGGAGATTGATCTGGAGACTCGCCACGACCAAACTCCCGACACAACAACATTTGGCGCATCGTACCGCCACACATCGCACACAACTGCTCAGACCCGTCCTCCGTACGGCTTCAGCAGACATCATACCCGAACACGACGAATCACTTGGCGGCAAGACTTTTTCTGGTGGATGGTAACGTAAAACACGGTTACGGTAACAATAAAAAGCACGGTTTTAGGTAACCCAAAAGCACCCATACAAGACACTAGAATACATACATAAATAAACACACAACACATATGACAAAATCTATCGGACACACTTAGCAACATACCTACTAGAGTCTGAATCATCGCTAGAACTGTTTTACTAATAATATTCGCCGACCTTGCAAAGACCCTTTGTTAAAATAAAAAACTTTGTTATTGTTTTCGATTCATCTTCTGCAGTTTACATAAATGGCACAGTTACATAATAAATAAATATATACTAAATATATACGGACAAATCACACAGATTGAGCTAGCCCCAAAGTAAGTTCGAGACTTGTGTTATGGGATACTAACTCAACGATACTATATTTATAATACATACATACAGTACGTCAAATAACAGAGGGCGTTCCCTTAAACTCGTTAATATACAGTATGTTAACTAACAGAGGGCGTTCCCGTTAACCCGAAATAGTATAGCATACATATATGCTAAAAAAAATATAAGACGGCAACGTCGCAATTTATTTATGAATTCATAAATAAATTGCGACGTTGCCGTCTTTCATGTTCGCGTTTACAGTGTGTTTCTTTTACATGTCAATTTAAAATTTTTATTGAATATTTTCATATTGAAAAAATTTTAAAACATTTTGTTTTCGAATGGAAATATTTTTTTTAGCATGTATGTATGCTATACTATTTCGGGTTAACGGGAACGCCCTCTGTTAGTTAACATACTGTATATAGATAAACATCCAAGACCCAGGCCAATCAGGAAAAGATCGTTTTCCCATAATGACCTGGCCGGGGATCGAACCCGGGGCCTTCACGTCGCAGGCAGGCGTGTTGCATTGCATATCTCTTCTGTGGCTCCAACAACCCGTAATGACTGCCATTAGATGTTCGTATGGCAACCGGGACCAACGGCTTAACGTGCTTTCCGAGGCACGACCAGACCAATGCAAATATTCATATTGATGCAAACAAATATCTGCACTGCGTGGGGATCCAACCCGCGGCTCCTTGGACAGCAGCCGCGTTCGCTACCACTAGGCCGCGGGGGGTGTCGGTGGAGATGCGTGCAAAGAGGCTAATTGGCGACCCAAATTTAGCTCAAGTCTCCAAAGCCTGGAGCACAAGCGAAGAGTAGCCAGCGTGTCTGTGTTCTATAGGATGCATTTTGGTGAGTGTGCGAGGGAATTGCATTACTAAATACGCCCATCTCCGTTCCATCATCTGCCGACCCGTGGTACGGCAAATTTCCACCCTTTCGTTGGTGACACCACTGCGATCCGGACGAAGCGTTTCGCCTCGTATTTTAGGCCTCTGCCTCGCATTTTGCGGGCTGCGGTACGGCGGCGGCGGCGGCGAGTGAGCGGCAGGATCTTATGCGTTAAATCAAACGGACCGGTTCTCTAAAACAGCGGCGCAGCAGCGGGGCGGTGGCGGGCAGCGAGCGGTGTACTTCTCGTGCTGGAATCTTTCGGGCAGCGATCGGTGATCGAGCGTTAGGAATATCAAAAAGATGTTGCCGCCATTGTTCAGACATTTCTTTCGCGAATAAAAACAAATATCTCATCGACACAAACGTGAACACAACACTACGCGGCTGTAGTGACGCGCGATCTGCCCACTAGTTTCGAGAACGGGTCTTCGATGCCCGCCCGGCTCCCGCGCCGCTGCCACCGCCGCCCCACTGTCCGCAAGATTCGAGGCAGCGGCCTTATACAGCGTACATCGAGGGACTGGAACAAGTTTCCAGGGGCGGTGTTCTTTCCGTCGGACTATAATTTTAGTGTTTTCAAGGCTAGAGTGAATAGATTCTTAATAAACTAGCGCACTTTACCATCAACGATTGCATCAGTGCTTACCATCAGGCGGGATTACGGTGAAACACTAGTTTATAATAATAATAAGAATAAAAAAAAACAAATGTATTCTACGTATCTTATCGATAATACCCACGTGAAGTTATATGGTCTTACCTTGTAATATAATCCTATCTGTCTCCAGATTCAGGTGTTCTTCTAATTCTCTGTTATAATCCGTATCTTCTGTGCACGGTCGAACCAGCTCAGCGTACTCTTCTGGCTCCTTCTGTGTGTCATCTGGCTTGATGTCGACATGTTCAGTGACCTTGTTTAGCTTGAGAATAGACTGTGTCGAGTTATGGAAGTTTTATTATTTTTTTATGTAGAGAGGTAGTTGCATAATACAGTTATAGTAGCAATTAGGGATCTGTATGGTTCGGCTGGATCAATTAGGGATCGGTATGATTCGTCGGGATCAATTAGGGATCGGTATAGTTCGCCGGGTAAAATAGGGATCGGTTCGGTTCGTCAGGATCAATAAGAGATCGGTACAGTTTGTCGGGATCAATTAGGGATCGGTACAGTATCTCGGGATCAATTAAAGATCACGTCGGGGTCATCAGTATGGAGGTATGTGGAACAGCATGTAAAACTCAATCATCCTCCATAGAAAAGGGAGGATCCTCCGACCGGACTGGTATTGTCTGGCGAGCACTTTGCCCACCGGTTGATGTCGTGAACTTGTATGCGTGCTAGTTGCACAGTAAACTCTGTTTGCGAGATGTAGGATTTGCGTGACGTCAGTATGACGCGTTGTTCGCATGTAGCGTTGTAGGTACCGCTACACGGGTAATAAGTCAACTTGTCATTATCACCTGCCTGCCTTTTTCCAACAATGTGTGGTCGGAAACTGACCATCTCGAGTCTAGAACAGCAGTAGATTTATTTTACATGGAGTTTTAACCTATCAGAGCTGTACCAGTTAGGTGTACTAATGACAAAAAAGGATACGCCCCTCCATCGCTTGTGCAGCGCCCGCAGCAGCGCCGCGAGTCGCGCCCGTAGCGGTAGTGCGAGCGCGGTGCGTGGGTTGTGCGCGGCCGCTTGTACGCGTGCCCATGCGGCCGCGTCGCGCGCGCGCAGCACCACCTGCGCACGCACACACACGCGCGCACCGCACGCCAGCTCTGTACACACACACACACTACATGTCCACCGTCGTCGAGGAAGCGACTAGCTAAAGGAAATTAATAAAGGACTCCAAAAGTTTTTTTGCCAATTTTCGGTCAAAACATGCGTTTTCGTCACACTACAATTGGAGTGCCTTCACGGCTAGAGTGAAAGGCTCTTAATAAACTAGCGCGTTTTACCATCAACGAGCGCGTCACTGCTTACCATCAGGCGGGATTGCGGTCAAGCGCTAGTTTATAATTTATATAAAAAAAAAGAAGCTGGAGATTTTTTTTTTTTTGTTTATTTGAACGCGCTAATCTCAGGAACTACAGGTCCGATTTGAAAAAATATTTTTGCGTTGGATAGCCCATTAATCCAGCAACAAAGGGGCATACCCGGTGTGACCAACAGAAGTGGAGCATAACAAAAATTTAAAATATTTGCTGTATATTTTGAGGTTCAAAAAACTAACTCCACGCGAACGAAGTCGCGGGCGGCCGCTAGTTTTTAATAAAATGAACTCTAATGAGTTACCACTAGCTAAGTCCACGATTGCTGAAAATGCGTACAATTTTTTCATCGCTTATAATGTAGTACTCGCCGACAACGTAAAGTCAGCAGTATTTATATTATACAATATGTAAAGAAAACCCTGTCCGACCCATAAGGATAATAAAGGTTAGGTAAACACTTGACCAAATATAATATAAAATTTTACATAATCATCACAGTAACAATAATAATGAATTTTGAAATAATCTTTTTTTCCCGGGATTAATTCCAATTTCCCCGAAACTTGGTAATTTTTAAAAAACTGACAACACCATTTGTGACGGAGCGAATAGCGATGCGACCACGTGCCGCATGCCCCGCCCCCCTTCACCCGCGCATGTATGCCTATCGGGTTGCCTGCCGCACATGCATTACGTTACCTCGCTTTTTTGAAATAACATTTATTTTTTTTGGGGGATTTTTTTTTAAGTTTAGCCCGGCTTTGTATGTATTATTAGAATCAGTTAACGATACCTAACAACACCTTCACGGATCGGACAGGGTTTTCTTTACATATTGTATACATATACATATTTTGATTAAACCGACAGCCTCCGTGGCGTAGCGGTAGCGGACGCGGCCGCTGCGCAAGGTGGCGCGGGTTCGATCCCCGCACAGTGCAAGTATTTGTATGCATGAATATGAATATTTGCACTGGTCTAGTCGTGCCTCGGAAAGCACGTTATGCCGTTGGTCCCGGTTGCCATACTAACATCTAGTGGCAGTCGTTACGGGTTGTTGGAGCCCTCAAAAGTCCAACAATTGGTCTAACTGCAATGCTTCGATGTTGCCTTCGGATTATAGAGGTCAGACGGCCGTCGCTTCACGGAAAATGTCGAAGTTTAGCCATTTCAGCAGTTGGACTGGTAAAGCTGAAAAGGCTTCGGATGCGACTGGGATTAACGCTGGGATGATGATGATGATATTTTTATTAAAACAAGACCAAGACAATCTTTTGAAAGGTTCTTAAACGGAGGGAGAAATCGTTAAAAACTAGTCGCTTCCTCTTCGACGTACGCTGGAACAGGTGCCTGAGCGTTACATTACAGACTGTCCAGCGCCGCTTGGTGACACTAGCGTCTCAATTAATCAAACAAATAATAAAAGTATATCCGTCATAAAATTAAACAAAGAAAACAATTAAGTACTTGTATTAAAAACTAGCTGCGCCACGCGGCTTCACCCGCAGGTCTCGATAAGTTTTTCTTTATATGCTCCGCTCCTATTGATTGCAGCGTGATGTTATATAGCCTAAAGCCTTCCGGGATCAATGGGCTATTCAACGCAAGAAGATTTTTTTAAATCGGAGCAGTAGTTCCTGAGGTTAGCGCGTTCAAACAAACAAACCCTTTAGCTTTATACAGTATGTTAACTAACAGAGGGCGTTCCCGTTAACCCGAAATAGTATAGCATACATACATGCTAAAAAAAATATTTCCATTCGAAAACAAAATGTTTTAAAATTTTTTCCAATATGAAATTATTCAATAAAAATTTTAAATTGACATGTAAAAGAAACACACTGTACACGCGAACATGAAAGACGGTAACGTCGCAATTTATTTATACATGACGACTACTATTTTGATTTAAAACAGGAGGTTTCAAATTTATTTCCCATTAGAATATTTTTTTATTCGGATTTTTTTATGCTTATTTTTCTATGCTGATATTTTTATTTTAATCTATTAATGATATATATTAACGAGTTTAATTAAGGGAACGCCCTCTGTTATTTAACATACTGTATATTAGTATAGATACGCAAGTAATTTTTTGCTATACTTAGTGCGTTATTAATACACACATCAAAAGTGTCTAGGGATCAACATATATTTTTGCAATAACTTTTCTCCTGATTGATATTAATTAAAATTTTCTTTAAGGATTCATCAAATAAAGTGTTTTCGTTTGTCACAGTAACGATAAACCAAGTCACCTTTGCATTAATAAAGAAATTTGCCATTTTCCTAATAAAGGGATATTTGACATTTGAACCACTAACACAAAAGTTCGAAAAAAAGACTGAAATAACAGTTTTCTCTAAAATTTTATTGGGTAACTTAAACAATTAATAATCCGTGTTTCTACCGCGAACACTAACAACACAAGAACATCGGTTTGGCATACTCAAAATGAGTTCATCCAAATCACGCTGTGGAATGGCCGCCCATGTTCGTTGCAACAACAAAAAAGGTCTTCTTGCGACTGGATACCCTCCATATTCGGCAGAGCTCTTCTCTGTAGCATATCCCATGCATGCTCAATCGGGTTCAAGTCTGGCGACTGAGCAGGCCAGGGCAGGACATTGATGTTAGCTGCGGCGAGAGTCTGTCTTACAACTCTTGCGGTGTGCGGTCGTGCATTATCATGCATTAACTGAAATAAGGGACCGATTTGCACTTGTAGAGGAACGATGACGTCTGATACAATCGTTTCAGCATAAATTTGAGCGTTGAGGTTGCCTCTGATCCAAATCAACTCAGTTCTTCCGCCGATCCAAATACCCACCCATACCATGATGGTTCCACCACTATAAGGATGGACTTCCTGGCAGGATTTTAATCGCTGTTGGCGTCCAGGGGTTCTCCAGTGTCGTATACGTCTTGTATCCGGTCTCATACCAAAACGAGACTCATCAGAAAAGCACACGAAACGCCATTGTTCTTCTGCCCAATTTCTGTGTTCAAGAGCCCATTGATATCGAATCCTACGATTGTGCATTGCTATAGGTGGTACCCGTAGCGGTCTTCGGGAATGAAGGTTCACTTCATGCAAGCGGTTTCTGACTGTTTGGTCGCTAATTAAGTTCCCTGAAGAGTGATGAAGCCTCACGGCTAACATCATGGCGGTTATTGTTGGAGCTCTTCGAGTTAAGATTTGAATGTATCGGTCTTGTCTCCGTGTGGTGCAGCGATACCGTCCTCCATGGCGCTCAGCCACGGTACCAGTGCTTCGGTAACGTGTCCAAAGTCGACTGATAACACTCTGACTTGTATTCAGAGCTAAAGCCACAGTACGTTGCCGGGAACCAGCTTCTATCATTCCCACGGCTCTGAGCATTTCTTCCCTGCTTAAATGACGTCGCCGCTCCATAATAACGTTGGTTTTAATCAGTAGTAGGGAAACAGTAGCACTAATAACATAGAATAAAGAGGGAAGTAGGTTATCTGCGACCCAATCCGCGATTTAATTGCCTACTGTCTTAGGGTTGACGACTGCCCGCGCTTCGTCGGTTACGGTTGTCGCCCAAACCGCTAACAAATATTTATAGACTAAGAGCTTATGTTTAAATTATTTGCTTAGTATTTAGTTTACATATACTAGTCAGTTTTTTTTTTTGTAATTTTTATTTTTAGTTTTGTACACATAAAGAACCATATTTATTTTTATTTTTAATTAATACAAATATAAATAATACAAACATAACATCTATTGAATCACACATTTAATACAAAATTACAAATTAGCTACAGAAAATACCTACTTTCTTCGGTTTCGACTATTACGAAACGCGTTGTTATTAAACTTTAATGTGTAATATATCCGTAACCTTGTAAATAACTTTTAGAAATATAATTTGAAAAATATAAGTCTTTTATTTGTTCATAAATAGACATACCAACTTTGCAGTTTATGTGATCATTTTTTAAAATCTAATGTGCCGAAAAGCCGTGACGCGCGAACCTCGTTCCGTGCTAGCCGCGACTAGCGCAGTCATAGGCACTCTAATATTGTGTTTGGGTGTGCGTGCGGCGACGCATAGATACTATGGCGCACACATACAAGCCGCGCGCGGTCCGTTTGTATGAAGATAACGTACTTCCCTCTCTTTATTCTATGCTAATAATGTCTTCAATGCGTTGTATGTTTTTATAGGGAAAATATTGACAGCTGATTTTCATCTTTTACTCGAATTTGATTCACAGTTCCTGATTCAAATTATGAAATGCACCAAAAAGGATCCATATAAATTTATAAAATCATAAATTTATTACAAAGCCACATCTCAATCTCAAGAAATCCGCATAAAAATGCTTGATCCCTAGACACTTTTGATGTGTGTACATAAGAATAAGAACACAAACTATAGCAGAATAATAAAATATAGTATATAGTGTTGGCGCCGAATCTCTTCTTTTTCTTATTATTTCATTAAAAAAAGGATAGAAGATAACATTTTAATTTAATCCTGTCAAATTAAGATATTCCATAGACAGTTTAGACGCGATTATAAACATGGCGACCAAAAGTACATCAATTTACGTCAAGCGCGGACTAATCTCATCATCATCATCATCTCAGCGTTAATCCCAGTCGCATCCGTAGCTTTTCAGCTTTGGAGTCTGGGGTCCGCTTTACCAGTATAACTGGCTTATTTTGGCTAAACTTCGATATTTTCGGTGAAGCGACAGCCGTCTGACCTCCACAACCCGAAGGCGATATCTAAGCATTGCAGTTAGACCGATTGTTAGACTTTTGAGGGCTCCAACAACCCATAACGACTGCCACTAGATGTTCGCATGGCAACCGGGACCAACGGCTTAAGGTGCTTTCCGAGGCACGACCTGACCAGTGCAAATATTGATGTTCATGCATACAAATATTTGCACTGTGCGGGGATCGAACCCGCGCCTCCTTGCGCAACGGCCGCGTTCGCTACCGCTACGCCACAGAGGCTGTCAAGCGCGGACTAATCTGACAGGTCTATACTGAAATATTATACCACCTGTCCTTTTATTAATAAAATATAAAAAAAAAATTCACTGAAGTTAAATTTAATTTACTTTGGGAACAAGGGAATCGGGGCCATCATGTCTTCAAATTGAAGGTTCCTACCAGTGATCTGATTGAGCCTCCGCAGCGCGCGACACATGGGCGTGCGCACGCGGAGGTTCCGTCCTCTCGCGCGCACCACAATACTTCCACACAGCACCATGTCCCCGAGCCGAGCGCACGTCTTCTCGTTCACTGACACCAGCTTCTTACGAAGCTCCCCGTAGTTTATTAGAGCGTACAGCTCTTGAGCTACTTTTTTCACGTCTGTAAGAGATAAAAGGAGTTTTTTTTTATAAAATTTAAATATTTTTTTCGTTGATTCTGATGACAAAGTCTTTAAAAACAATGCAAATCAAGACAAAACACGGTTAGGCACGCCATAATAGCGGCGGTAAGTCCCCTCGTTTAGGAGTGGCTAGAAAGGCGCCACGGCGCCCTCACCTTCCGCCTGACGCAGGTCCTCACCAGAAACGGCAGTTTTGGGAGCCTCCTGTTCCGTATAGAGCGAAAGGAACCGCCAGGCTGTCACCACTATGTGGATCGCCCTTAGGACACGGTGGAGGTCTGCCCGGCTTGGGTAGAGCACAGCCGTGTCCTCGTGGCGGTGATCGGCGTCGACCTCTCGCGTCTGACCCTTGTCCAGGCCATGGTCCGGAGCGAGAGTGCATGGCAGGCCGTCAACTCCTTCTGCGAAGCATTGATGCTAGCAAAGGAGGAGGCGGAGCGTGTGAGTGGGCTGTAATCCCAGCGCCCTCATGCCTCTAGCTGCCGCAGGAGAGCCTGGCCGGGAGACGACATCGAACTCCCGGCCACCGCAGGCACGGGCTTTATGCGCAATTGGCAGCTCGCCGCCTGGTAAGGATAGCCCCGGATCGACGGCACGTTGTGTTTCGTGCGCGCCTCAAAGAGATGTCAGTACACTGTGACGGGGACCGATGCCTCCTGGGCCCGGCTTGCGGGTTGGTTAAAAAAGAAACCGTGGCCCTGGCGCCCAGGCAAGTGAAGGAACACGGATGGGTTTTAGTCAGTAAAGGTCTGACACCTTAGGCTTCGCCCAGAGCGGGAGAGGTCTTTGACGATTTCCAATCCAAAACAAAAAAAACTTTTTTACAAAAAAAAACAACCGATTTTCAAAAACCACTACAAAGTGAAAAATAACTAATTTCGGAAGTCGGTGTCTTTGGTTTTGTATATTCATTTTTGACACCGATTTCCGAAATTAGTTATTTTTCACTTTGTAGTGGTTTTTGGAAGTCGGTTGTTTTTTTGTAAAAAAGTTTTTATTTTACACTTTTTAGTTGTTAAAAGTACTATGTATTCAGTTACATCCGGTCAGACTGGAAGCTGACGCAAATATAGTTGGGAAACGACGTAATTTTGTTTACTTTAATTTTTATCCGTAAGTATTCCCTCAACTGCCTATGGTCTTTATCATCAAATTTACTGCAGACCATTATTTTAACCCAATGGGTGCAAAGGTCTCATCAATATAAATGAATTGAGTCCAAATACAAGGTAGCTACTGTAAATCGTTTAGGAGTTTCCTGAACTGACCTTTGTCATCATCATCAGCACCCTAATGACAGTCACCACCCATCTAGGTGTAAGGTTCTTGTCAATACAAATTATTCAAGCACAAACACAAGGTAGCTCGTGTGAATTGTTGAGGAGTTCCTTCGACTGTCTCCAGGCTCCATCATCAAAACTACTCCAGACCTTTATTAAATTGTAGTGCTTTAAAATATTTAATGAAAATGCTAAGAAATGCACTAGTCACCCCTGCAATTTTTGAAAGTTTCCCTTGTTTTCTCTGTTCTTCCACCATCAAACCCTGATATCCTTATCATGGGACCACCTTGGGAACGTCTTATTTCCAACAGAAAAAGAATTATCAAAATCGGTTCATAAACGACGAAGTTATGCGCGAACAAACATAAAAAAGCATATACCTATACGGTCGAATTGAGTAACCTCCTCCTTTTTGAAGTAGGTTAAAAAAGACAACACAGAGTTAAAATTCCAATTATTTACTGCAGCTATCATTTGTCATGCCACCAACGCAATAAAAGTCATAATCGGTATAGGTATAACTGACTTTGTTACTTGATATTATATTGACATTTCTTCTTTTTTTTATACATGACTGACATTTATTTGACATTCATAAAAATATTTCAAACAATTATTAGTGTATTATTTGTTAAATTCAAAGTATATGTTCATTAGGTATTCTTTTTTTTATTAATTATTGTATTTCATTTTCGAGCCAATGAACTGCCAATGTTAGTACGCCATTATTACCACAAGCATCAGACCATAAATTGAATAGTTTAAGTTTTTTTTTAGTGTTAAATGTTTGTGATGTAGCAGTACTTTTTAAATCATCATCATCATCAACATTTTTATCGTCCCACTGCTGGGCACAGGTCTCATACAGAGAAGGATTGAGCGTAATCACCACGGTTGCTCAATGCGGGTTGGCGATTTCAGACTTAAAAGTCCAGGTTTCCTCTATATTTTTTCCTTCACCTTGTAATCAGTCATTGGTGTCCATGATATACCTACTTACAAAGTACATATAAATTAGAAAAGCCCACCCGCGGACTCATACTTGAGAGGCTGGTGTTTTACCCACTAGGCCATCACCACGGCTTGTTACTAGGCCACCACGACTTGTTGCCAAGTGGTTACGGTCGGGATTTACGAATTGTAAGTTCGAGCCGTGTGGTGACGGCGGGTCAGAATACACTTGTCACTACCCCATCTCATCCCACGTGTGTCGTACAAGGCGACTAAGGGAAAAACCGGATGACTGGCAGCAGCGTCATCCGAGTATTATGAACATCTAACTGCGACCGCCAACCAGCCTGCCAAGCGTGGTGATTATGGCATTATCCCCCTCCTTCCCTGCTCCCCGGCGGCCCCACTGTTCCTGGTCATTGTGGGAGCGGCCAAGGTAACAACGGGGCAAGGTTAAATTAGGGGAGGCCTATGTCCAACAGTGGACGTCTTACGGCTGAAATGATGATGATGATGATGCTGCTGAGGTTCGAGCCCAGACACGAGTTTTATTTTGTATCTCAAAACGGTGAAGGAAAATATTGCGAGAAAACCACTGAACGTCGTCGCCGTAAACGTAGTCCTTGAACCCATCATTCGAGAACATACGATAGTTACGAACCGGCACCGGGACCATTTGATTATGTGTGTATGTAATTTTTTTTTAATAAATTATAAACTAGCGCTTGACCGCAAACCCGCCTGATGGTAAGCAGTGATGCGATCGTGGATGGTAAAGCGCGCTAGTTTATTAACAGCCTATTCACTCTAGCCTTGAAGACACTAAAAATTGTAGTGTGACGGAAACACCGCCGCCGGCAAATTGTTCCAGTCCCTCGATGTACGCGGTATAAAAGAAGAAGCGAAACGCTTCGTCCGGATCGTAGTGGTGTCAACAACGTGAGGGTGGAAAGTTGCCGTACGACAAAAAAAAATAAGATAAGCTATACTAAAGTTCGAATTGTTAATATAATAATATCAGCTTCTGAAAGGCCATAAAGTAGAGATTATGAAGAAGATGAAGCATTGCCACGCTTGATCTACATGAGTCTTGCTGCCAAGCGATTCGTCGTGTTCCGGCATGATGTCTGGTGAAGCCGTACGGAGGACGGGTCTGAGCAGTTGTGTTGCGACGTGTGCCGGGTACGATGCGCCAAATGCTGTTGTGTCGGGAGTTTGGTCGTGGAGGGTCTCCAATCTCCCTCTGGTGCAGCATCTTTGATCATGTTGTTGAGTTTAACTATTCATTCAGTTGTTTTGAGTGAATAGGCTCTTAATAAACTAGAGCGGTTTACCATCAACGATTGCATCACTGCTTACCATCAGGCGGGATCGCAGTCAAGCACTAGTTTATAAATATATATATAAAGAGTTAGCGATTTCATAGACAAGTGGCGCTTTAATGGTCGCATTAATTGGAAGCAATAAGCAGTAGGCTGGCTGGACAGCTGGTGTGGAACCTCACCCAGAAGACTTAGTTATTATGTAATAAGATTGTTTTTAAGATCATAATAACAATATAAATGTAAATTTAATGGATCGACGGCTGTCTGAATTAAATGATAAATTATTATTGTCAATTTAACACGTGTACCTACCTATATGATTTTCCTTTAATGGACATATTATAATATCATTAAAACGGCGCAAATACTCCAATCTCACTGGAACTTATATGTTCGAGCCGTTTGGGGTTGAAGCACTAGGACCATGGGGTCCGAGTGCACACCTATTATTTCGAGACATCGCCAAGCGTTAAGGACTCTTCACATGACCAGGGGACTGGGCTATTTTTTGGTCAAGGAATCAGCATCGCCATACAGCGTGGCAACGCTGCCAGCCTTTTGGGCACGTTTCCTAATGACAGCGATGCGAATGAATTTTTTGATACCCTCTAATTATTTCCATTCCCACTTTATAGATTAACAGTTGTTTTCTTTTTTATAATTTCCTACAGCAGCATTCTGGATCAAGCGCACTTGTTGGAATAGTTGTTCTGATATCTAAAAATAAATAAGTAATAAAAAAGACTGCCAGTTTGTCTAACATGCGTTATTAGTGCGTCAGCGGATGCAGATTTTTCAGATCGACATCAGCGGATACTGATCCTGATATATAAAACATACTCTACTATAATACTGTAATCAAATATATAAATGAAGCTGGTGTTATTAAACTAATAATAATTTGGGTAAATGACCACGTATAAGTAACCCTGGTACCCACAATACTTACAACTGGACTTTTTTCGATATCAAGAAAAATAAAATGCAGACAAGTTCGAGTTCGGTGTTCTATAGGATGCATTTTGGAGAAAGTGCGAGGAAATTGCATGATTTAATTCCCCATCTCCGTTCCACCATCGGACGACCCGTCGGACGTCGAGTTTCCACCCTTAACTTGTTGACACCACAACAATCCGAACGAAGCTTTTCGCCTGGTCTATTATACCGCGTATATCGAGGAACTAAAACAAGGCTAGAGTGAATAGCCTCTTAATAAACTAGCGCGCTTTACCATCAACAATCGCATCACTGCTTACCATCAGGCGGGATTGTGGTCAAGCACTGGTTTATAATATAAAAAAAAGCCTTTCAAGTATGTGTGCGCGGGTTCGATTCCAAGTCAGGCAAGTACCAATGTAACTATTCTAAAGTTATATGTACTTTCGAAGTATATCTTGGACACCAATGAATGAAGGTGAAGGAAAACATCTTGAGGAAACCTGGACTTTAAGTCTGAAATCGCCAACCCGCATTGAGCAAGCCTGGTGATTACGCTCAATCCTTCTCTGTATGAGAGGAGACCTGTGCCCAGCAGTGGGACGATAAAAAAAAGTTGATAATGATGATTAGTATATAATTTATAAAAAAAAAGTTGGGATTGTGCAGAAAGGTGTACACAACAAAAATCTGTTTTTCTTATTTATTGCTACCGCGGCAGCAGAAATGCATCAATGTGTCGATGGGTGGGCGTTTTGGGAGGACTGTCTATGTATTATGGACGTTCAAAAAGTGCTGATTCTCAGACTAATTTGAATAAATGACAACACTTCAGTTATCTAGCTCTTACTGTTAGGTTTATGAGATAAAACCTAGTGACAGACAGATCGAAAATTTTAAGACAGTAGAGTCATAAAAATAGGGTCTCGTGTTTACCCTTTGGGTGCGGAACCCTAAAATGATTTTAAGTAATCATAAAAGAATTCTAGTACTACTAACGTTACGTTTGACGTTTTAAGATGACTTAACTTTAGTCATCGTTTATTAACAAATACCACACTGTTTAATGGGTTTATTCATAAACGATTATTAAAGTGAAGTGACGTGCAAAAGTCAAAAATGTATGGTTAAACAATCGCTATTCACTAGTTACCTTTAAGCAACGTTTATGAATAGAGAGCAATATGTCCCGGTAACTCGACTCTTTAATCTTCAAATATATGATCTTCAAAAGTGGGTTACACTTAATGATATTTATAAGATGGTAAAATCGCGAATATCACACAACAATGTGCAAATATTGCTATGTAAATTAAATACCTCCTAGAATTACTAACTTTGTTAAAATTTTTGTGTAAAGTACTTATACAATATGTTAAGAAAACCCTGTCCGACCCATAAGGATAGTAAAGGTTAGCTAAACACATGACCAAATAACATATGAAATTTTACATAACCATCATAGTAGCAATACTAGTGAATTTTGAAATTATCTTTTTTTCCCGCGAATTAATTCCAACTTCCCCAAAATTTTGTAATTTTTGGAAAGTGACAACATTATTTTTGACGGTATAATTCTGAGCGAAGCCCGTGCCTGGATGGCACATGTTTTAAGTTACCTCTTTTTGCGAAATAATATTTATTTTTTTTAGGGAGATTTTTTTTAAGTTTAGCCCAGCTTTGTAGGCATTAGTAGAATCAGTTATCGATACCTAACAATACCTTCACGGGTCGGACAGGGTTTTCTTTACATATTGTATAAACGGCATATCTGTTACATAACATCATAATTATAAATAGCATTATTACATAACATCATAATGATAAACAGTTTTTTTAATAACTGTTATAGACAACCCATTTGTGGTTTCCAAATAATTTATATTATTTTTATAATTCACGTTTTTAAGTTATACATAAATTTCAATGGTAATTAAGTGGATTTAGAAGTGACTTGGCACTTTTGAAAAGGTTTTAAAAATATTTGGTCAAATTGAACTTTACTGTCCAGAAATTAAAGTCACTTTTGCATAAACTATTACAGCAAATAAGTCGCGATAGCAAATTAGATTTATATTCAGAAAATTCGTTGAAAACAAAAAGTCGTTGCCCCATAAGAATATGATAAATAATACAATATCATTGAACTAATAATTGATATTTAGCTTATACGTTGTCAGGGTATAGAAAAGGATATATTTACATACTAGGTATATTTCATCCAGAAAGAAAAGCTGTATTTTTTTAATAAGATTAATAAATTTCAGCGGTCTAAATTGCTTCAGGGCGCCAGATGGCGCTAGGTGTCTTCTTGCGAACCATTATGAAATACGAACCGACTTTCTAAGCAGTAGGTATTCAATAAAAAGTACTAGGCTTACATGAATATTCACGACAGTATTATAACCATTAGTGTTATGCTTTTAATAGGACTTTAGGAACACAAATGGTTTATTATAACTTCAGTAAGTACATACATAAGATACGCATTGTCTTGGTAACACGTTTCCGTAGGATAATACCCGATGACAATCGGACGAAGCTGCGGGTAAAAGCTGGTAAAAATATAAAACATTTTTAAGCACTATTTTTTAGATTCCGTACTTCTTCTTCTTCAACCTATAGATGTCCACTGCTGGACAAAGGCCTCCCCCAAGGCTTTCCACGCTGCCCGGTCTTGTGCTGCCCGCATCCATCGGCTTCCCGCGACCTTCACCAGGTCATCGGTCCACCTTGTTGAGGGCCTCCCTACGCTGCGTCTTCCAGTACGTGGCAGTCACTCCAGAACCTGACTGCCCCATCGGCCATCGGTTCTACGCGCAATGTGCCCCGCCCACTGCCACTTAAGTTTAGCGACTCGAAGAGCTATGTCGGTGACTTTGGTTCTTCTGCGGATCTCCTCATTTCTGATTCAGGAAAACTCCGAGCATAGCTCTTTCCATTGCCCTTTGTGTGACTTTGGGCCTTCGTATGAGGCCCATTGTGAATGACCTCGTTCCGTACACAAACAGTAAAATTGGAACTATTAATAAGACCCCACTATCCGTCTATCTGTCACCAGGGTATTGTTCACAGATAATGAGTACACATTTCTGTAGCCGCTATAACAAAACAACGAATCTTTTTAGTGTAGACACGGAACCCGTCGTGCGCGAGACCGACTCGCACTTGGCCGGTTTTTTGTATAATGTTTAGCTTGCCCTTGGACGAGGTGGCTCAGGACGTGTAACATGACCACCATAGCAACTGGTTTTTCGCCAGAAGAGAAGACAAAATAACAGATTGAAATTTCTATCGGCATGTTTTTTTTTAATAATAACTAGCGGCCGTCAGCGACTTCGTTCGCGTGTAGTTAGTTATGCTCCATTCCTATTGGTAGCAGCATGATGTTCTATAGCCAAAAGCCTTCCTGGATTAATGGGCTATCCAACGCAAAAAGAAAATTTTTCAAACCGAGCCAGTTGTTCCTGAGATTAGCGCGTTCAAACAAACTCTTCAGCTTTATATCATCTTTAGCATATTAGTATAGATTATAAACTTGTGCTTGACCGCAATCCCGTCTGATGGTAAGCAGTGATGCAATCGTTGATGGTAAAGCGCGTTAGTTTAATAAGAACCTATCCACTGAAAAATAATGAGTGAATAGGAAGGAAGACGGCAGTTGAGCGAGATGATGATTAAACCCAACAAATTATGTTGCGCCAGAGGGAGATTGATCTGGAGACCCTCCACGACCAAACCCCCGACACAATAACATTTGGTGCATCGTACCCGGCACACATCGCAACACAACTGCTCAGACCCGTCTTCCGTACGGCTTCACTAGATATCATGCCGGAACACGACGAATCGCTTAGCGGCAAGACTTTGTCTGGTGGGTGGTAACTTCTGCTGACAGCCGATGTTATAGCCTACCACCAAGACCATCAACGATTGCATCACTGCTTACCATCAGACGGGATTGCGATCGAGCACAATATACTAATATATAAAGCTGAAGAGTCTGTTTGCTTGAACGCGCTAATCTCAGGAACTACTACTAATTCTTTTTCCGTTAGATAGCCCACTAATCCAAGAAGGCTTTAGGCTATATAACATCACGCTGCTACCAATAGGAGCGGAGTATAACTAACTCCACGCGCACGAAGGCGATGGCAGCTGCTAGTATAATATACAGTATGTTAACTAACAGAGGGCGTTCCCGTTAACCCGAAATAGTATAGCATACATACATGCTAAAAAAAATATTTCACGTTACACGCTTCATTTTACACGCGAACATGAAAGACGGCAACGTCGCAATTTATTTATACATGACGACTACTATTATGATTTAAAACAGGAGGTTTCAAATTTATTTCCAATTAGATTTTTTTTTTATTCGGATTTTTTTATGCTTATTTCTCTATGCTGATATTTTTATTTTAATCTATTAATGATATATATTAACGAGTTTAAGGGAACGCCCTCTGTTATTTAACATACTGTATAGAGAAATTAGACGCATTTTTGAAACTGAGATCTGACTGGAAACATTAATAAAATTACCAGAATTACCTCTCAGACATCACCATGTCTGTTGTAGGTAATTTTCCTCACATAATAAACAGTTGTCTAACTATATAGGTAGCGGACGACGTCCACAACCACATGTCACAATGAAAAATATAAATTAATTTAATGTTATTAGCAAGTTGCATCTCTCATCTAATCATACCGATGTTCCATTAGCGAGGCTGGTCACATTGAATATCATTTGTGGCATAAGTACCGTGTCGTCATGGAAATGGTTATTTTAATTTATTTAATAGTATGGATACTATTATATACTTTGAATTAATGACATGCATGTCGCCTGTTAGAGTTCAGCTTCAATGTTTATGATTATTACCTAGTCTGATAACGACCGCTACTTAAAAGTTATAGGAATAGAATACTCTTTATTATGTACACCATATAGATTACAGAATATAAATATAAAGATTTTACAAAGGGTGACACAATGGGCGGTCTTATCGGTAAGAGCGATCTTTTACAGACAACCTTGATGGCATACTAAGGGGAAGGATAGAGAAATAATGTAGTTAGTCTACAGTGTACTATTTACATAGATTATACAATAAATATGTACATTAAGTACATGGGCGTACCCAGATAGGGGCAGTGGGAGGCAGCTGCCATAATCCCGGTTGCATCCGCGGCTTCCGCGTTGTAGCCCGGGGTCCGCTTTCTTACATATTCGCCTCCATTTCGCCCATTTCGCACGATCTCTGGCATCCCGTGGTGTGAGATTGTTGGCATGCATGTCATCTCTTACAACGTCAAGCCAGCACTTCTTTGGTCTTCCTTGCTTTTTCCAGCCCGGTGAAGGCGCCATAGCAAGACATTTGTTACCCACATAACATGCCGGTTTCCGTACTTTTGCAGTTTGTCTGCTATGGATAAATTTGTATGTTACGGATACGAGGACTGCCACACATGCGGGAGTTCCTGATGCGGTTTTTCCACGTAATTCCGTCGCTCAACCATAGGCCACGCCTCACTACCATACAGAAGAACAGCCCCCTAATCGGCGAACACATTTTTGTCAAATGATTGCGACTAGTTGGGATCGTTTGGACCGAACGGACCAATGGGCGTTTCGAACGATCCCAACTGATGCCAACTAGCCGCAATCATTTGACAAAAATGTGTTCGCCGATTAGGGGGCTGGTCTAATGATGGTCTTATAGACCTGTCCCTTAAGCTTAACCGGCATTTTGGGGTCACAAATGACATCTGTCACCTCACGCCATTTTGCTGCGAAAATACGTGACCTGACGTCGCAGTCAATGTCGCCGGATGCGTGAAGCACAGATCCAAGTATTTAATTTGGTCTGTGCACTCGACTATGTCTCTGCCTATGCACACACACATGGGGGCTGTCGTGTTGCTGGCCATGTACACGGTGTAAATGTGTGTGTATGTGAATTTAAATATGTGTTAACACACCAAGGACACAGGAGTAATTGCTATTGTGGGGCAATTTAAAAAAAATAGTTTTGCATCTCACCTTTACACTACTTAATTCCAGTGACAGCCTGCGCGGCTTAGCGGCAGCGAACGCGGCCGCTGCGCAAGGAGGCGTGGGTTCGATCCCCGCACAGTGGTAATATTTGTATGCATGAATATGAATATTTGTACTGGTCTAGTCGTGCCACGGAAAGCACGTTAAGCCGTTGGTCTCGGTTGCCATATGAACATCCCTTGGAGCCCTCAAAAGTCCAACAATTGTACTACTGCAATGCTTCGATATCACCTTCCGGTTGTGAAGGTCAGACGGCAGTCCCCTCACGGAAAATATCGAAGTTTAGCGAAAATCAGCAGTTAGACTGGTAAAGCGGACCCCAGACTTCAAAGCTGAAAAAAGCTTCGGATGGGACTGGGATTAACGCTGAGATGAAGAAGAAGACTTAATTTAATTCCAGAACCCAGTTCTGCGCTCCTAATTATAGATCTACTATGTTTAGTTACTATACATTAATTCGAATATATTATCTTTGTAGATGTATGTGTTTGTATGACAAATGCATAATGTTTTATTATTTTCTTACTAACTGGTAAAATATGGCTATGAAGCACTACGCAGAGGAGACGCTGAGCCTCGTCGGGTCGGATTAGCTTACCCAACGGTCACGTTGTCCTTCACTCAATGTCATTGCGGCTGTGAGTGTGTGTTGCTATGTCTACACTAACCTCATCATTCTCCTGCCCTTATCCCAATTTATTTGGGGTCGGCGCAACATGTCTTTTTCTTCCATGCATCCCTATCAGAAGCCATCTCGGCAGTCACTCCCTTCTTAGCCATATCATCCTTCACACATTCCATCCATCGTTTCTTTGGTCTTCCCCTACTCTTATAGCCATCAACATTCATAATTAAGACTCTCCTCACGACATTCTCCTCAGTTCTCCGTAACACATGCCCGTACCATGACAACCGATTTCCACACAACTTTTCAGCTACCGGTGCCACTTTCAGACTTCCTCTTATGTACTGTATGTCTACACTAACCTATTGTAGCGGTATTTACAAACGCCACATGCGAACAACGCTTCATATTGACGTCACACGAATTCTACATCTCGCAAGCAAAGTTTACCGTGCAACTAGCATAAGTACATAAAACTTTCCAAAATCAACCGTTGGGCAAGTGCCTGCCAGATATAACACCCTCGGAGGATCCTCCCTTTTCTACGGAGGGTGAGTGAACTTCACTCCCTGTTCCTCATAGCTCCACACTGTAAAAGCGACGTAGACGGGCCTTGCAAATGCGTTACGTCAACGTAACACAGTCATTTGGTCGCTGTGAGAGCTACATACAAAGATGCTGCGTTATCGTAACGCAATGCACCTGATGACGTTGTTCCTTCACGACATTGACGTACACATTTGATTGTATATAGTCAAGTTTTTTTTTTTTTTAATGAACAGCCAGCTGTGCTTCTGGAAGTGTATTCCGCCACTTCTTCTTCCCAGCGAAAGCACTAGGAAGTGTCGATGGGTGGGCGTTTTGGGGGACCGTCTTATGTAATATTAACCAAAAAGTGCTGATTCTTCTGCCTCATTTGAATAAATGACTTTTGATTTTGATATTACAAACAATATTACACTGCGTCCCGTTGTCGGTCTATTGTCTCACAGCAGCACCGAACGAGTACAGGCGTAGAGTAGCCAGCCTGTCGGTGTTCTATAGGATGCATTTTGGGGAGTGTGCGAGGGAATTACATGATTTAATTGCCCCATCTCCGTTCCATCACCGGACGACCCGCCGTACGGCGAGTTTCTATCCTTACGTTGTTGACACAACCACGATTCGGACGAAGGGTTTCGCCTCCTCTTTTATACTGCGTACATCAAGGGACTGGAAAAATTTGCCAGCGGCGGTGTTCCCGTTGGACTACAATTTAAGTGTCTTCAAGGCTTGAGTGAATAGGCTCTTAATAAATTAGCGCGCTTTACCATCAACAATTGCATCACTGCTTATAAATCATCAAATGACCTCTCCCGCTCTGGGCGGAACGGGAGGACTTTGTCAGACTTTGGCTGACTGAACAACCCCACTTGCCTATGCGCTAGGGCCACAGTTTCTTTTTTAACCAACCCGCAACCCTGACCCAGGAGGCATTGGTCTTTGTGGACCCTATCACGATGTGCTGACATCCCTTTGGGACGCGCCGTCGGCCCGGGCCTGGTCCTTACCGGGCGGCGAGCCGCCCACTGCTCACCGCCCGCAAGTCCGCACCTACGATGGCCGGGAGTTCGATGTTGTCTCCCGACCAGGGACTGCTTGCCATCAGGCGGAATTGCGGTTAAACACTAGTTTAAAAAAATAATAAATAAAAGAACGAAGTAGGGAGGTACATCGTCTCCCTACTCCAAAGTTTACGCGTTCCGTTCCTCAAATTGATTTGTAGAACTACGGAGCGTCTCTGTTCAGGGCCTGTAGCCAATGTAACACCGCTTCGTAGCGAAGCGAAGTCGAATACTAAACCAATCAATAACGAAAACGATTATATATATATATATATATATATACATACGGACAAATAACACAGATTGTGTTAGCCCCAAAGTAAGTTCGAGACTTGTGTTATGGGATACTAACTCAACGATACTGTATTTATAATAGATACGTATATAGATAAACATCCAAGACCCAGGCCAATCAGGAAAAGATCGACCACGCGACGCGATAAATCACGTGGTCAATCGTTCCCGCCATTGGTTGGTTTGGTATTCAATTTCGCTTCGCTATGGAGCAATGTTACATTGGCTACCGGCCCTGGTGTCGCAGCGCCAGCGTATCCCTTATACTATGCCCGTATGGCAATGAGACAGACCCAAATAATACACAAGAACAAAACTTACTCTCATCAAAATGTACGTGTTTCGACAGCTTATGCCAGGTCCTGTAGTAAAAATGGCTGACTTGCGTCTTGGTCTTCAGGTTGACATCCGGCATTCCTTTCTTCTTCATCTTGGCACAGATGTAAGCTGTTATAGCGTCGAAGTCCTTCCCATACTCGTTGAGTGCTTCAAAGAACAAGTTCTTCTCGTCTGTGGACCAGAGCGCTTTGGGCATTCGTTGCTTCACTGTTGGAAACTTTAGCTCTTTGTCGTCTATCTTGTTAGGGGTCTCGCATTCTGGGATTTCTGTAAATAAGAAAGAAAATATTCTATATCCAAGTTTTATTAGAAGTTATTGTGTGTAAAACAAACAGCAACTTTATTTTAATGTTGAATGATGTTGGCCTAGTGGTTAAAACAATGCGGGCCCGGCGTCTATCCGCCGGAATACTGCGGAGTATGGCCCTTTATGGGGCCCCGATTTGGGCGGACTCCCTCCATAGGAGGGAGAACCTCACCGCCCTTCAGACGCCCCAAAATACCATCGCCCAGCGGGCATCGCGGGCCTACCGCACGGTGGGCTCCGCAGCGGCGTGCGCTCTGGCGAGCACCCCGCCTTGGGAGCTCGAGGCGTGGGTGCTCGCCAGAGTGTACGAGTGGACGGCGGGGCGCAGGGCGCTGGGCGAGCGTCCGGCCCCAGAGGTAAGGGACGCCGTCCGGCGGGAGGCGAGGGTTGCTCTTGTCCAGCATTGGACGCAGGACCTCGCCTCCGCCGTCTTCGGCCGCCGTACCCTCGACGGCATCGGGCCGGTCCTGGAGGACTGGCTCGACAGGCGTCACGGGTTCCTCTCCTTCCGTCTGGTGCAGGTACTCTCCGGTCACGGCTGCTTCGGCAGGTACCTGCACCGGATAGGACGAGAGATGGTGGGGAGCGAGGAGGCCGGGGCGGTGATGGCTTCCTTCTGCGAGGTCGTGATGTCGCAGAAGGAGGCCGCGGAGCGCGAGCGGGAGGAGGATCCCCTCGCTCCGGCGCTCCGCAGGCGGCGTAGGGGCAGGAGAAGGCGGGATTTCGCCCGCTTTCTCCCCCTCTGAGGTGAGCGGCGGGCGTGAGGCACAAGAAGGTGCCGACGCCCGCCTTACATCGCTCACCACGCGGGAGCCACGGCCCCTCCCCAGGAGAGGCAATTGAGGGCCCGCCTTATTAGGCGGGTTTAGCAGAGCCTTATTAGGCGAGTCCCACACGCCCTTCGGGGTACGGTGCGTAAAGGCATTCCCACATCGTCAAAAAACACCAGCGTCTTAAGTATGAGTGCGCGGGTTCGATTCCAGGTCAGGCAAGTACCACTGTAACTTTTCTAAAGTTATATGTACTTTCTAAGTATATCTTGGACACCAATGACTGAAGGTGAAGGAAAACATCTTGAGGAAACCTGGACTTTAAGTCCGAAATCGCCAACCCGCATTGAGCAAGCGTGGTGATTACGCTCAATCCTTCTCTGTATGTGAGGAGACCTGTGCCCAGCAGTGGGACGATAAAAGGTTGATGATGATGAAGTTGATTTCAGAGTGATTAGAACTATTGAAAAGTTTTTTTTTATATAAGTTATAAACTAGCGCTTGACCGCAATCCCGCCTAATGGTAAGCAGTGATGCGATCATTGATGGTAAAGCGCGCTAGTTTATTAAGAGCTTATTCACTCTAGCCTTGAAGACATTCAAATTGTAATGTGACGGAAACACCGTCGCTGGCAAATTGTTCCAGTCCCTCGATGTACGCGGTATAAAAGAGGAAGCGAAGCGCTTCGTCCGGGTCGCAGTGGTGTCAACAACGTAAGGGTTGAAACTCGCCGTACGACGGGTTGTCCGATTCTTTCTATGTCATTTAGAAAAGGACAGAAGATAGAATGTCAGTTCAGACCTATCAAATTAGTGCGCTCGTGACGTAAACTGGCGTACTTTTAGTCGCCATGTTTATAATCGTCATGTCTAAACTAGGGTTGTAACGGAGGCTTGTTAGCGGAGGCGGAGGCGGATGCGGAGGCGGATGCGGAGGCGACGAGTCTCACCTCCGCGGATGCGGAGGTTAACGGAGGCGGAGGCGAAGGTGAAAGTTCATATAGAAAAAAAAAAAAAATTATGGTTAATTAAAACAATTTTTTTATTTTAAATACGTACATTAATAGTAGTATACTTGGTAAAAAAATATTGCCTTCTTGTAATGAAAATTAAAGAGAAACAAATTGTGTTTTCCGCATTCCCGCCTTGCACTAGTTGATTCTTGACCATTTCGCTCTCAAACGCGGCCGGACGGTTGTCGAGCGTCGCTACTTATGCGTTATTTATTTTATAAATACGTAAATAAACCTCCATTATAACTCCGCAAAAAATTGTGCGGAGGCGGAGGCGGAAGCGAAGATACGATTTCTTGCGGAACTTCCGCAGTAACGGAAGCGGAGGCGAAGCTCCGTTACAACCCTAGTCTAAACTGTCTATGGTATTATCTTAATTATTTTTTTTTTATAAATTACAAACTAGCGCTTGACTGCAATCCCGCCTGATGGCAAGCAGTGATGCAATCGTTGATGGTAAAGCGCGCTAGTTTGTTAAGCCTACTCACTCAAAAGAACTGAGTAAATAGGAAGGAAGACGGCAGTTGAGCGCGTTGATGCAATGATAAACCCAACAAGACGACCAACGATGCTGCGCCAGAGGGATATTGATCTGGAGGCCCTCCACAACCAAACTCCCGACACAACAACATTTCGCGCATCGTACCCGGCACGTACATCGCAACACAACTGCTCAGACCCGTCTTCCGTACGGCTTCACCAGACATCATGCCGGAACACGATGACTCGCTTGGCGGCATGACTTTGTCTAGTGGGTGGTAACTTACGCCGGCGGCTGATGTTGTGGCCTACCACCGAGAAAATTTGACAGAATTAAACTAAAACGTTATCTTCTATCCTTTTCTTACCGAAATGGAAATAAAAAGATGCACGTAACTTAAAATTAATTTATTTTGTGAACAACAGAATCGTCGCCATTGATTTAGTAAAGTCGTTATCTCAAGTAAAATAAAATATACGAGAGAGGACATTAAAAAGTTTAATAAAATCGTCATTGATCGTTCGGGTTTAAGGTACGCTAGCTACGATGGGTCCGTTGATACTTAGGTCTTTACAGATCGAGATCATCCGCGCTTAGGAAAGCACGTTAAGCTCGTGGTCTCGGCTAACTAACTAAACTAGCTTACCGCTCGCGATTTCGCCCGCGTGGAGTTCGGTTATATCGCGCTTTTTAGATTTCCCTCGGGAACATCAAATTTTCCGGGATAAAAGGTAGCCTATGTCTCAGGGTCTAAAGATTGTCTGTGCCAAATTTCATCAAAATCGGTTGAGAGGTTTAAGCGGGAAAGCGTAACAGACAGACAGACAGACAGATAGACAAACCGACAGACAGACAGACAGAGTTACTTTCGCATTTATAATATTAGTATGGATATATACGGACAAATCACTCAGATTGAGCTAGCCCCAAAGTAAGCTCAAGACTTGTGTTATGGGATACTAACTCAACGATACTATATTTATGATAGATACATATGTATATGTATAGATATATTGACAGCCTCTGTGGCGTAGCGGTAGCGAACGCGGCCGTTGTGCAAGGAGGCGCGGGTTCGATCCCCGCACAGTGCAAATATTTGTATGCATGAATATGAGTATTTGCATTGGTCTGGTCGTGCCTCGGAAAGCACGTTAAGCCGTTGGTCCCGGTTGCCATACGAACATCTAGTGGCAGTCGTTACGGGTTGTTGGAGCCTCCAAAAGTCTAACAATTGGTCTAACTGCAATGCTTAGATATCGCCTTCGGGTTGTGGAGGTCAGACGGCAGTCGCTTCACGGAAAATGTCGAAGTTTAGCCATATCAGCAGTTGGACTGGTAAAGCGGACCCCAGACTAGAGATGGGCAAAGAACCGGGTTTAAACCCTATTACTGGGTAAAACCCAATAAAAACCCATTTATTCCCTCCCACCGGGTTTTTATTCGGGTTTTTATTTTAATTATAATTTAAACACGGTAAATGCAAATATTTGTGAATATTATAGTCCGTATTATATAGTATTGTAATAGTAAGAGTCATCGTCCGTTTCTTGAAGAAAAAAAGGCTATTTTTAGATTATATTATATACTATACTTCTTCTTCTTCAGCCTATAGAGGTTCACTGCTAAACAAAGGTCTCCCCCAAGGCTTTTTACGAAGACCGGTCTTGTGCTGCCCACATCCGTCGGCTTCCCGCGACTTTCACCAGGTCATCGGCCCGCATTGTTGGGGGCCTATTTACGCTGCATCTTCCGGTATGTGGCCGCTACTTCAGAAACTTACTACCCCGTCGGCCATCGGTTCTACGAGCAATGTGCCACTTAATTTTAGCGACTTGAAGGGCTATGTCGGTGACTTTGGTTCTTCTGCGGATCTCCTCATCTCTGATTCGATCGCGCCGAGAAACTCCGAGCATAGGTCTTTCCATCGCCCTTTGTGTAACTCTTAGCCTTCGTATGAGGCTCATTGTGAGCGACCACATTTCAGTTCCGTCATCACTAGAAACATACACTGATCAAAGACTTTAGTCTTGTGACACTGTGGTATCTTGGACGACGCGACGCGGAGATGTAGCGTAGCTTCGCGAACGCTGCCCAGCCGAGCTGGACTCGACGAGACACCTCTTTCTCGAAGTTGGACTGTTTGTCCCAGGTATATATAGTTATGTATAGTCGTTAACAACTTCGAGTGCAGAGAAACCAACTAGAATTGAAGTGGGTGCGATATGAGAGTTCGACATGATCTTTGTCGTATCCATGTTCATCTTTAGACCCACTTAGGAAGCTCTGCTGAGGTGAGGTCATTGTGCATTTTGCCCAAGTCGTCCAGGGTCTCCGCTATGACCACGGTATCATCTGCAAAACGGAGATTAATTATGTACTCGCGGTTTATGTTGACGACAAGTCCTTTCCAGTCCAGGAACTTGAAGATATCTTCCAACGCAGATACGATATAGAGAGAACGCGATATGACATCTCCTTGTCTCACTCTAGGCTGCAGTTGAATCGGTTTCTAGTCCTGATGCTGGAGACGGACTGACATGATGGCGTTTTTGTACAAACACTCACCCCAATGTGTCGATAGTCAATTTGGCACCGCTGGAGAGACTGTAGCACCACCCAAGTCTCGATCAAATCGAAGGCCTTCTCATATTCCACAAACGCTAAGCATAGTGGTTTGTTATACTCCTCGGACTTCTGTATAACTTACCGCAGCGTATATATGTGGTCTATGATGCTAAAGCCTTTTTGGAAGCCTGCTATATAAAGCCTTTGCGGAGCGAGACGATTCATGATGACCCTAGAAAACAGCTTATAGACATGGCTCAGGAGGGATATCGGTCTGTAGTTTTTCAGTAAGGTATTATCACCTTTTTTGAAAAATAATACCACCACGCTCACGTGCCATGCCGAAGGCGTTTCGCCTTTGAAAATGACGGAATTAAATAGCTACTGAAGCGCTTTAAGAACCGGTTTGCCACCCGCTTTCAGAAGCTCAGCCGTAATTCCATCATCTCCAGCCGCCTTATCGTTCTTGAGCTGTTTCAGGGCCATACTCTTCTCGTACAGGCTGACGTCCGGGATATCGTCGGTGTAGTGTCGGGTTAGTCTGGCTCTAGGATCGTTGGCCAGGCTCACAACAGGTGCGCGTGTTGATGTGTATAACTCTCCGTAGAATTTCTCAATCTCACCCAAAAAGCTCGGGGTGGAAGGGACGATCCTACCATCCCCATTCTTCAGCTTCACAAGTAGGCTCTGTCGAACAGACAAATCTTCACTTTGGAACCTCTGTTCAGCTCGATAGTCTCTTTAATACAATTTGTGTTAAATTGGCGTATATCGCGAGTCGGAGACTTCGAGATTTGTCTGTTAAGGCATCTAATAGTGATACGCGAAGCGTCATCAGGGGATTTTAAGACCACCTCCCGTCTTTCTTCCATTAGCCGGCGGGTGGGACCGGAGATCTTCTTCTGTCCTTTTGAAGGGAGGGTTTTGAAGAATTTGGACCCTTCCGTATGCAGTTTCCACAAACCTGTTGTTATAGTGGTCCACATCTACGCATTCACCGAGGCATTCAAAGCGATTTTGCAGTTCGATGTGAAAGCTTTTAGAGTTTTGTAGCTGGGTTGATGCTGGACGGAGCGTAGACTTCATAAATCGAGAGCGTTCGAACGTAATGTTGAGGTTCAAAATGCCTCTAACAATACGGTGATCACTCCCGGTTTAAACCGCATAGAGCACGAAGACATCGATGAACATTTGCCTTCTCGTTGATATTATGAAGTCTATCTCGTTTTTGGTCTCACCATCGGTCCTAATCCAGCTCCACTTGAGGTACAATGGTTTCTTGAAAAAAGAATTCATCACAAAGACTCCTTTCTTTTCCATGACGTCCATTAGCAACTGACCTCGGGGATTCCGATTTCCAACTCTAAATTGCCCCACTTTCATCTCGTCCGCCTTTCGCATGTCCAGTTTTGCGTTAAAGTCCCCCATGACAACAGTGTAGTGGGTTTAAGAGGTATATGTGTATCTACTGACGTCTTCATATATAACCTCCACCTCACTATACAGTACGCGACGCAGTACAGCTGATTTTCGGGTCTTAAATCGGAATGTGATGCGAGAATACGGCGTGCAGGACTGTGCGTAACCACATAACTTCGAGTAACATTATGTATTTCCGAAACTGCAATGGTTAATGAGAAAACTGGAACGCAAAAACTGAAACGGCCGCCATTTTGGTTCAAGTTAAAAAGGTCATAGTAGTGGATGTAGTACTAGTCAACGTCAAAAAAAAAAAGCTCATTCGCGCCGCCATCAATCAGAAAATCTGTGCGATTTACGTGTGAAGTTCCTACAGTAGGAAAATCTCGTACATTATTGTACGAGGTTCATAGCATCCTCGTACCTCGTACGGAAGACCACAAATCTCGTATTTGTACGAGGAACCTCGTACAGTTGGCAACCCTGAATAGGCTTGATCATACAATGAATGGACTGTGATGAAATACTTGTTTAAATAATACAGTTGAAATATCACGTTCGAAGATTAAGTGGTCAAACTTTCTGTGATCTTAAATGCACCACTATTAGTGATATTTATACTCCAAAAAACACTAGAAGTACCTAAGTCGTGTTAGGTCCACAATCGAAGATATTAGTGATAGTAATAAATAAAGACCCGCTTCTTGGGTTTTTATTCGGGTTTAAACCCGTTTAAACCCAAAAAACCCGGTTTTAAACCATTTCCACCCATTGGGTTTAAACCCTCTGCCCATCTCTACCCCAGACTCCAAAGCTGAAAAGGCTTCGGATGCGACTGGGAATAACGCTGGGATGATGATGACATATGTATATAGATAAACATCCAAGACCCAGGCCAATCAGGAAAAGGTCGTTTTCCACCATGACCTGGCCAGAGATCCTCCACGTCGCGGGCAGGCGTGTTGACCGCTGCGCTACGGAGGACGGAGGAAGATTTTATTTTTGCTTTGCTGGTATTTTGGCGTGGCTAGCTGGCATATCCTTACTAATATTAGAAATCGGAACGTGTGTTTGTTTGTTCCGCTTTCAGGCCGTAACTACTGAACCGATTGCTTCAAATTTTGTAGACGTAAAGTTAGAAGTCCGGATTAAATAATAGAGTACTTTTTATCCCGGAAAAATTTGATATTTCTGAGGGAAATCTAAAAAGCGCTATATAAGCGAATACCATGCGGGAGAAGCCGCGGGCGGAAAGCTAGTGCTAAATAATTTCATTGTTCTTTTGTTTTCTTGTGTTCATTACTGTACCTACATAGTATTGTATAAAGTCATGTGTTTTTTTTTTAATCAACAGACAGCTGTGCTGTTGGGGAGTAGGATCCGCTACTTCTTCTTCCCAGCGAAAGCACTAGGAAGTGGCGAAGGGCGGGCGTTTTGGGGCGACTGTCTTATTTAATATTGACGTTCAAAAAGTGCTGATTCTCAGCCTAATTTGAATAAATAAATTTGATTGATTTTGATTTTGTCATTCTTAGATATTTCACAGTCTTACCGGTCGTCAGAAGATCGACAATCAGACAACGAGTCTTACCAAGAGGTATTAATTTTTTTTAACTTGAAGTTTTCGCACAAAAGGAAATATGTGATACTGATGCAGATAATACTCTAAGTGTATGTTTTTACCAGATGTCCGAACTTACGATATCTCATTTTACATCTGACAATTTTAACGTAACCTCTTAGTGAGGAGGACATCTTTTGTTAAACGGCGGAAACTTATATTTGATCACTCACCATCGGATCCATCTTTCTTCACAGGTCTCTTGTCCCTCTCGACAGGCGGTTCCAGTAGGAGCTTCTTGATGACCCTGGCGCTGGTCCTCTGCTGCTGTTGTGTAGTCAGGGAGCCCAGGAGTTCCGTCCGTTCAGCTTCCAAGCTGGACGGAGCTCCAGGGGACATGGTCACATCTTTTGGGACCTGGAACAAAATGAGAGGTTTTATTTATGTGCTACAGGCAATGGGCTTAGTGTATGCCTTTATTATTCGAAATCATTTATTATAGGGCGAAACATTTTGATGAAATCGAAATGAAGTTACATTTAAATATAGATCAGCACTCTGATTCTCCCTCTCTTCTTTTACTCTTAGCTACTATAATAAAATGCCAAAATAATTTCACGTTAACAGTATTTTTTTGCTGACCGTACAGTTTGAGTTTTGCAGAGGTGGTTCGGAATGTTAAAAAAAAAAAACTAAACAAAAAACATATGACGTGTAAAAGTGATCAGCGATTTCTCGGTGGTAGGCCATAACATCGGCTGCCGGCAGAAGTTACCACCCACCAGACAAAGTCTTGGCGCCGAGCGATTCGTCGTGTTCCGGCATGATGTCTGGTGAAGCCGTACGGAGGACGGGTCTGAGCAGTTGTGTTGCGATGTGTGGCGGTTACGATGCGCCAAATGTTGCTGTGTCGGGAGTTTGGTCGTGGAGAGTCTCCAGATCAAATTCCCTCTAGCGCAGCATCGTTTGGTCGTGTTGGTTTTGGGTTTAACATTGTATCACCTCGCTCAACTGCCGTCATCCATCCTATTCCTGAGTTTTTTAAGTGAATAGGCTTAATAAAATAGTGCGCTTTACCATCAACGATTGCATCACTGCTTACCATCAGGCGGGATTGCAACCAAGCACTAGTTAATAATTATTAAATAATAATAATAATAATACTTGCTTAATAAACGATTTCATTTCATTTTGTTACAAGTAATACGTTTGTAACATGTAAATTAACTAAAGCATTGCGAACTGTAATGGACTACCAGTAAAGTGTCCCCAAAACTCTCAATGGCATGAACATACATAGTATAACATAACATAATCAGCCCACAATGTTATCAACTTATCACTCCTGGGCAGTCCTGGGCCACAGGCCTCCTCACGGTGAGAGCCAGTGGGCCGTAATCTACGACGCAGGCTAAGTGCCGGTTGGTATACAACATGTAAATTAATTAACGTATTTCCTGAAAATAGTTGTTCAGAATCGTTTACTGAATCGGTTTATATAATTTTTAATATAGGTAACATTTTATCCCAAAAATAATTAAAACTACGGAAATTATCGTCATATTAACCCTGTTGTTTGTACAGACTTTTAAATGGCAGTTTTACTTGTATTCAAATTTAATCATTCAATCCATACTAATATTATAAATGCGAAAGTAACTATGTCTGTCTGTCTGTTACGCTTTCCCGCCTAAACCTCTCAACCGATTTTAATGAAATTTGGCACAGACAATCCTTAGACCCTGAGAAAGAACATAGGCTACCTTTTATCCCGGAAAAATTTAATGTTCCCGAGGGAAATCTAAAAAGCACGATATAACCGAACTCCACGCGGGCGGAAAGCTAGTACAAAATAAAGAAAAAAGACCTTATTCCAAGAACGTTAATTAAAGTCTTCGTTCTGCAATAATTGGTATAACCAATGCAATAAATAACAATGCATAATGTGTACATGTTAAATTAAAAATTCAGTGTATGTATTATGACATACAACAAACGTAATATTCTATTTGAGGGTGTGCGTTAATAACATTACATGTTGTAGGTATACATAGTACATACAATATGTAAAGAAAACCCCGTCCGATCCATAAGGATAATAAAGGTTAGGTAAACACATGACCAAATATAATATAAAATTTTACGTAATCATCATAGTAACAATACTAATGAATTTTAAAATAATCTCTTTTTCCCGCGAATTAATTCCAACTTCCCCGAAATTTGGTAATATTTAAAAAAGTCACAACACCATTTTGACGGTACGCTTATATATGCGATTCGACCACGCGTCGCGTGCCCTGCCCCCGTCGCCCGAGGAAGGGTGTCCTACCGCACATGTATTAAGTTACCTCTTTTTGCAAAATAATATTTATTTTTTAGGGTTTTTTTTTTAAACTTTAGTCCGGCTTTGTCGGCATAAGTAGAATCAGTTATCGATTCCTAACAATACCTTCACGGATCGGACAGGGATTTATTTACATATTGTATATTTGCCATTAAATAAAAACAAATTTTAACTGACTTCAGTAGACAGCAGGAGGTCCAGTAGGGAAAAGGTCTTGTTGACTAAAGGGCCAATTTAAGCAGTTGATTCTCTTCCAAAGGCCTCCTCGCTTGACAACCGAGCCTGGCCTTTGGAAGTAGTGCTCGCCTCTAATTTCATAGTTGTGGTGTCGACCTGCCCCGTGTGGTACCGGGCCTAGAATTGTACCAACCCATATCCTCCCGTGGGTGTCGTAAGAGGCGACTAAGGGAAATCACCAGGGAAGCGGGCAGCAGCGCTTCTCCTGTGTAATATCAAATCACTGCGATCCCCAACCCGCCTGCCAAGCGTGGGGATTATGGCAAACCCCCCCAATGATGCACACGATACAGCCCAGGCCCCTAGTCCCCGGCAGCTCCGCTATTCCAGTCTACGGTAGCGGACTCGGTTACGGCGGAGCAAGGGGTGCTAAGAATCTCCGGCAGAGGTCCGGCTACCATCACAAACGACGACCTTTGGCCCTGGCAACATTTAACACGCGCACACTACGGACCGATGAGAAGATTGTCGAACTGGAGGAAGAACTGAGCCGGTTGCGCTGGGACATTGTGGGGTTATCTGAAGTCCGAAGAGAGGGAGAGGACTCGATAATCCTGAAGTCTGGCAACCTGCTCTATTTCCGGGAAGGCGACCAGCTGTCCCAGGGTGGTGTCGGGTTTATTGCCGACAAGTCCCTCGTGAACAACGTGGTTAAAGTCGGGAGCCTTTCGACTCGGGTGGCGTACCTTGTACTGAAAATAACAAAACGATATTCGTTAAAGGTTATACAGGTCTACGCCCCGACGTCTAAACACTCCGACGATGAGGTGGAGGCCATGTATGAGGACGTCAGTAGAGCCATACACTCCTCCAAAACCCACTACACCGTTGTCATGGGGGACTTTAACGCAAAACTGGGCATGCGAGAGGCGGACGAGACGAAAGTGGGGCAATTTGGAGTTGGAAATCGGAATCCCAGAGGTCAGATGCTAATGGATTTCATGGAAAGGGAAGGACTCTTTGCGATGAATTCTTTTTCAGGAAACCATTGCACCGCAAGTGGACCTGGCTCAGCCCCGATGGTCAGACCAAAAACGAGATAGACTTCATAATGTCAACGAGAAGGCAAGTGTTCAACGATGTCTCCGTGATCCATGCGGTAAAAACCGGGAGTGATCACCGTATTGTTAGAGGCATCTTGAACCTCAACATTAGGCTCGAACGCTCTCGACTTATGAAGTCTACGCTCCGTCCAGCGTCAACACAACTCCAAAACCCCGAGCGCTTTCAGATCGAACTACAAAACCGCTTCGAATGCCTCGGTGAATGCGTAGATGTGGACGACTACAACAACAGGTTTGTGGAAACTCTACAAACGGAAGGGTCTAAGTTCTACAAAACCCTCCGTTCAAAAAGACAGAAGAAGATCTCCGGTCCCACCCGCCGGCTAATGGAAGAAAGACGGGAGGTGATCTTAAAATCCCCTGATGACGCTTCGCGCATCAGATGCCTTAACAGACAGATCTCAAAGTCTCTGACTCGCGATATACGCCAATTTAATACAAATTGTATTAAAGAGGCTATCGAGCGGAACAAAGGCTCCAAAGTGTTCGCACGAGAATTGTCTGTTGGGCAGAGTCTACTTGCGAAGCTGAAGACTGGGGATGGTAGGATCGTCACTTCCAAGCCCGAGCTTTTGGGTGAGATCGAGAAATTCTACGGAGAGTTATACACATCAACACACGCACCTGTTGTAAGCCTGGCTAATGATCCTAGAGCCAGACTAACCCGACACTACACCGACGATATCCCGGACGTCAGCCTGTACGAGATTGGTATGGCCCTGAAACAGCTCAAGAACGATAAGGCGGCTGGAGATGATGGAATTACGGCTGAGCTTCTGAAAGCGGGTGGCAAACCGGTTCTTAAAGCGCTTCAGAAGCTATTTAATTCCGTCATTCTTAAAGGCGAAACGCCTAAGGCGTGGCACAGGAGCGTGGTGGTTTTGTTTTTCAAAAAAGGTGACAATACCCTCCTGAAAAGCTACAGACCGATATCCCTCCTGAGCCATGTCTACAAGCTGTTTTCTAGGGTCATCACGAATCGTCTCGCTCGCAGGTTTGACGACTTCCAGCCTCCCGAACAAGCAGGCTTCCGAAAAGGCTTTAGCACCATAGACCACATTCATACGCTGCGGCAAGTTATACAGAAGTCCGAGGAGTATAACAAACCACTATGCTTGGCGTTTGTGGACTATGAGAAGGCCTTCGATTCGATTGAGACTTGGACGGTGCTACAGTCTCTCCAGCGGTGCCAAATTGACCATCGATACATTGAGGTGATAAAGTGTTTGTACAAAAACGCCACCATGTCAGTCCGTCTCCAGGATCAGGACTCGAAACCGATCCAACTGCAGCGTGGAGTGAGACAAGGAGATGTCATATCTCCTAAATTGTTCACTGCTGCGTTGGAAGATGTCTTCAAGCTCCTGGACTGGAAAGGACTTGGCATCAACATCAACGGCGAGTACATCACTAATCTCCGTTTCGCAGATGATATCGTGGTCATGGCTGAGACCCTGGAAGACTTGGGCAAAATGCTCAATGACCTCAGCAGAGCTTCCCAACAAGTGGGTCTAAAAATGAACATGGATAAGACGAAGATCATGTCGAACTCTCATGTCGCACCCACTCCAATTGTAGTTGGTTGCTCTGCACTCGAAGTTGTTGACGAGTATATATACCTGGGACAGAAAGTCCAACTAGGTAGGTCCAACTTCGAGAAAGAGGTGTCTCGGCGAATCCAGCTCGGTTGGGCAGCGTTCGGGAAGCTACGCTACATCTTCTCGTCGTCAAAGATACCACAGTGTCTCAAGACGAAAGTCTTTGACCAGTGTGTGTTGCCAGTGATGACTTACGGAACTGAAACGTGGTCGCTCACAATGGGCCTCATACGAAGGCTCAGAGTCACACAAAGGGCAATGGAAAGAGCTATGCTAGGAGTTTCTCTGCGTGATCGAATCAGAAATGAGGAGATCCGCAGAAGAACCAAAGTCACCGACATAGCTCTGCGAGTCGCTAAACTCAAGTGGCAGTGGGCAGGGCACATTGCTCGTAGAACCGATGGCCGATGGGGCAGCAAGGTTCTGGAGTGGCGGCCACGTACTGGAAGACGCAGCGTAGGGAGACCCCAACAAGGTGGACCGATGACCTGGTGAAGGTCGCGGGAAGCCGATGGATGCGGGCAGCACAAGACCGGTCATCGTGGAAAGCCTTGGGGGAGGCCTTTGTCCAGCAGTGGACATCTATAGGCTGAGGAAGGTGTCGACCTGAATAATTTTGAAGCTGATTGCAAATACATGTCTACAAAAATGTTCCAAAAACGTAAACATAGTTTTTCGAACCAGGATACGCAAATCATTGCGATGACATCATATTATATGAATTTTGATCAAACAAAATATTCAAATAAATTGACATAAAATATACACAATTATAAAGAGGTAATTTTATTAATTTATCCTCCCATGGGTATCGTAAGAGGCGACTAAGAAAACTCGCACCAGGGAAGCGGGCAGTAGCGCTTCTGTTCTGGAATAACAAATTACTGCTATCACCAACCCGTCTGCCAAGCGTGGGGATTATGGCAATGGCCCCGAATGGAATGAAAGCCTTTGTTGCAGGTCTCCTCTTATACAGAGAAGGATTGATTATTTATCTTTATTAATCTATACTACTATATAAAGCTGACAAGTTTGTATGTTTATTTAAACGCGCTAATCTCAGGAACTAATGGTCCGATTTGAATGGAATTAAATTCTTTTTGCGATGGATAGCCCATTCATCCAGGCAGGCTTATGGCTGTATAACAAAAATTTAAAATGTAGGTATGCTTGAAATTTTGGGGTTAAAATAAAATGTTCTAATAACTAACTCAAAGCGAACGAAGTCGCGGACGGCCGCTAGTACGCAATAAAAACGTAAATAGAAAAAAAAAATCAAGTTATATAACAAAACTGTTATTAGAACAAACTAGAATTAATGAGCATACCTATTTGTGGAAATGATAAATTTATTTTATGTAAGTAAGTTTTTACAGACAAATGATTTTTTTTTTGTAATTATAAACAAATGTTTGACCGCAATCCCGCCTGATGGTAAGCAGCGATGAAATCGTTGATGGTGAAGCGCGCTAGTTTATAAGAGCCTGTAAACTCAAAAAACTGAGTGAATAGGTAGGAAGACGGCAGTTGAGCGAGGTATGCAATGTTAAACCCAACAACACAACCAACGATGCTGCACCAGTAGGAGATTGATCTGGAGACTCTCCACGATTAAACTCCCGACACAACAACGTTTGGCGCATCGTATCCGGTATAAATCGCAACACAACTGCTCAGACCCGACCTCCGTACGGCTTCACCAGACATCATGCCGGAACACGACGAATCGCTTGGCAAGACTTTGTCTGGTGGGTGGTAACTTCTGCCGGCAGCCGATGTTATGGCCTACCCTGAAAATCGTGATCTCGTTCTATCCTATTATGAGCCCCCGGGCCCCGGCCTAACCTTGGGCATAAAGAATAATTATGGCCTATAGGTACTATACCGGTTATAGCTATATAACTAATTGTAAACAAAAAACCACGTGAGTTAGTTAAAATTAAACGTAATCTGAACTGGCGTCATGTTATCGCGACAAGTCTCGTTCACTGTTCAGAGAGAAACAAAGTGCCCTAAAGAAGTTTCAATAAAAAAAATATGTGCTGCACATCCGTCATTTGCAGATAAATTAGGTAAAGATATGAAAAGGAAGAAAAAATCCTAAAAACTACATAAAACGACAACTAAAAGAGACAAAAATCAAAAGTCACGCGCCATGTACAAACAGCAGCAGTTCAAGCTACCAGAAACTGTCAAATATTTCCAATCAACTTTGAGCCTTAACTCTTTAGAGATAACGTTGAAAATCAAATAAAGAAACCTGACAGATTGTACTATAGCTTACTGCTGTAGTCTGTACCTACCTAATATATGGATAAAGATAAACAAAACAGATTACAAATCACACCGGAATTTACATAGCCTGTTATAATCATACCTTCATTTAAATTCGGTATAATCTCGTAAATAATATAATAACTGTGTTCATAAATAATGCCCCCTTCCACCTAAACCGATTTAGATCGACCATTTAAAACGATATAGGACAATGGTAAGCGGAAATGGAACAGATTTAAATAAGTATTTTATGCATTATAGAGGCTGGAAGAGGCTAGAAGCTGGACCAATCTGACGTAATCAGCAGAGGTCGCGTCATGCAGCCAGTGAGCCTGATGGTGATGTACAGGAAATTGCGGTTTTTACAAATAATTGCTGTCATTTAGGTATTTAATTTAAATAGTTTTTGTCTGTTTTTTTACGCATTTATTCAGATGGAAACACAATGCTCTTGATGGTAATTTGTTAGAAGCTAGGAAGTGCATTTCCCGAGGCCTACTGTCCCGGAGACAAAGCTGAAATATTTCATGAGCATGCTTTTAAATTGGGGCATAATCATCATTATCATCAACTTTTTTATCGTCCCACTGCTGGGCACAGGTCTCTCATACAGAGAACGATTAATAATAATAATAATAATTTCAATTCCAGTCATCCTTAGAGTCTGGTTCGCTACCCCAGTTCTTAACAACTGGAATTACCCACCTGCTCCATAAATCAGGTAGCACCGCGGAATCCAAAAATTATAGGCCGATCACTTGTCTACCAACGGTCTATAAAGTTCTTACATCCATTTTGAAAGCTAAAATAAACAAACACCTTAACAGCAACTCCATCATGTCTGTCTCTCAAAATGGATGTAAGAACGGGTCCCGTGGTACTAAGGAGCTACTCCTCGTAGACATGGCCATCAGCCAACAGGTTCGTCGATCCCGCAAGGACCTCTCAACTTGCTGGATAGATTATAAGAAGGCCTACGATTCGGTGCCACATACATGACTTATGAGGGTGCTGGAGTTGTACAAGGTTAATGCAACTCTACGCACTTTCCTTAGGTCGTGTATGGGGCAATGGAAGACAGTCCTTCGCTATCCAGGGAGTCGACGGATCCAAGGGAATGATGAACCTGTATGGATTAAGCGGGGAATATTCCAGGGCGACAGTCTGAGCCCACTTTGGTTCTGCTTAGCTCTGAATCCTCTAAGCACACTGCTGGAGGATTCAGGTCTGGGTTACCGATTGAAGAGAGGTGGTCAGGTCATATCTCACCTCGTCTACATGGATGATTTGAAACTCTTTGCCCCCAATAAATTGCATCTGATGAAGCTACTAAATGTAACTGAAACTTTTAGTAGTGGCATCACAATGGAATTTGGTGTGGACAAATGTGCAGTCATGCATGTAAAGCGGGGGCAGATTATGGAATCCGAAGGAAATACACTCCCGGATTCCATACACCTAAGATCCCTCTCCTCATTCGAGAGCTATAAATATTTGGGTATGTCGGAAGCGTTAGGTATCAACGATGCTGACATGAAGCAATCGTTGAAGGAGCGCTTCTTTGGTCGCCTGAAGAAGGTATTAAAAAGTCTTCTTTCGGGCGGGAATAAGGTGCGCGGCTTCAACGGGTGGGTCATCCCGGTTTTGATGTACTCTTTCGGCATACTTAAATGGACTCAAACTGAACTCGACGCCCTGGATAGAAGGGTCCGTACACTGCTGACAGCAAACAGGATGCATCACCCACGATCATCGGTGATGAGACTGTATATTCCCAGGAAGTGCGGGGGTCGAGGCTTTTTAAATGCGAAGACCCTCCACAACCGAGAGGTATGCAGTCTCATAGAACATTTTTTCAAAACCGTAGTATGTATGCATCATGATGTGGTCACAGTAGACAAGGGGCTTACCCCGCTATCCATGGCAAAAGAGAACTGGCACAAGCCTATAATACTTACCACTGATGACCGCAAGATGATATGGCAAAGCAAGGAACTTCACGGGCGATTTTATAGGGCTCTTCATGAGCCCGATGTAGACTTCTTAGCATCCGTACCATCTCATCTCATCTCATCATCCTGGCTACGATTTAGTGACCTTTTCGGGGAAACTGAAGGTTTCGTCTGTGCAATTATGGACGAAGTTATCTTGACGAATAACTACCGGAGATATATTATGAAGGACGGGACGATTGACGTGTGTCGGGTGTGTGTGTGTCACCATCCGGGTGAGTCCATCAGACATATTATCTCTGGTTGCTCTCGTCTGGCTAACAGCGAGTATTTGCACAGGCATAACCAAGTAGCTAGGATTATCCATCAGCAACTTGCTTTGAAATATAAACTTGTGGATTCTGAGGTACCATATTATAAGTATGTGCCCGACCCAGTTCTTGAAAATGACCATGTCACGTTGTACTGGGATCGGTCTATCATTACTGACAGGACTATTGTTGCAAATAAGCCTGATATAGTAGTGATAGACCGATTAGCGCGCCTTGCAATGATTGTCGATGTTACCATTCCACATGACGGGAATCTCGTGAAAGCTGAGAAAGAGAAACAAATTAAGTATCTCGACTTGGCGCACGAGATTGTTGACATGTGGAATGTGAACTCGGCTGTCATTGTACCGATTGTCGTGTCAGCCAATGGTTTGATAGCCAAGAGCCTCGACCAACATCTATTGAGGCTCTCGTTAGGCAGTTGGATCAAAGGCCTGATTCAAAAGGCATTACTCCTCGATACGGCCCGCATAGTGAGGAGGTTCCTGTCTCTGGAGCCCTAACCACCGGTAGCTTGGACCCTGCTCCCGCCATCGGTGGAACACTATTTTTTTTATATTTTTAAATGTTTTTGTATGTTTTTACCCGACTGCCAGGAGGGTTATTTTGTTTTATGTAAATATTTAAAAATGTAAAACGATATGTAGACACGGAAAAATAAAGAGATAATAATAATAATTGTTTATTTCTCACATTTGTACATACTTTTTACAATAATTTTCTTAACTCTAAGTAGCACTGATTGAGCGTAATCACCAAGCTTGCTCAATGCAGGTTGGCGATTAAGTCCAGGTTTCCTCAGGATGTTTTCCTTCACCTTATAATTAGTTATTGGTGTCCAAGATATGTATACTTAGAAAGTACATAATAACTTAGAAATGTTACATTGGTACTTGCCTGACCTGGAATCGAACCTGCGCACTCATACCCGAGAGGCTGGTGTTTTATTTAAACAACTATAAGGTTATGGAAAAATAACTTTCAGGTTACACTACTATATGCAAATATTTTTATAATTTCTCAATAGTGCTGGTTACTCTGAAACCACCTTAAAAGGCATTGAAATAAAGTTGATATCTGTTTAACTTGAAGCACGATGGTAGTGCGCAGCACTGCAGCGCGTATACGTAATTTTTGGTTTATATGAAACCTGAATATAGTTTGTTCAGAATAAGCAACTGAATCGATTCTTTTTCTCGGTGGTAGGCCATAACATCGGCTGCCGGCAGAAGTTACCACCCACCAGACAAAGTCTTGCCGCCAAGCGATTCGTCGTGTTCCGGCATGATATCTGGTGAAGCCGTACGGAGGACGGGTCTGAGCAGTTGTGATGCGATGTGTGGCGGGTACGATACGTCAAATGTTGTTGTGTCGGGAGTTTGGTCGTGGAGAGTCTGCAGATCAATCTCCCTCTAGCGCAGCATCGTTTGGTCGTGTTGGTCTTGGGTTTAATATTGCATCACCTCGCTCAACTGCCGTCATCCTTCCTATTCCTAAGTTTTTTAAGTGAATAGGCTTAATAAACTAGTGCGCTTTACCATCAACGATTGCATCACTGCTTGCCATCAGGCGGGATTGCAGTCAAGCACTAGATTATAATATAAAAAAAAAACAATCATTTTTACATCATGTTATATTTTTTCCCAAACACATGTATAAATTGTTGCAGTGTGGTTACCGAGCGCACGACACAGCTAGCGGTAAAACATAGTACCAAACACAGTGAGACAGGCCCGCCTGCGCCGTGCATTTCATGATATCTTTTTGAAATTTTGTACATAGAATCTACTTAAAAATACTGGACACGCGTTTTGGATTTCGCATAAACAAAAAATAACGTTGTAATAATTAATTACATCGGCCAACAACAAGCAAAGCCAACCAGTATAGCTGCGACGTGGGAGATTCCAAATATATGTATTTGTTACAGTACTATAACATTACTTATATTATATACAATATGTAAAGAAAACCATGTCCGACCCATAGGGATAATAAAGGTTAGGTAAACACATAACCAAATATAATATTAAATTTAACGTAATCATCATAGTAACAATACTAACGAATTTTGAAATAAGTAATCTTTTTTTCCCGCGAATTAATTCCAACTTCCCCGATATTTAGTAATTTTTAAAAAGTGAGGACTCCGTTTTGGCGGTATTATTATAAGCAATGCGACCACGTGACGCGTTCCCTGCCCCCCGTCGTCCGCGCATGGATTGCCCACCGCAGATGTTTAAAGTTACCTCTTTTTGCGAAATAATAATTATTTTTTTAGGGGGATTTTTTTTTAAATTTAGCCCGGCTTTGTTTGCATTAATAGAATCAGTTATCGATACCTAACAATACCTTCACGGATCGGATAGGGTTTTCTTTACATATTGTATATTTCTTTTAATTATCAGCAAGCGGCACGCGTGTTGGATGCTCGGTTGATGATGTTTGTATTAATAATATCAGCTATGCTGACGACATGGTGCTGCTGAGCCCAGCTGTCGGTGCGATGAGGCAGCTTTTACATGTTTGTGAGAGTTATGCGAAAAAACAACTGCACGAAAAGTGAGTATTTGGTCTTTAAGTCTTCTGGTAAATGCCCATCTAGTGTGCCCAAATTGACGCTGAATAATAATGAACTCAAGCGGGTAAGTCATTTTAAATATTTGGGACACTATGTTACTGAAGATCTTGATGACCAAATGGACATTGAAAGGGAACGCAGGGCACTCATGGCGGTAAAGAATAACATGCTGGCACGCAGGTTTGCTCGTTGCAACGAGAATGTTAAAATCACTCTTTTTAAAGCGTACTGCCAGACTTTTTACACGAGCAGTCTGTGGTTTTGTTATACACAGAGATCGCTCAGTGCCCTGCGAGTCCAATACAACAACAGTTTCAGGATGTTGCTGGGGTTGCCCCGTTTCTGTAGTGCATCTGGCATGTTCGCGGAAGCCCGTGTTGATGGCTTTCATGCCATTATACGCAAGAGAACCGCCTCCTTGCTACGTAGAGTACGGGGTAGCACTAGCAGCATTTTGAAAGTAGTCGCTGATAAGATCGACTCAAAAATATTGGAGTGTTTCATGCGGGTGGGTCCTAGTCAGACAGTAAGGAGTGTCTGGCTGAGCTCGCAAATAATTTAATATTGTCATACTTTTTTATTAAGTATTACTAACATAGGCTTAAGATTTTTGTAGTACTAACCGAATATGGATACCTAATTACCTACTGTCCGAAATAAATTATTATTATTATTAATGGCCTCCCTACTAAGAAGTGTAGCTCATCCCGTCTTCTTCGTCTGGACCATATTGTATTAAACTATCGATACAATACATGGAACTGATTTAAATACGGCTTCAATCCTCATCATTTTATTTTTAATGCACAGAAAAAACCACCCAAGTGCGACTCGGACCCGAGCATGAAAGGTTCCGTTCCATGAAAAATAAAATATGTTTTTTATAATATTCGTTGCTATAGCGGCAACAGAAATATAATATATCATCAGTGAAAATTTAAACAGTCTACAGTCTGTTAACAGTGGAGTCTTACTAATAGGGTCCAGTTTTTGCCCGTTGGGTACGGAACCCCAAAAAAATTTTTTTTATTAAATCGGACTTCTACTGACGTGACACGAAGTTCGTCAGGACAACCAGCCTAATATAAAAACAAATACTACCCCTAGTCCAGCACGACTTTACAAACTGATGACTGTACCTCCAGCGCGACCTTCCGAGATGGCAAAAAAGCCAGTTAAGTAAAAATAGGTAAAAATACATTGTATGTAAATGATTAATGACCCTACAATAATTATGCTTCGTAATCTTTTCCCTTTTATATACTTTGTAATTCGCACACGTGCACGACTCACTTATTAAAGCAAATTAAAGCCTTCATCATAAAAAAAAATTTTATCTGTGGTTCAGTCGTTGGAGCGCTCTATGACATCTGACAATCTCTTTTTGTTTATTTCATTCCTCTAATAACCTCTCAAGATGTAAAAAGGCCTGGGCACGCCACAATAACGGCGGTGAGTCCCCTCTTTAAAGAATGGCTAGAGAGGCGCCATGGCGCCCTCACCTTCCACCAGATGCAGGTCCTCACCGGACACGGTTGTTTCGGGAGGTTCCTGTTCCGTATTAGGCGGGAGGAAACGCCAGGGTGTCACCATTTTGTAGATCGCCCTGAGGACACGGTGGAGCATACGGTGGAGGTCTGCCCGGCTTGGGTAGAGCACCGCCGTGTCCTCGTAGCGGCGATCGGCGGCGATCTCTCGTGTCCGACCCTGGTCCAGGCCATGGCCCGGAGCGAGAGTGCATGGCAGGCCGTCCCTTCTGCGAAGCAGTGATGCTAGCAAAGGAGGAGGCGGAGCGCGTAAGGCAGCGTGAAACCCAGCGCCCTCACGCCACCAGCCGCCGCAGGAGACGCCCTGGTCGGGAGACGACACCGAACTCCCAGCCACCGTAGGCGCAGGCCTACGGGCGGTGACTAGTGGGCAGCTCGCCGCCCGGTAAGGACCAGGCCCCAGTCGACGGCGCGTCGTGTTTCACGCGCGCCTCAAAGAGATGTCAGCACATCGTGACGGGGTCCACGAAGACCGATGCCTCCTGGGTTAGGGTTGCGGGTTGGTTAAACAAGAAACCGTGGCCCTGGCCGTCGCACGGGCAAGTGAAGAAACACAGGTGGGTTTTAGTCAGTAAAAGTCTGACACGCCCTTCCGCTCCGCCCAGAGCAGGAGAGGTCATTTGATGATTTCCCATCCCAACAAAAATAAAGGTACTAGTTTTCTCTCATTTTTGCTGAATTGGACCTTTTTGGTGCAGCCGCGGGGCACATTTAGCTGTTATTTTTTACATCGGGTTTTGAGTTTCTATTAATTGATTATTATTATTACCTACCTGCTTATTATTGCTACCTGTGTATGTTTATACTAGATGTATTTTGTGCCTTTATGTCTGTGCTAAATAAATGTATCAGCCTTTAATGATCTCACTCCTGGGACACAGACCTCCTCTCAATGAGAGGGAGTGGGCCGTAATCTACCACGCGGGCCCAGTGCGGGTTGGTACATGTCACAAGTCTTCCAAGTTTTTGCTTCTAAGACATACCGGTTTCCTCACGATGTTTTCCTTCACCGTTTTGAGAACAAGCGCCTGACGGTTTTCGAACCTACGACCTAGACCTTGCAAGTCGTGGTCGATACCACTAAGTCACCGCTGAGCATCGCACTGCTGTATCACAGTCTAAAAATCATACAGTCGTCCGACGAAGACGTCTAGACAGAGCAATCGTGCGGGGTGTGAGGGACGAGACGCGGGTAAGCGGCACCCGAGCTGCGAACAAAACGATGTTCGTAGCTCGGTATCTATCATTAAGGGCTAACACGTGTTTGTTCTTTTATTTGTTTGTTTTATAATTTGATATGAGTGTCAATTTTGAGTATAATTGTGGTGCTTGTTACGAAAAAGCTATCCTTTCTGAAATCCAAGATGGCGGACGGCAATTTAAATGTATATTAATATGATATGGGTGTAAATTCCGAGGTCGATTGGGGTGCTGGTTACGAAAATGCCATCTAAAAAACTTAAATCTGTCTCGAGTTGTTCCCTTAGTAAAAATAGCAAATAAATTAAATATAATAGAGCTATCGATCAGCTGCTGATCTGCAATAAATAAATAATTTCATAAATATTGTTTGTTGGTGACAACCCTGGCCGATGCGTTACTGTCTAGACGATGTCGGCATTTTACACGAGATCAAAGGCGTCGATCTACTGTATGATTTTTATACTGTGGCTGTATAAAGGACCACCCATGCTACTATCCATGCATACTTTTAAAACCCCACAAATAATTTAACCGTAAAACATACTGTATCAACAATAAAACACATTTACAGTCCGAACGCGTTTGGCTGTGCACATGGGAGTACACCTTATTACCATAATTGTTTAAATTGACTCACAAAGAAAACGGAAACTACATAAATATACTTACAATAAGAATTAAATTAATAACTTGATGCTGGATAACAATAGTATTCTGTGTCCATCCTGAGAACTTTGTATTGCAACTTTTAATTAAAACAAAAATTTAATGACGAGGGCACCGTATACTGTGAGACCAGTGGTTACCTAGTGGTATAGGTCGCGAATTGCAAGTTGTAGGTCGTAGGTTAGAACTTTGTCAGGCGCTTTACTTTGTATAAACAATTTTATCTATAATTATATTATAGTGTAGTATTATAGTATATTATATTAAGTATAGTATACAACGTTAATCGTTTATGCGAAACCTGAATACAGTTTGTTCAGAATAAGCAACTAAATCGATTCTAATCATTTTAACACTATGCTATATTTTTCCCAAATACATTTAGAAATTATTGCAGTGTGGTTACCGAGCGCCCCACGCAGCTTAAGATAGATCATAGTACTTACGCGCGCGCAACAGTTGACGCCAGAGGTCAACGCACCGCGCTCGCCCGCCCGAGCGGAGCTTTGATCATATTTTTTTTATATATATAAACCAGCGCTTGACCACAATCCCGCCTGATGGTAAGCAGTGATGCGTTCGTTGATGGTAAAGCGCGCTAGTTTATTAAGAGCCTATTTACTCTAGCCTTGAAGACACTCAAATTGTAGTCCGACGGAAACACCGCCGCCGGCAAGTTGTTCCAGTCCCTTGATGTACGTGGTATAAAGGAGGAGGCGAAACGCTTCGTCCGGATCGTAGTAGTGTTAACTACGTAAGGGTGGAAACTCGCCGTACGGCGGGTCGTCCGATGGTAGAACGGAGATGGGGGAATTAAATCATGCAATTCCCTCGCACACTCCCCAAAATGCAGCCTATAGGCTATAGAACACCGAAAGGCTGCTTTAATAAACTTTTGTTGGGACAAGCAATTAGAATAGCAAGCTCATAACTTTATGGTTTTACATAATATCTTCTTGAAATTTTGTACATCGATTCTTTACTTATACAGGGTTCGGCACTCGAAGTGTTACTAATTTTACGTTGCTATAGCAACTAAACTGTTTACAATATGGCGCCCATTTTTTCACATTCCTTAGTGTATAGTATTGTTAATAAACTAACAAAAGCCTACTATTTTTCGTCGTTGTTAAAAAAAGTTTTGCAGATGGAAGTCAAACGAAACAGTGTCATTGCTTTGTATTTGGCTGGAAAATCGCAGGCAGCCATCGTTAATGAGCTAGGACATTTACATTTGAACAAAATGTTTGTGTATCGGACCATCACGCGTTACAATGATACGGGTAGCATCAAAAAACGCCATGGAGGTGGACATCCAACAACAGCAACATCATCAGCAATGGTTCGAAAGGTAAAGGCTAGAATTGAACGTAATCCACGACAAAGCGCAGTTAAATTGGCGAAAAGTCTTAATGTATCTGCCCGAAGCATAGGGCGCATATTAAAAAAAAGTTAAAAAACTAAAACCCAACTACGACAAAAAACGACGCTGAAAAAGTATAAAACAAGATTTTCAGAATACTGAACTGAACAAAGTTGCTAATGTAGTTGCAAGTAAATGGACAGAGTAGTAATGTCATACAATACTATTCTGAAGTATGCAATATTCACTATGTAGAGATAAATTTTCATGTTTGGAAAGGCGTAGTCACATGTTACATATACCTACCTACCGTAGCACCTTGATAACGTGCAACTACATTAGCAACTTTGTTCAGTTCAGTATTCTGAAAATCTTGTTTTATACTTTTTCAGTGTCGTTTTTTGTCGTAGTTGGGTTTTAGTTTTTTAACTTTTTTTTATTTGTACTATTTTGGTGTTATAGTGTATTTGTGGCGCATATTATTAACAAAAGTTAAACTGATGAACTAAAAACTAGGTACTTGACATATTACATCTACACGCACATATAACAACATAAGCCCGAAGGCATATAGTGCAGAGGTCTTTTTATGGGAGATTTAGCCAGTTATCAAACTGTTTCCGCCTTCACCGCGTGGAGTTCTCCCAGCTTATGTCGTTTTCATTAGTGCATTACATATTCTATTAATGTTCACACTGCTCTACATTGCATAAAGCGATTCACAGTTCCCGTGACCCGCGCTTTACTCTTATCGCTCATATTTAACATCATTAAAGCATTCTTGTAATTATGTACAAGCATAAAGCACTCGAGCAGCTCTTTCACGTGATACCAAACACGGTATTTTTATTTTAATTTCATATTAACATAGAACTTTTTGTCCGCTAGAGGGCGCAATACTAAATTTGGTGACAAACTTTATAGCTCATAACTAACAGAATATCAAGGCCCTTCTAATGGTACTGCAGTGGTCTTATTCTGATAAGTAGTAAAGAAGCTATGAATGAAAAGATGTGAATTATATGCAACCAGCCCATGAATACAGGTAAAGTCACACGCAAATGCTAGCAATATATATATATTCAAAATGTACAAGTAAAGCGCTTTCAAATGATACCAAACACGGCATGTTTATCTTAACTTTATTTTTTTACTCTGTATGTTTTGTCCGCTAGAGTGCGCCACAGTAGATTTTGTGAAACCCCATATAGCCTATAACCAGCGGACAATTAAGACGCTTCTAATGGTATATCATTTGTCGAATTCTGATAAGTAGTTTAGAAGTTACGAGCCCTTCTTTTGCTTTGCCGTAGTCGGGTAAAAATAAACTTCAACTGAAGCCCTATAAATTACAAAAAGTGCAAGATCTGACACTTGCACAAAAGACAGTTCGTCTAGATAGAGCTCAGAACTTAAAGCACTTGCCACGTTGATAGCTTGCTTGAAAATTTGGTATTTTCCGATGAAAAAATTTTTACCGTTCAGCAATATGTGAATGTGTGTACAAGCAAAATGATCGCGTATGGTTAAGTGTAAATCAAATGACAATTTAGACCAACGAATTGCCTTGCGAAAGCAAGCACCAGCATCTGTGATAGTTTGGGCGGCGGTAACTGCCATGGGACGCTCACCTCTCGTTTTCATTGACCAGGGTGTAAAGATAAACCAGCAGATCTACCGTAAAAAGATATTAAACGATGCTTTGTTACCTTGGGCACGTAAGCAATTTGGTAGAAATCATTGGACCTTTCAACAAGACTCGGCACCATCTCACAAAGCTCGTGAAACCCAAATTTTTTTACAAGAAAATGTTCCGAGCTTCATTTCTTCGCAACAATGGCCACCATATTCCCCGGACTTAAACCCAATGGATTTTTCCATGTGGTCAATTCTAGAAGCCAAAGTGTCAACAAAAAAATATGAGACGGTCGACGCCTTAAAGATTGCGCTTCGCCGAGAATGGAACAAAATACCAGCAGACCACATTCGTGCAGCGTGTGAAGCCTTCTCAGTCAGACTCGATGCTGTTATCCGCGCTAAAGGTGGCCATATCGAACAATAGCTTCTTTTTTTATTTATTGTATATGTCTTTTTTCGATACTGAAGTTTTTAAATATATATGCTCATGTTTGACAGAATTACAGCATTTTGAATTGGTAACACTTCGAGTGCCGACCCCTGTATTTCGCATAAACAAAAAATAATGTTGTATACAACGTGTAACAAAAAGGGTATATACATACCAAGGGCATGGCATCTTTAGATGATATCAAACGATATTGGAAGGGTTTCAACTCAAAATAAAATACTCAAAAAATTGGTACCAAATTTTCGGTTTCGTGTGTTTCTTAAAATCAAATCATAACAAACGTTGCAGCACACTACATACGTTAATAACTAGTCGTTACCCGTCACGTTACTTGACAAAATCCGATAAATGTCTTCAATATCTCTGTGCGACTAGTATGATAGTAGCCTATCAGAGGCGGTGTTTTTCCTCATAACTTCCTAACATAAAGAGATAGGATTAAAAAACCCTTCCAATATCGTTTGATATCATGTAAAGATGCCTTTGTTATGTATATACCCTTTATGTTACACGTTGTATATTTAATTATACCCTTATAAAACCGACCAAGTACGATTCGGACTCGCGCACCAAGATTTCCGAACCATCCATACTAATATTATAAATTTCGCATTTATAGTAACTCAGTCTGTCTGTCTGTTACGCTTTCCCGCTTAAACCTCCCAACCGATTTTGATGAAATTTGGCACAGACAATCCTTAGACCCTGAGAAAGGACATATGCTACCTTTTATCCCGAAAAAATTTGATATTCCCAAGGGAAATCTAAAAAGCGCGATATAACCGCACTCCACGCGGGCGAAGCCGCGGGCGGAAAGCTAGTTATCAATAAAATGACGTCTGTTGCACGGTAGTGGCGCCGATTCTCCAGTTCACAAACTAATTTTAAGTTACAGAGTTTCTCTGCGTGATCGAATCAGAAATGAGGAAATCCGCAGAAGAACCAAAGTCACCGACGTAGCTCTTCGAGACACTAAAATTAAGTGGCAGTGGGCGGGGCACATCGCTCGTAGAACCGATGGCCGATGGGGCAATAAGGTTCTGGAGTGACGGCCACGTACCGGATGACGCAGCGTAGAGAGGCCCCCAACTAGGTGGACCGATGATGATGCCTAGTATGAGTTTTCATTACGGGACTCGATCGTCGATATCGAACGCGTTTGGCGCTCTCATTGGTTGAGGTTCCTTACAACCTTGAAGCGGGCCAATCGATGAGTCAAACGCGCTCGATATCGACGATCGAGTCTGGTAATTAAAACTCATACTAGGTATACTGGTGAGGCGAAGGTCGCGGGAAGCCGATGGATGTGGGCAGCACAAGACCGGTCATCGTGGAAAGCCTTGGGGGAGGCGTCTGTCGAGCAGTGGACCTCTATAGGCTGAAGAAGAAGAAACTAAAATGTTATCTTCTATCTTTTTCTTAATGAAAGAAATAGATGTAGTGAACTTAAATTTAGTTTGGGAAGAAGGGAATCGATGGCACTGTTTATTGTTATAATGGTAACAGAAATCCTTTGTTTTTTTAACCTTGCCCGTCATTATAAATTTCTCCTGTATCCTGGTAAACTACTTGTAGGTCATACAAACATTTGTTCTGTGCGGACCGCTAACCCTGCTAATACATTATCTGTAAAAATTTCAGGTGTTACCATTTCTAATATCCAGCAAAAAATGACAAATTGTATGGAACCCCCCCAAATATTTAATTTAATCTGTTTTTTTTTTTATTTATTATTATAGGTCATCATCATCATCTCGGCGCTAATCCCAGTCGCATCCGAAACTTTTTCATCTTTGGAGTCTGGGGTCCGCTTTACCAGTCTTAACTGCTGATTTTGACTAAACTTCGATATCTTCCGTTAAGCGACTGCCGTCTGACCTCCACAACCTTAAGGCGATATCGAAGCATTGCAGCTAGACCAATTGTTGGAGTTTTTGAGGGCTCCAACAACCCGTAACGACTGCCTTTAGATGTTCGTATGACAACCGGGACCAACGGCTTAACGTGCTTTCCGAGACACGACCAGACCAGTGCAAATATTCATATTCATGGATACAAATATTTGCACTACGCGGGGATCGAACCCGCGCCTCCTTGCGCAGCGACCGCGTTCGCTACCGCTTCGCCACGGCGGCTATAATTTATTATTATAGGTATTTGTTGTTATAGGAGCCACAGATAATCTACCTATCACGGGTCAAGAGTTACAACATGGTGACAGACAGACACTAGACTCTTAAATAGGGTTCTGTTTTTACACTTTGGGTACAGAACCATAAAATACAAACATTTGTATCTAAGAAAATTAAAAACGAGACCATGTTATTAAGCCAATCTAAAAACGAGACCATGTTATTAAGCCAATCTAAAAACGAGACCATGTTATTAAGCCAATCTAAAAACGAGACCATGTTATTAAGCCAATCTAAAAACGAGACCATGTTATTAAGCCAATCTTAAAACGAGACCATGTTATTAAGCCAATCTAAAAACGAGACCATGTTATTAAGCCAATCTTAAAACGAGACCATGTTATTAAGCCAATCTAAAAACGAGACCATGTTATTAGCCAATCTAAAAACGAGACCATGTTATTAAGCCAATCTAAAAACGAGACCATGTTATTAAGCCAATCTTAAAACGAGACCATGTTATTAAGCCAATCTAAAGAAAAGAAAGAAAAAATGCATTTATTGACATTACAGCAAAACAAATTCATCTTAAAACTATAAAAATTGTATCGCCAGACAACATAACGTCAGACAACCTGTGTGGTACCGGGTTACATTAGTACCATCCCATATCCTCTGGTGGGTGTCGTAAGAGGCGACTAAGGGAACTCTCACCAGGGAAGCGAGCAGCAGCGCTTCTCCTGTGGAATAAAAAATTACTGCGATCCCCAACCCGTCTGCCAAGCGTGGGGATTATGGCAACAAAAGCAATGAAACCCGTGGGGGAGCCCTTTGTCCAGCAGTGGACCTCTAGGGACTGAAGAAGAATGTCAGATAACCACACAAGCATCATTTGACGCTGATTTTAAGCTGCAACCCACGAGTGCCATACGCTGGAATAACAAACACAGATATGATATTTTTAAGAAAGTGTTAATGTATTTACCAAAGGACTGTTTCGAATCATAATCGAATTTGAATGTATAGTGGAATCCTTAGGCCAGGAGCCCGACAATCACGGTTAGCGCAGTGGTTGAGCTATTGAATGCTGCGCTGCGCGTCGCGGGTTCGATTCGTAGCAAATATTTGTATGACTTACAAATAGTTGTTCCTGGTCTGGATGTTTGTGTATGTATTTTTTTGTGTTTGCAAACGCACCCACGATACAGGAGAAATACCTAGTGTGGGGCAACGTTTAAACAAAAACAAGAAATAAAGGGTTAACAGGGTTCCGTACCTGGAAGGGAAAAATCGGAACCCTTACGATAACTTTTTTGGCCCTCCGTCTGTCTGTTAAGCACTCAAGACCCTTTTTTCAAGAAAGCTTGGAGGTATAAAGATGGTATTTACATTACTCAGGTCCACTGCCCCTTAGAGCTGCGAAAAATCAAGCTTCTAAGCCAACGCAATCAAAATACAAAGCCGTTAATATGCCACAACTTTCGACACTCTAATCAAAATCTAGTACTTTCAGCGAACTCACAAATTTGAAATTTAGTACAAAGCAAAGTTTTATGGCGAAAATAAAGGGAAAACTGCGGTAACTATACATTTTTAATGACATCACATAATAAAATTATTTTTATTAATTTTAAACTTAACAACCCTCTCTGTTCTCTGTCCGTTGTACGGAACCTTCAGTGCGTAAGTCCGACACCCGATTGGCGGTTTATTCAAACAGCGATCAATGAATTAATATAGTGCTATAATTTTCCGCAATTCGCGTCGTATTCGCGACACGAACGCTGACGTAGAATGCGTACTAAAGGCTGAATGATAAAAACCCCTGCATGAGCGCGTGGCTTTTGAGTATGAGAACACAGCGCGACCGCGCGCTTATTTAAATTTAGAACCTTAGTTTTTTTTTTCTGTAATAAAATAGGCTAAGGAATTAAAAGGATACGTATTTTTAAATTTTCATAAACTTTTTTCGGAGAGTGTTGATAGTTAAAAATGAGCTTATTAAATAAATTATGTTTGGTTTTGATAATCGGTGTTTACTGCGAGGCACAGACGATGAAAAAGGAGGCTTATATGACAGTCGTGAGTACAAAACATATTTTCATTTTATATGCCAACCGTGCCTGTGGCCAGAACCAACCTACTGGCGAAAGCACCCCTCACCCGTGCAATCCGTGTGGTGAACGAAATCCATGAAAGACTGGATATATTTTCGTGTTCTTTGAGGAAACTCGCAGGAGTTTTAATAAATATTGTTAGTTATATATATTTAAGAATTAGTGTATATTTAAGTATGCGACAGTGCAGTTATACACAACTGCACTGTCGCATTAGGTTAAGGCCTGTAAGGACAGTTGTAAGAGTGATAAATAAATAAATAAATTTATACGCGTCTTTTCATGGCATCATAGGCGTCCTTTCATCAAGAGTGAGTGGGCAGCAATCTACCACGCGGGACCTGTGCGAGTTGGTCACCGTTTTGAGACCTGTGGTGATGAAATTATTTACACAAATTGCCTGTCTTGGTTCGAACCCAGAGATTACGGCTTTTAAGGGTACGTTACCACTGAAATAATCAAATTTCACTTAATTACAAAAATAAAAAAAAAACAATCTTGAAATGCGGAAATGTTAGATGCAGTAACATTTAATTAAAGTCAAATTCAAAGCATTTCTTTCAAATAAACCAATTGTAGACAGGTGAGTCAGAAAGACGAAGCTAGTTGCCCATTCCAAACTGTAATAGGTACATAGGTACCTATTACAGTTTGGAATGGGCAACTATCGGCATGTGTCCGGTGTGTGTCTCTATAGAGAGAACATCGGCTGCCAACAGAAGTTACCACCCACCAGACAAAGTCTTGCCGCCAAGCGATTCGTCGTGTTTCGGCATGATGTCTGGTGAAGCCGTACGGAGGACGGGTCTGAGCAGTTGTGTTGCGATGTGTGCCGGGTACGATGCACCAAATGTTGTTGTATTGGGAGTTTTGTCGTCAATCTGTCAGATATCTTTGTTTGATGTCATATCAACTTTATCCCTAAAGCATTAAGAGTCAAGATTGATTGGGTATTGATTTTACAGTTTCGGGTAGTTTATTTTTTATGTTATGTATTTTGGTGGTCTAGTGTATTTTATAAATATCAAGATAGATTAACGACTAACCTTACCCATTCTAGGTAAACAAATAAGAAAACCTAGACGAAAAACGTATAAAAATATATCGTAAAGAATAAAAAGCAGGTTTAAAGGATTTCATCTTGTTTTTGAAGATAGATTTTTGATAATTTTAGAGATGTTCCGACTAGTCGGTTAAGCCGACTATTCGGCCGCTTTTGTAGTCGGCGAGTAGTCGGTGGCTAGTCGTCAAAAACGCTGACTAGTCGGCTTTTTACTCTATATGTATTTCTCATTAATATGTACTGTATCAGGGGAACTGAAATAAAATAAAACCTGAATTATGCATTATTATTTAGATTTTATAATCCATCTTACACATTTCGACAAGTAAAGCAAACCAGTCTTTTCTTCAGTAATAATTTTCTAAAAAATCCTACTGGCTTAGAAAGAAGACATACATATCTATAACATCAACAAAACAAAATTGGTACCGTACCTTCTTAAAACTGGTAATAATTAACAAACAATTTATTAAATGTTAATCAAATAAAAAAGTAGGTATATTTTATTACCAGTACATTAAAAAATAAACATTCAATATTTTAAACACGAAATGTTTCAAGAAAATAAAAGAAACATAGGAACTTATATGATTAACCGGACACAACCCAAATCAAAATGTCATATTTTTATAATAAAAAATAGCAAAATCCTTTACTACGACTGTACCTATAGAGCCTTAATCGGTCTAGTCGGCTAGTCAATCAAAGTGGTAGTCGGCACATCTCTAATAATTATCAATTTTTAATTAATGAGTGGAATTTTTTAGCAAAATATTTGTATCCTTTTTTTTATATAAATTATAAACTAGTACTTGACCGCAATCCAGCCTGATGGTACGCCGCGCAGTGACGCAGTCGTTGATGGTAAAGCGCGCTAGTTTATTAAGAGCCTATTCACGCTAGCCTTGAAGACACTCAAATTGTAGTCCGAAAAGACACTCAAATTGTTGTACATAATGTTAATAGTTACGTATTTATGTATAAAAGTGATGTGTTCGATCACTACTGACAAAACAATGAAGGAAACCATCGTGAGGAAACCGGCATGTGTGGTGAATTACGGCCCACTCCTTCTAACACAGATGTAGAGGATGGTTGCAATAAAATAGTATATCAAGGTCGGAGTAGAAAAATAGCAGTATTTCACAAAATAAAATAGTATTTCATTTTATTAAACTCTTATAACCATATTTTTTTGAACTTCTTCCACAAGTTCGTAAATGTAGTTTGTGTATGGACAGACATATACTTCAGAGACAGATTTTTGACCACGGATTCCAGTATTTTGTATACTATTTTTTTTTTGTTCAGCAGTAAAAAGTATAATACACCGAAAAACAGTATGGTGGGGAACCCTACCTGAGTCCCCCCCCCCCCCCCCCGCAGTTGGAATATCATAGGCTGACTATGTGGACTGTATGCAACCCGCAGGATTGTCGGCAGGTCATAACTAAAGACATAAGGTCTGTCTGTCAAATGGACCGAACATTCTTAGCCTAATTTGAACAAATGACAAAATAGTTCGATTCCAAGTGTGTCATTTTCGATACGTTAGCCTGCCGAGTGACGTTTGGTCCCCACAAATTATACCAGTCACGTATAACATCACAACAATACTAGTTAATTCGCGTGTATTGTATCTACATAAAAGACCAACAAGAGACTGTGGACAATAGATGCTCATGCGCACGCGACACGTGCGCCTTATATTAAAATAATAGATATCAAACAATCACTCACGATGCGACGGTGCACCAAGTCTCGGATGACAAGACACCGGTCCGTCATTTCTTTATCTACAAAATTCAAGGACATTTATTCAATTTAGGCTGAGAATCAGGATTTTTGAACGCCAATATTACCTAAGACAGTCCAAAACCGCCCTTCGTCACGTCCTAGTGCTTTCACTGGAAAGAAATGGCGGAACAAAATCCACAGCAGCACAGATGGCTGTTCATTTAAAGAAACACATGATTTTATACAACGGATTTTATACATGATTTTATGTGTGGAGTTACGCGGAAAGCCGCATCAGGAACTCCCGCATCCGGGGCAGCCTCGTGTCCGTGACATTGCAGACAAACTGCAGAAGGGTCGCCTACGCTAGTACGGCCACGTCTTACGCAAACCGGCATGTTACGTGGGTAACAGATGTCTTGCCATGGCGCCTCCGCCGGGCCGGAACAAGCGGGGTAGACTAAAGAAGTGCTGGCTTGACGTTGTAAGAGATGATATGCGTGCCAACAAGCTCTTACCACAGGATGCTAAAGATCGTGCGAAATGGAGGAGAATGTGCAGGAAAGCGGACCACGGCCCAACGCGAAAGCCGCGGATGCAACCGGGATAAACGCTGAGATGATGATGACATGATTTTATACAATACAATGTATCTTATACTACATTAACATTTACATAACAAAACAGAACATTACGAAGAGACTATTTAACTTTATATGGGCATATAAAAAGGTTTTACGGCTCAAATCATATGAAGTAAGTATGTTCAAATTTTATTAGTTTTTCAAATTGACGTAGTTGATTTCAGAGTGGTTAGTACTGTTGAAAAAGGTATAAAATGTTTGGAGTTGAGTGTAAACTGAAGTTTAAGAGTTAGTTAGGTTATTTTTCCGACAGCCTCCGTGGCGTAGCGGTAGCGAACGCGGCCGCTGCGCAAAGAGGCGCGGCTTCGATCCTCGCGCAGTGCAAATATTAGTATTATAGTATGCATGAATATGAACATTTGCACTGGTCTGATCGTCCCTCGGAAAGCACGTTAAGCCGCCAGTCGGTCCCGGTTGCCATACGAACATGTAATGGCAGTCGTTACGGGTTGTTGGAGCCCTCAAAAGTCCAACAATTGGTCTAACTGCAATGCTTCGATATCGCCTTCGGGTTGTGGAGGTCAGACGGCAGCTTCACGGAAAATATCTAAGTTTAGCCAAAATCAGCAGTTAGACTAGTAAAGCGGACCCCAGACTGCAAAGCTGAAAAAGCTTCGGATGCGACTGGGATTAACACCGAGATGACGATGATGATTTTTAAAGGCGAAAAATTTCTTGATCACCTGTATCATGTTCACAATCTGCTCCTAGTTAGAATTAAATAATCTGAAAAGAGGATGTTCAGCTGTGAACGTTTTAAGATTTGATGATGAAGAATACATGCAAAGTGCTAAAAGATGAAATGCGTGTTGTAATTACACCAATCATTTATGTATCTCTTTATCGAGTCGATAATTACTCGCTCAGGGCATAAGTAATGAATGATGTTCTCAAACTAATAACTAATAATGGTTAAGTACCAGTCATTATGAACTTCTTCCTTTTATAATAATTGACTAGTGTGAAGCAGCTGTTAAGAAATAGTCGTGTTTATGTGTGATCAAAATTGAGAAGGAAATGATCTTAAGGTAACCAATGAGTCCTACACTAGAGTCAATATTACAACAATATTTGATAGGTAGGTACACACGTCATCCACCAAATCTCTTACAGAGGCCTATATCATAGCAGTGAGGAGCATTATATATGCTAATTATCCTATCATTATGTATCATGTTATCATGTTTTCTTAGGCCTTCTGACCCTTAACGCGACTGCGCATTTATATCTCTTCGTCCTTTAGTTGCAAATGAATTTATTATCGGCAAAGATTCTTAAAATATACTGTAAGGGTCCACAATGAATTTTACCTGCTAACGCTCAATACTGTTGAGATATCGCCTTTCCAACTAAGAGAGACTTTATCAGTTACAACTTACAGGTCGTAGTAATTCAGTAGTCACAATTCTTTTTTCTTATGTCTTTTATTAGTATTATTTTGGTAATGAAATACAAGACTTTTACGTAAGACTATGACAAACTATATAAACAATCAAGTTTATAAAGATTTCAAACTTATAGGTACTACTAATTTTTTTGAGGAAATACATGCGAAAACACCATTAAAAGTTCTCCCCATAAAATTAAAAAACCGGCCAAGTGCGTGTCGGACTCACGCACAAAGTGTTCCGTACCATTGACTTATGAAATTAAAGGATTTAAGTTATTTGTATGAAAGATTACGCGATAATAAGCGCTTTATGATTTTTTTTTTCTTATTTCTATTTTTTTTTATATATACTATAAACTAGCGCTTGACCGCAATCCTGCTTGATGTACGGACGGACAGACAGACATGACGAATCTATAAGGGTTCCGATTTTTGCTATTTGGCTACGGAACCCTAAAAACGAACTGTTGTAACTTTGTTGCATCGAAAGTGCGAATTACCGTCATGTCGATAGACATGCTTCCGTACCTACCGTATCGAGCACTTCAATCAACGACTTCCAGCTGATTCTATCCAGGACTCCAAGGAGACCACTGGTCGTTTGTTTTGCCAGGTCTTGCCAGGCCTTATAGTGGAGTTAAAGAGATGAGATGTGATGAGAGTGGCGACACGCGTTCTAATACAAATCCCAATTTATATCCTTCCTAATGTCTTTTATGTTTATTAAGGCCCATGACAACAGTTTAGACCAGTTTGCTAATTTTTTTACGAAAATGTTGGAATAATTTGCAAATTATACATTCAATTATAACAAGTTTGTAATAAAGCGTAGAAAAAATAAAACAGTTTTTTGTTAAAAAAAAAACAAATATTTAAGGAATCTATGAAGGACACACGCCTAAGTAGAAAATATTACAAAATAATCTCCATATTAAGTACATATAGTATAAAAATGCCGTTACTAATAATACAATATGTAAAGAAAACCCTGTCCGACCCATAAGGATAATAAAGGTTAGGTAAACACTTGGCCAATTATAATATAAAATTTTACATAATCATCATAGTAACAATACTAATGAATTTTGAAATAATCCTTTATTCCCGGGAATTAATTCCAATTTCTCCGAAATTTGGTAATTTTTAAAAAAGTGACAACACCGGTATTATTATAAGCGAATAGCGACGCGAACACGTCACAGGTGCTGCGTGCCCTACCCCCCGCCGCTCGCGGAATGGGGTTGCTTACCGCACATGTATTAAGTTACTTCTTTTTACGAAATAATATTTATTTTTTAGGGGGATTTTTTTTTAACTTTAGCCTGTCTTTGTGGGCATTAGTAGAATCAGTTATCGATACCTAACAATACCTTCACGGATCGGACAGGGATTTTTTTACATATTGTATACAGGACTAAACTAAAATGTTATCTTCTATCCTTTTCATATAGAAATAGAAAAAAAGAGATGCACTTAAATTTAGTTTATTTTGTGATCAAATGAAGGTGCCAAGAGCATTAATTCCCCCTTATTCATAACCGTTTCATTTTTTAACCATACAGTTTTGACCTTTTAACGTCACTTAACTTTAATCATCGTTTAAGAATAAACACCACAGTGTTTAAGGGGTTTATTCATAAACCAAATAATACAAATTACCACCCACCAGACAAAGTCTTGCCGCCAAGCTATTCGTCGTGTTCCGGCATGATGTCTGCTGAAGCCTATACAGGTCTGAGCAGTTGTGTTGCGATGTGTGCCGTGTACGATCCGCCAAATGTTGTTGTGTCGGGAGTTTGGTCGTGGAGAGTCTCCAGATCAATCTCCATCTAGCGCAGCATCGTTTGGTCGTGTTGGTCTTGGGTTTAACATTGCATCACCTTTTTTTTTTTTTTTTTTTACAGCGACACTCCGGCATCGCCATACTGGCGGGGGAGTGGGAAACTAGCGCAGCCTGAGCTACCTCTCCCCCGCCGGCGAAACCCGCCTAGTAGGGCGGGCCCTCAATTGCCCCTCCTGGGGAGGGGCCGTGGCTCCCGCGTGATGAGCGATGTAAGGCGGGCGTCGGCCTCACGCCCGCCGCTCACCTCAGGGAGGGAGAAAGCGGGCGAAATCCCGCCTTCTCCTCCCCCTACGCCGCCTGCGGAGCGCCGGAGCGAGGGGATCCTCCTCCCGCTCGCGCTCCGCGGCCTCCTTCTGCGACATCACGACCTCGCAGAAGGAGGCCATCGCCACCCAAGCCTCCTCGCTCCCCACCATCGCTCTGACGATGGCGGGCAGCGAGAGGTCCCCTCCAACCGCCGCGACAAGATCGCGGCGCGGCACGGCCCACGACGGGCACACCGCGAGGGTGTGTTCCGCCGTGTCCTCCGCCGCGCCACAACCATGGCACGACGGTGTCTCCTCTCGTCCTATCCGGTGCAGGTACCTGCCGAAGCAGCCGTGACCGGAGAGCACCTGCACCAGACGGAAGGACAGGAATCCGTGACGCCTGTCGAGCCAGTCCTTCAGGACCGGCCCGACGGCGTCGAGGGTACGGCGGCCGAACACCGCGGAGGCGAGGTCCCGCGTCCAATGCTGGACGATGGCGTCCCTCGCCTCCCGGCGGACGGCTTCCCTCACTTCTGGGGCCGGACGCTCGCCCAGCGCCCTGCGCCCCGCCGTCCACTCGTACACTCTGGCGAGCACCCACGCCTCGAGCTCCCAAGGCGGGGTGCCCGCCAGAGCGCACGCCGCTGCGAAGCCCACCGTGCGGTAGGCCCGCGATGCCCGCTGGGCGATGGCCCTTTGGGGCGTCCGAAGGGCGGTGAGGTTCTCCCTCCTATTGATGGAGTCCGCCCAAATAGGGGCCCCATAAAGGGCCATACTCCGCAGTATGCCGGCGTATAGACGCCGGCACCGCATGCTGGCCCCCCCCCAGGTTTGGCATCAGCCACGAGAGGGCTCCCGCAGCCTTCAGCAGGCGCGTCGACAGCCCGCTGAAATGCGGGCCGAAGCGCCACCTGCTGTCCAACGTGAGGCCCAGATACTTCATCTGGGCCTCGACCCTGATCCTGACGCCCCCCACAAAAATGTGGGCGTCAGGTGGGGGGCGCTGCCGGGGGCCGTGAAAGAACACGGCCTCCGTTTTGTGCAGCGCCACCCTCAAGCCCAGGCGGCGGATCCTTCCCGCCACCAAGGATCCGCCCGCCGACGCTAAACTGGCCGCCTCCCGGAAGGTGCTCCCGCGGGAAGTGAGGAGAGTGTCATCTGCATAGCAGATGACACCCGTGCCTCGAAGGAGGGTTCCCCGCAGGAGCCAGTCATAACCGACGTTCCACAGAAGAGGCCCTAAAACAGACCCCTGTGGAACGCCGGCTTCAGCAGCGTATCGCCGGAGCTGGCCAGCCCCGTCTACGAGGAGGACAGCACGGTCCTCCAAGTAGCTGGCCAGGAGGCCCCGTAAATACAGGGGCACTCCGTGGTACCGGAGCGCTTCCAGGATGGTGGAGTGGGGGATGGAATTGAAGGCGTTGGCAATGTCGAATGACACAGCCAACACTCCATCCCCCACTCGCACCGCCTCTGTCACCTGGCCCTTTAGACGGGCCAGGGCGTCCACTGTCGAACGACCAGCTCGAAATCCGAACTGGGCGTCCGACAGGTCCGGTCCCACGCTCCGCAGATGCCGCTTGAGACGGCCGGCGATAATCCCCTCGAACATTTTACCGACCTCATCGAGCAAAACGATGGGCCGATAAGCCGAGGGGGAGTCCGCCGGCCGCCCTTCCTTCCGGAGGAGGCACAGTTGGCCATCCCGCCATGGTTTCGGGAACCTCCCCAACGCGAAGCACGCGCTGAAGAGGTCCGGAACCTGCTCTCCATTTCGGTGGCCGCGATGGCCACCACCCGTGCGGGGACCCCGTCCGGGCCGGGAGCCGTCTTTTTGGCGCGGAGACGAAGAGTCGCCGCGCCAAATTCTTCCTCTGAAACCGGAGGAGGAGGAGCTTCCTCCTCCGGTAGAGCCGCTCCCCTTGACGGGCACATCACTGGTGGGGCGAAGTGCGGATCCCTGCGCGGAAACAGGGACCGCACCACCCCATCCAGGAGCGCTGGTTCGAGGGTCTCGGCAACCGGGGGACCAATGCGGCGCAGTTTGTTACGCGCCGCCTTATATGGCCTCCCGAATGGGTCGTTGTCGAGACCCTCCAACAGCTCGGCCCTTGCCGCGTCCTTAGCGGCGCCGATGGCCGATTTGAAGGCCGCCCTCGCCTCCACGTATCTGGCGTAGAGGCGGTCCTCGTCGGCCAGATCTCGCCGGCGCCGCCGACGCGATCGGGTGTAGGCCCGCCGTGCCGCTACGCAGGTGGCCCGCAGCTTCGCCAACCCTTCCGACCACCAATAAACGGCGCGTCGGGGAGGCGGACGTCTCGACCGAGGCATGCTGGCGTTGCATACCTCGGTCAATGACCCCCTCAATCGGGCCGCCGCCGCGTCCACGTCCAGGACGTCCACGCCGGGACCTGGCCAAAGCCAGTCCTGGACGAACGCGGCCTCCCTTGCCGCCTCCCGATCCAGGTGGGTCAGAGCCCACCTTGGAAACGGGGATCGGCCCGACGATGAGGGGTGCTGCGGCGCCCCCGTGGATTCTGGGGGGAGATCTCGAATCGCACGTAGCGGTGATCCGAGATCGTCTCCTCCAGTTCCACCCTCCAGTTCTGAATGCGGGCGGCCAGTGCGGGCGTGGCGAAGGTGAGGTCCACTATGGACCCGCCCTGCCGCCGCACGCACGTCCGGACGCTCCCCCTATTCAAGAGGGAGAGACCAGACGCGGCCGCCCACAATTCGACCGCCCGTCCGCGAGCGTCGGTGGCCGGGTTTCCCCAGACCACCGATTTGGCATTCAAGTCTCCCAGCACGGAGACCTGACGTGGCGCCGTCCTCCCGATGACCGCCGTCAGGACCCCGAGGAAATCCTCGAAGTCCTGGAGAGGGCGGTTTGGGGAGAAGTAGACCCCCACAAGGGCCAACCCTCCCCACGCGGCGGCCACGTATCCCGGTCCCCTCTCTAAGAGCGAGAGGGGAGGGGAGTCCGAGGAAGACCGCGCCACGATTGCCACCGAGCCGTCACTGTCTCCCAGCCAATTGCTGGGAGTGAAGTACGGCTCGGCCACCACTGCCACATCCACCAACCACTCGGCCATTGACTGCACCAGTAAGTCCTGGGCAGCCCGGCAGTGGTTGGTGTTTGCCTGCAGGATGCGATGGTCGGTACCCATTATTCGACCATCGCATCACCCTCGGCCGCCGCCGCTGATGGGATATCAGTGGGGGTGGTGGCAGCAGCGGCAGGACGGCTTATAGCCGCCTGCGGCTTGCCCTTCTTAGAGGGGGGTCGGCATAAGCTCCCCCCCATCACGTGGTCCGCTGGGCGACCACTGTCGGCGCACGCCGCGCAGTGCGGCTTGGCGGCCTCGCACGAGGCCGCCTTATGCCCCTGTTGCCCGCAGCGGAAGCACGTGTCCGCCCTATCTACTGTGGACGGACACATGGCTCGGGTGTGGCCGATTCCCAAGCACTTGAAGCAGCGCATCGGCGCTGCCTCAAGAACCCGGATCACGGCCCGGCTGAAGCCCACTAGTAGCCGTCCCTGGCATTTTGCCTGGACGGCCAACACTGCGGCGACTGGGCACCGCAGCCGGATAGAGCCCAGTCCACCGCGGCCGGGTCTAATGTCCCACGCCTGTACCGCTGCGGGTTCGCAGCCACCGGCCTTCGCGACTGCCTCCACCACCTCCTCCTTGGCGACCGAGTCATCTAGACCGGTCACTTCAATGGCTGTGGTTTTGGTCGGCCTGGCGACCTTCGCCACGTCGGCAAGTACCTCCCTCAACTTGCCGGCGAACAAGTCAGCGTTCCTGCCGCCGTCCTCCCCTGGAAACTCGAAGAGTCGAGCTCCGGTTTGGGTCCGACGGCAGGTACCGAGCCCCAACTCGGCGGGATCAACGACGGCACGAGCCCGTCTCAGGACGGACTCGTAGGTGACGCCCCTCTCGGCGGCTTCGGGGACAATCGTCACCGTCACCGCCGCAGTTTTGGGAGGCACCAGCTTCAGGGCCCTTTTGGCTACCGAGGCAGCCGCCGGGGCTGCTGCCGAGGCAGCCGTCGGGGCCGCTGCCGGGGCAGCCGCCGAGGCAGCCGGGGCCTGGGTCGCCTTCTTCTTGCCCCTTTTCACCACCCCTGACCACGGCTGGTTGGACGGGGCGGCGGAGGGGAGGAGGGCGTCTCCCTCCTGAACCTGGGGGGCGGGTGCCGCGATGGAAACCGGCCCCGGTTCGACGCCCACACTCGCACTGGTAGGAGGCAGAGCCCCCTGCGACTTTTTCCCCTTCCCTTTTCCCTTTGAGGGCTTCGGGGCCTGGGGAGCCGCTGTCGGCGCCTTATCCGCCGCTAGTGGCGGACGAAGACGCTTTTCCGGCAGCAGGCGGTCCTCGATGCCTGCAAAGCAGGCCCGGGTGAACGCCCTCTCCTCCATGACCACCTTACGGATTACATCCTCAAGGTTGGAGGAGGAGGGGGAGGGAACCGCTGCCGACGGGGCCTTAGAGGGTGGGGCCGTAGCCTCAGCCAGCCTCTTGTGAAGCTGGCTGACCTCCGCTTGCAGGCGGTCCACCCTCGCCTGCAGCTGCCGCGTCTCCTCTGACGCCGTACGCTGCGTCAGCTCCTTCACAATACCGAGCAAGCTAGTAGCTCGGCATTTCAGGGCCTTTTGAAATGTGCCCTTCAGGTTTGAGGACTTGGAGGCGACCTCGGCGATCTCCTCCTTGTCCTCCTCTGCCAGTCGGGCCAGCTCCGCCATGGACAATCCCTCGAAACTGGGGAGGGCCGAACCATATCCGGCCCTCGACTTGGCTGCGCGTGCCTGCCTCTCTTTCGCAGCAACCAACTCCTCCAGTTCCAGCTCGACCTCGGCCCTTCTAGCCAAGCCGAGCTGGCGCTGGGCGTCTGCCAGACCCACGTCATGGGTGCTGGCCTGAGAAGAAGCCGAAGGCGAAGCAGTCTTCGCCCTCGGTCTCTTCTGTTTGGGCTTACCCTTGGTCGAGCCCGAGGAACCCTCGGACCCGAGCTTCAGGTAGGCCCTCTTAAGGCTGCGGTCCGCAGCCACTCCACAGACAGACGACGAGTCCCCAGCTACGGACCCCATGTCCGAGTCGGAGCATTCGTCCTCCCCGCAGAAGCCCGCCGCAGAAGGTGCGCGACTGTCCTCCGACGCCGAACACCCGTCGTGATGGCCCTGAGAAGGGCCTTTGGGTTGGTTCTGAGAAGAGCCTTTTGGGGCGAAACGCCCCGAGGCATTCCGCTTTGGTTTCGGCATTTCTCCCACTAAACCTACTAAATAACTACTAACTAAAATAACTAAACCCACTACAGAATCCTACCAAACCTACTTCTAACTTAATCCTATGTACCTGCTAAAAAATAAATATTAAATTCTGGGTGTTTACACCTCCGAATTACCTACGAATCACCCAGCCAAGGCCGGCAACACCCCAGCCGACAGTGACAGACGACAACCGTCAACGTCACCCCAGAAGACACTGACAGATGACAGTGACAGATGACATCGACAATGTCTAACAAGATAACCTAATAGTAACAATAACGGAAAAAAAATCTACCCACTAACTATAAAAATAAGGAAATAAACAAAATAAAACAAAAAAAAAACACTTAAATACTTGCCACCTGCTGGCGGTTGGTTTATCCCACCGAATTATAGTGTATAACATCCAACACTGTGCACCACACTATCACAAACAACACAAAAACAAAACCTATCACTATTTTGTGTCCCTCTCACAATCATGTCAAATCGTGTCAATCTCACAAAGCTCTCGCGCACCAAACTACACCAACTGGAGCACCAGACCAGCCGAAACTCAGCCGAAAGCCCGCGAGAAACCAAAACAATTATATATAAAATCCATTCGAGAGCGCGGCACAACGCGTCCGTCCGCCATAGCAGTCGGGCGCCGTCTCCTGCATTGCATCACCTCGCTCAACTGCCGTCATCCTTCCTATTCCTAAGTTTTTTAAGTGAATAGGCTTAATAAACTAGTGCGCTTTACCATCAACGATTGCATCACTGCTTACCATCAGGCGGGATTGCAGTCAAGCACTAGTTTATAATTATATATAAAAAAAAAATACAAATCCCAAATTAAAATTTGGTTTCCACCCTTACGTTGTTAACACCACTATGATCCGGACGAAGCGTTTCGCCTCCTCCTTTATGCCGCGTACATCGCGACTGGAATAATTTGCCAGCGGCGGTGTTTCCGTCGGACTACAATTTGAGTGTCTTCAAGGCTAGACTGAATAGGCTCTTAATAAACTAGTGCTGCGCTTTACCATCAACGATTGCGTCACTGCTTACCATCAGGCAGGATTGCGGTCAAGTGCTGGTTTTTAATATGTAAAAAAAAAAAAAAAAAAAAAAAAAAATTAAAGTGAAGTGACGTGCACACATCTAAAATGTATGGCTAAACAATCGCTAATCACTAGTTAACTTTAAGCAACGTTTATGAATAAGCGGGAATATGTGCTTTTTACCACCTATTTCATTAAAATTTAGATTTCATTACAAGTTCATACATACTCATCATCATCATCATCCCAGCTTTAATCCCAGTCCCATCCGAAGCCTTTTCAGCTTTGGAGTCTGGGGTCCGCTTTACCAGTCCAACTGCTGATATGGCTTAACTTCGACATTTTCCGTGAAGCGACTGCCGTCTGACCTCCACAACCCGAAGGCGACATCGAAGCATTGCAGTTAAACCAATTGTTGGACTTTTAAGGGCTCCAACAACCCATAACGACTGCCACTAGATGTTCGTATGGCAACCGGGACCAACGGCTTAACGTGCTTTCCGAGGCACGACCAGACCAGTGCAAATATTCATATTCATGCATACAAATACTTGCACTGTGCGGGGATCGAACCCGCGCCACCTTGCGCAGCGGCCGCGTCCGCTAACGGTACGCCACGGAGGCTGTCAGAAGTTCATACATACTATAATGCGAAAAGACTGTTTCCCAAACTTAATACAACAGTAAGATTTTGTAACTATTTCATCGTGAAAACTAAACTGAACTGAGTTGTTATTCCTGCTCATTAAAGCTCACTTCAACTAACTTTTTACGCTGACATTTTCATAGAATCGACCGGCTGAAATATCATAAAGACCAATCATCATCATCTCAGCGTTAATCCCAGTCGCCTCCGAAGCTTTTTCAGCTTGAGAGTCTGGGGTGCGCTTTACCAGTCTAACTGCTGATTTTGGCTGACCTCCACAACACGAAGGCGATATCGAAGCATTGCAGTTAGATCAATTATTCGTCTTTTAGGGCTCCAACGACCCTTAACGACTGCCATTAGACGTATGGCAACCGGGACCAAGATCAGTGCAAATATTCATATTCATGCATACAAATACATATTTGCGCTATGCCACGAAGGCTGTCAAAAATACCATAAGCAGTAATATACATCATTATATTTACAGGATAGTTCAAAGCAATTTCACGTTAAATGCTGTATTGTGAACATAATAACAAGTACATACAATAATTACTATAAACATGCAACATTCACAAGAGTAAATACAGATTTTATAGCAATATTATACGGTGTCGCGCTTTGACAATTACGTATCCTTATCTTTTTAATCATATAAATATCACCATTCTCGGTGATAGGCTATAACATCGGCTGCCGGCAGAAGTTACCACCGATTAGACAAAGTCTTGCCGACAAGCGATTCGTCGTGTTCCGTCATGATGACTGGTGAAACCGTACGGAGGACTTGTACCGGGTAAGATGCGAAATGTTATTGTGTTGAGAGTTTGGTCGTGGAGGGTCTCCAGATCAATCTCCCTCTGGCGCAGCATCGTTGGTCGTGTTGTTGGGTTTAACATTGCATCGCCTCGCTCAACTGCCGTCTTCCTATCTATTCACTCAGTTATTTTGAGTGAATAGGCTCTTAGTAAACTGGCGCGCTTTACTATCAACGATGCATCACTGCTTACCATCAGGCGGGATTGCGGTCAAGCAGTCTATTAACTTTAAAAGAGTGTCCATGGAGTTTCTTGCCCGTTCTTTTCCATAGGTACCTACCTACTCTTTGGAATGGGCGACTAGCTTCATCTTACTGACTGGCCGACCTTCAGACAATTCAAAAGTGCCTGTAACTGGTTTATTTGAAATACATGCTTTGATTTTGATTTAATTATAAATAAAATTTGTTTTATATTTAGTCCCATTTTTAATGAAATAGAAAGAAGAGAACTTAAATTAGTAAGTAATTTAGTTTGTGGATAAGGGAATTGGCACCATTATTTTCCTAAACCCCGTATCGTAATTTTATTTTATTTTTGACGTGACAACGTCTTATAAATTGGTTTGCCGGGTGACACTTCAAGAAACTGCGTTACGCTGCGCTCACGTTATGCGCTCACAATGAGAGCGAGTGAGAGGCACGCGTCCCTTCCACTCGGGCATGGTTAGCCCGCCTAAGAGCGAGATAGACAGACATAAATAAAAAGTAAAAGGCACGCGTCCCTTCCACTCGAGCACAGTTAGCCCGCCTAAGAGCGAGTGAGAGAGATAGGCAAATGTATTGCAAGTTATTGTATGTATATTTGTATATAAATACGTATGTATATGTAAAGGTAAAAATAAAATTTTGTTAATATGAAATTCAGTGCGAGATTCTTTGTATAAATTAATGTTTTAAATATAATTCTTTGTATAAATAAATGTTTTAAATTGTTACTATTATTTCATCCTTCTTCCTACTATACGAATGAATATTCACATTAAAATTATTTTACCACTCAAAGTCGTTGCCACGTAATACTTTCGCCCGTATACCGACTTTACAGGCAACCAATTTTTTGTCTCAAGATTTGATTTCAAGAGCCTCCTCAGAGGATGCAAAACGCAACATTTTTAAATTACTGTGTTTTCTGATCTTGATTTTCCACGCCTCTAATCTATTACTGAAGGATGGATCCAATTTCTCCATCACACTATAATCATATGTTTACACGCAAACAATATAATTGTCCATATCACAAAGGCATTCAACAAAAACGACAACAATGGCTGCGCAGGATTCGCGTCACGTTTTAAAGAATTATGTCATAAAGATGCGCGCGCGCAGGACCTGCGAATTTCGCATTCAAATTTGTATCACGAGCACCCATTTTTATGTATGACTCTTTTACATATTTTTATTTCCTTGAACGTGAATAGATACTAAAGATTTAGTAGATATCAATGCAAGACAAAGATCTGGTTGGTCGTTAAGAAGATAAACAACTTTATGAAATGACTCTCATTTAAGATAAAGAAAAAACCAGCAAGTTCCAGTTGTACTCCCGCACGAAGGGTCCCGTGCCATTATATTCTTTTGGTATTTTTCGCTACAGCAGCCACAAAAACACTGTTAGTGTCCTGCTGCAGAGCAAGGGGCTTCACTTTTTTCCTTTATCCCTGTTGAGGTATAGTTTTAGGCTCCCGTAGCCATGGCAGGCTTCACTGGCATTTTGTCATCAGGCTATAATCTCAAGGACCGTGACAGTTTGACAGTTTAAATATACGGATCACACTTTTTGGTACGGAATCGTTCGTGTACCAGTCTCACTTAGCCGGTTCTCGGCTAAATCGTGGGGGAAACACTCTTACCGCCTAAAACCAACGCTGTGTTCTACGTCTTATGTCTGTGTTCAACGCTGCGTTCTTTTTAATGTTATAAATTAGTGTTGGTCGCGATTGGTTGGTGCAGCCGTACCGAGGACGGGTCAAGTCTCGTTACACCCTTCCGCTCCGCCCTGAGCGGGAGAGGTCATTTGATGATTTCCCATCCACACCAAAAACAAAAAAAAGGAAAAAATAATAAAAGGAGATTTATTGATAGGCTTTAAATTCGATATTTATATTTTTAATCAGAAAACAATCAATTTTATAAAATAGAATATTTGAAGACTGCATTCACAAAGGCCAAAAGAACAACGTATGTTGCACTCCGGGAGTGCCGGCAGAACTCAAAACTTGATCATTAAAGTTGTGATTTTTTTAATACATTGGAATGCTTAAGGAATAATTTCACAATAATTACTTTATTTATCAGTATAAAAGTACTATCATTTATTTAAAGAGAGGGGCATACTATTCCCTAACCCTCTATCTTACCTATTGATGTTTTTCTGCACCGATTTGAGAACAATGGTGGTGAAGTGACATACACAAAGTGGCGTGGCTATCAGACCCCGTAGCCACGACTGATATTACCATTACACAATGTGCGTAAATCAGAAACAGCGTTTGTCGAGTTAACACTTATTAACCCTCTGTAGCATAGTGTAGACTGTAAGCAACATACCGTTTAATGTTCTACTAAAATCAAAAGAAAGAATTTTATGGCGTAATTACGCTCTGTAGCCCGAGGTATACAGTCCCACCTATTAAACTAATACAATAATAAACAACTAGTTATCGCTCCTAGTCGCAAAACTCGATTTATATTTCAATTGTCGGTACTTTCGAAAAGTGCCGGTGTACTGTGTTTTTAAAAAATAGATAAAAATTGTTTTAAGTGCAAATTTGTGCAGATTTTTTGTAAAATTGGAGAGGTAAGTGTTAAACTTTTGTCACATTATATTGGTTTAAGTTTAATTTACGTTTTCACCTATTCTTGATATTTTTCGTGTTTGTTGCCGGTAGTCTACATCAGGCGAAAAGTGTTGTTATTTAGTTTCATACCTACAAGATATACCATTGTTTTTATTATGTTCCAGGATGTCTCGCAAGCATTCTCTTCGTGACGAGGACATAGCTTTTGCTCTGATAGATGGTGCAGAGAGCGAAGACGGCTTGGATTTTGATGATGATAGCCTTGCAGACCCCGATTTTGTACCTGAATTGGACAATATTGAAGAAGAGGCTTCAGGCATGGATATTGACGTGGATGCCATAATTGAGACTTTAGAAGACCGCCATGAAAATCCAATCCACAATACAGAAACTGTACTATCACGTGAAACTTCAGATCAACCGTCTCAAGTCAAGAAACCAAGGCTATCTTCTAAAGAAAAACTAGCCAAACTAAATTTGATTTGGAAAAAGAAGAATCTTCAGTTAAATGAGGAGCAGCTTATGTTTACAGGTAACAAAAGCTTAGGCCCTGATATTCTAGAGCTGGACACTCCTATTCAATTCTTTTTCCATCTGTTTCCACAAGAACTGATCAAGAAAATTTCTGAGGAGTCAAATTTCTATCAGGTGCAGAAAGATCCTAATAGTACTTTTCGGGTGTATGAAGAGGATGTCAGGCAATTCATTGGTGTGACATTTTTAATGTCTCTTGTCTTGTCTTTTCTTGAATAAATTTGAAAAAATTAGGCAAACATTGCACTTCAATGACAACTCAAATCTACTTCCAAGGGAGCATCCTGATTATGATCGGATTTACAAAATACGTCCAGTGGTTGAATCTCTAAATGAAGCTTATAGCAAAGTTCCAATGGAAGAACACCTTTGTGTGGATGAGCAAATGTGTTCCACCAAAGCACGCAATGTATTGAAGAGATACAACCCTAACAAACCCCACAAGTGGGGCTATAAAGTCTACGTATTGAGTGGTGTTTCTGGCTTTGCCTTTAAAACAGAGATCGAAACTGGTAAGGAAAATGTCATTTTAGATGGAGAGCCAGATTTAGGAGCGTCATCCAATGTCGTTATGAGGCTAGCACGTATGATTCCAAGGCACCAGAACTTTAGGCTTTATTTCGATAACTATTTTACTTCCCTCCGTTTAATGGAACATCTAGCTAAAGAAGGTATTTTCAGTCTGGGCACTGTAAGAAGAAATAGAATTCCAGATTGTAAGCTGTCGACGGAAAAGGAAATAATGAAGAAGGAAAGAGGTTATTCAGAAGAATATGTGGCTGACGTCAACGGAATCGATGTGTCGACTGTCGCATGGAAGGACAACAAGATTGTGAGCCTGGCTTCTACATTTGTTGGGCAAAAGCCTGAAACTGAGGTACGTAGATGGGATAAACAAAACTCAAATTACATAAACATCAAGCGCCTAATGTGGTAGGAGAGTATAATCGCCATATGGGTGGTGTCGACCTCCTTGATAGTATCATGGGGATCTACAAGATACGTTTGCGAAGTAAGCGATGGCCCATGCGTCTGTTTTACCATTATTTGGATCTTACGATGACTAATTCTTGGATTCTATACAAAAGGGTCACTAATTATAAAAACCTTCAATGTGGTCGTTTATCATCAGCTGATTTTCGACTGGATGTTGCTGTGACCCTTTGCAAAATGGGTATCAAACCTAGTATATCTAATCGGCGGTCATTGGAGAACGAGATTCAAGCTAAAAAACACAAAGGACCTGCTCAGCATGTGCCTCCTAAAGCAGTTCGTCAAGACCAGGTTGGGCACTGGCCACAATGGTCCGATAGAAAATTAGATGCAAGTTTCCGAAATGTTCTGGATTTACACACAACGTTTGTGAAAAATGTGGGGTAGCCTTATGCTACACAAAAAATAAGAATTGCTTTAGAAACTTTCATCTCTTCTAGGGAAGGTACACTTATGTTAATTTTGACACCTTAACTCAGTGTTGCCTGTGAGCAACACTCCCTGTTTTTGTCATTTCTTTAAAAAATATATAAAAAAAAATAAAAATCCAAAAATACGTATGTTTTATTTTTTCATGACAATACCGAATCCTAAATATCATAAAAATTGATATTCATGAGTGACAGAGGGTTAAGTAATATTTTATGGCGCTCTGTCAAACAAGTAGCTAGTTCCACTTAGTTGATCCTAAGTGGTACCTAACGTCATTAAAACGCACTTCACTGCACAATGTGAAAAGCCTTTAAAATTAAATATTTTGTTTGTAGTACATCCTACATACACAATAGATTTGGTATGCAGCTATAGGTACATACAAATAAACATACACAATGAAAACAATTAATTACAATTATTAAGATTCTAGTCTCGCGACCTCTTTTTTGTTTTAGTATTTATGTTTTGTTAATGAGATATCTAGAATAAAGATGTACTGAGCTTGTTTAGTTTGTCTGTAGAATCAACGCCATTCCCTTTAAACACAAATGAACTAACGTCGCTCCAGTAAAAAAAAATATTTCATTCTGTATAGTTGTTTAGTCTGAGGGATTATATCAAAAATAATGTGAATCAAAATGCAACTGATGCCAACAAAAATGAAAACAAAAAAAAATATGGCGCCAAACAGAAGCAACATGAGACCTAAGACTGAAAAAAAACAATAGGACGCCATCTCATGACATGAGGTGGCGTCCTATTGTTTTTGTATTAGTGGCAATGGGTTTCATTTTGACGCTCACAGGGCGACCCGCGTCATATGGTGTAAGAAAACTCTGCAAAGGTTGAACTGAGGAGAGTCAAATCATCAAGATATCATGAGTGGTGACAAATCTTGGATCTATGCCTACGATCCTGATTCCACAACTGTCTGAACAACAATCCACAATCTGGGACTTTCAAGACGTGCCAAAGCAGACTAAGTTCGCTCCCGAAGCACTTCAAAAAAAATGGCGGCTACGTTCGTTCGAAAAACCAATCATGTTGCGTTTATTGCATTTGAAGGTCGTAGAACGGTTAACGCAGAATGGTATACCATATTTTGTTTATCACAAGTCATCGCCGCACTTCGAAAATTTAAGTCCGGGCGCATCCTGCACCACGACAACGCGAGCTCAAACAGCGCTCGTCAAACGTTTGAGTATTTTAAGCGGGAAAAGCCAGAAATATTTGACCATCCTCCATACAGTCCTGACCTAAGCCCTAACGATTTCTTTAGATTAACTAAAATTAAGATATATCTTCGTGATCAAAGGTTCGGTGAAGAAGCAGTGGACGCTTTCAACTCAGCCATTTTGAACACACCCACTTTAAAGTGGAAATGTTATAATAACTGGTTTGAACGAATGGAAAAGTGTATTGAGCTTCGCGTCGAACAATAAAAAGTACTATAAGGCTCTAATTGTATTTTTTTTCTTCAAACGACACAATTTAAAAGGCATGTATTGTATACAATATGTAAAGAAAACCCTGTCCGATCCGTGAAGGTATTGTTAGGTATCGATAACTGATTCTACCAATGCCCACAAAGACAGGCTTGGCAACTTAAAAAAAAATCCCCATAAAAAATTATTATTTCGCAAAAAGAGGTAACTTAATACATGTGCGGTATGCAACCCCTTCCGCGGGCGGCGGGGGGCAGGGCACGCGGCACCTGTGACGTGGTCGCGTCGCTATTCGCTTATAATAATACCGGTGTTGTCACTTTTTTAAAAATTACCAAATTTCGGGGAAATTGTAATTAATTCCCGGGAAAAAAGGATTATTTCAAAATTCATTAGTATTGTTACTATGACGATTATGTAAAATTTTATATTATATTTGGTCAAGTGTTTACCTAACCTTTATTATCCTTATGGGTCGGACAGGGATTTCTTTACATATTGTATATGGAGCAATTAGCATTATGCTTCAAAGTGTTTTCAATTGTTAGTAATAGTAGGTATGTTACGCGATTAGGGTGTTGTGTGTTAATACAACAGTACATTATTATGTAATTGTACATTGTGCGATAAATAACAGAGGCGATAAAATTATTTAAGCAAATGAAAAAAACATCAATATTTTTTACTTGCTGAAAAATTTGCAAAAGGCCCAAAAACAGTAATACTAATAAAGTATATCAATATTTTTGGGTTTTTATTTTACACTAGCTTTCCGCCCGCGGCTTCGCCCGCGTGGAGGTCGGTTATATCGCGCTTTTTAGATTTCCCTCGGGAACATCAATTTTTTCCGGGATAAAAAGTAGCCTATGTTCTTTCTCAGGGTCTAAAGATTGTCTGTGCCAAATTTAATAAAAATCGGTTGAGAGATTTAAGCGGGAAAGCGTAACAGACTTTCGCATTTATAATATTAGTATGGATAAATGATTGAAACTTATTTTTTTTTTATACAATTAAAATGTCAAAATACAATTAAAAAAAATCGGCCCAGAGCGTGTCGATGCCCATGTAGGGTTCCATAGTTTCCCGTCCGTCACAATTTAGCCCGCGTTACATTGAGTTGACATAATAAGTATGGAATCCTAAAAACGGGGCCACAGATGATCAAAGTTATAACTAAAGAAAAAGTTATAGATTTCAACTATTCTATAGCTCTCCGTCAATCAATTCAGGAAAAATCTTAACAGGGCGAAGTAACTCAATGTACAACGCCATCTCTCGGGAAATTGGGTTACTAATTTATATAAAATAGGTGATAATGTTGGATTGCGTGAACCGATTATACTTAATAATATTTTTTTTAATTGATAGTTCGTTCAGGACAATAAAATTTGAAAACTACAATAATAAAAAAATGCATTTACAACGTGTTGCATATACAACGTGTAACAAAAAGGGTAGATACATACCAAGGGCATGGCATCTTTAGATGATATCAAACGATATTGGAACGGTTTCAACTCAAAATAAAATACTCAAAAAATTGTACCAAATTTTTGGTTTCGTGTGTTTCTTAAAATCAAATCATAACAAACGTGGCAGCACACTACATACGTTAATAACTACTCTTTACCCGTCACATTACTTGCCAAAATCCGATAAATGTCTTCAATATCTCTGTGCGACTAGTATGATAGTAGCCTATCACAGGCGGTGTTTTTCCTCATAACTTCCTAACATAAAGAGATAGAATTAAAAAACCCTTCCACTATCGTTTGATATCATGTAAAGATGCCATGCCTTTGTTATGTATATACCCTTTATGTTACACGTTGTAGAGATAGATTACAAACTTAATTCAACAATTACTTGTATTTTACAAAATAATTTTTCTACAAAGTTATACAATTTTTTTTTTTATACTTTTAAAATTATGGTTTTAAAGTTAGAGGGGTGAGGCACGACACACTTTTTTTTAAATTTTCGAGTGATATTTCCGAAAAAGTAACTGTATCAATAATTATTTAATAAACCGCCGTTCATTTTTAAATACGTATCCAAGTTATGCTCCGCTCCTATTGGTCGTAGCGTGATGTTATATGTATAGCCTAAAGCCTTCCTGAATTAATGGGCTATCCAGCGCAAAAAGAGTTTTTCAAATTGGATCAGTAGTTCCCGAGATTAGCGCGAACAAACAAACTCTTCAGCTTTATACAATATGTAAAGAAAACCCTGTCCGCTCCGTGAAGGTATTGTTAGGTATCGATAACTGATTCTACTAATGCCCACAAAGACAGGCTAAACTTAAAAAGAAAGTCCCCCTAGAAAAATAAATATTATTTCGTAAAAAGAGGTAACTTAATACATGTGCGGTAAGCAACCCCATTCCGCGGGCGGCGAGGGGCTGGGCACGCAGCACCTGTGACGTGGTCGCGTCGCTATTCGCTTATAATAACACCGGTGTTGTCACTTTTTTAAAAATTACCAAATTTCGGGGAAATTGGAATTAATTCCCGGGAAAAAAGGATTATTTCAAAATTCATTAGTATTGTTACTATGATGATTATGTAAAATTTTATATTATATTTGGTCAAGTGTTTACCTAACCTTTATTATCCTTATGGGTCGGACAGGGTTTTCTTTACATATTGTATATTAGTATAGATGTTAGGATTAAAAAGAAAAAAAAATCTCTCCCCGCTTTATGAGTATGGGACTTATAAAACATTTTTTTGCACTTTTTAGTTTATTATTAATTTACATATTGCTACCAAATTTAAGTTTTCTAATGCGGACGGGCAGACAGACAGACTTGGCGAAATTATAAGGGTTCTTAGTTTACTACGGAACCCTAAAAATTGTAAAATGTTGACCACTTTTCTGATACAAAAGTTCATGGCTAAAATTAAAAAAAAAACAGAGTTCTATTTAGACGGAGCATCTTGATAATCCGTGCATTACATTTACATCTATACTAATATATAAAGCTGAAGAGTTTGTTTGTATTTTTGTTTGTTTGTTCGCGCTAATCTCGGGAACTACTGGTCCGATTTCAAAAATCTTTCTGCGTTATCTTTTTGCGTTGGATAGCCAATTAATCCAGGAAGGCTTTCGGCTATATAACATCACGCTGCGACCAATAGGAGCGGAGCATAACTAAACCACGCGAACGAAGTCGCTGGCGGCCGCTAGTATAGAATAAAATAACACATAAGTGCAATACGGATATTGAAACGGGTGAAATAAGAGACCACGAAATAATCCCCCTCATTGGCCTTATTCATAAACGTTGTTTAAAGTTAACTAGTGATTAGCGATTCTTTAACCATACATTTTTGATCTTTTAACATCATTTAACTTTACGAATCGTATATGAATAAACATCACAGTGTTTAAAGGATTTATTCATAAACAATGATTAAAGTTAAATGACGTGCAGACATCTAAAATGTATGGTTAAATAATCGCTAATCACTAGTTAACTTTAAGCAGCGTTTATAAATAAAGGGGAATACTATGTTTAAAAATATACGAGCTCATTTAACAGAGCAATTTCTTTTCCTAGACAATAGAATGGCAGGTAATCACGGAATAACACGTGCATGAGATCATTAGACGTAAACAAATTCGATTAGGTATTGTAGGTGGAAATCAATACCATCTTTGTTTTATAGAAGAGGGCTGTTCGAGCCACCTACAACCTTGGTCCTAGAGATTCTCTTAGAGAAAGGTTCAAAGAGGTGAACATTCTGACTGTAGCTTCACAATATATATTTGAAAATCTTATGTATATTCATAAAAATATCTCGAATTTTAAGAAAATAAGCGATATTCATAATATAAATACCAGGAACAAACACAATCTTGCTGTACATCACACTCGTCTCCACAGAGTAGGCAACTCGTTCATGGGTCAATGTATACACTTTTACAACAAGCTTCCCATGGACATTCGAAATTTACCCATTAAACGATTTCAAAACCATATAAAGGCCAAACTTTGCAAAAAGGGGTATTATAAAATCACAGATTATTTAAAAGACAAAAAAGCTTGGAACTGAGCTGCTCACTCTGTTAAGCATTGTTATTAAGCAATATGCGTAATTATAAGGTAAATTATTGTAAACATTTTAATTTTTAAATGTCTGGGCTTGAAAAAAGACGATGATCCCTGAGTTTGTTTCGGCTATTTCTTCTCAGAGGTAGTCAGTTAGAAAATGCCGGCTTCATCTAGTTAAAAAAATAAATAAAAATAAACATGACGTGTAAAAGTGATCAGTGATCCTACTTGTTTAATAAACGATTTCATTTCAAACAGATTTTCAAACCAATTACATTAATAATTCAAGGAGAAGACTGTAGGTAAAGAAATACTGACGTTATTAAGAATGGATTCATTCTTATAACTATATATAGGTTTACCACAATGATGGGGTGATGAATGACTTGCATAGGCAAACAGGCAGCTGACAGGGGAGGGCCGGTTGATATTGATTATATTGGTGCGGCTTGCTGACTTTATGATAAATATATAATTTAATGTTCTGTATTTTCTGAAAAGGCTTGGGCTTGAGCTGCGTCCGATTTCTATACACTGATTGTTCTCTGATTTTTCCTCTTGTAGTTTTAATATGTAACTGTTAATGTTACTAATTCAAAGCCTGTATTACACACTATGTAGCCAAGCATATTGTACGTTACGGAATTGTATCGCTGACAGAGGTGTTCGGCACTTCTACAGCTACACAGGAGCTAAACTTTCCACAGATTCGGGAACACTGTTGGAGCTGCTGAACCTTGGACAAAACTATCTTAGCATTGTGTACATTCAATTTCTTAGTATTGTATAATTGCATGGCAAACGTGTGAGCACAATGTACGAATGTGCCGTAAGGCATTTTTTTGTTGGGTTAGTCTTTTTTATTGACTTGATAGTGCTCTGGCTGTTGAGAGTATGTCATGCTCACTCAAATGTCTCGCTGATGGTGGCGTGTGTGTTGGGTCATTGGGTTCCCTTGAATATGGTTGAGCTGAATGATGCTGATCCATTCGTCATGTTCGTGAACGGACGTCGTCGGAGGGGACTGGTCATCTCTTAGCTGCCACGGCGTATTTTAATTTCTGAATTGATTTTTGTGTGTTTTCATAATGGACGCTCTCGGCGTACAATTTATTTCTGTATCGTTCTCACACGGTTGATTTCAACATGAATGATGTACCTAATCAAATATTTGTAACAATAGCTTGAAACTTTAAAAGAGTGTCCATGGAGTTTCTTGCCCGTTCTTCTCCATAGGTACCTACTCTTTGGAATGGGCGACTAGCTTCATCTTATTGACTGACCGACCTTCTGACAATTCAAAAGTGCCTGTAACTGGTTTATTTGAAATAAATGCTTTGATTTTGATTTTTTGATTTTATTGTATACAGGCAGGTGTTTTTTTTTTCCGAACCGACAGTTTTGCTGCTAGGGAATCTGTTTCAAACTTTCTTCCTTCCAGTAAAAGCACTAAGAAGTGGCGAAGGCCGGGGGTTTTGAGGGACTTTCATTTGTAATTTTACGTTCAAAAAGTGCTGATTATCAGTCTAATTCGAATAAATTAATTTTGATTTATAGTTACAATAAAAAAAAACATCTATGCCGTGTTTATGTCTTCTACTAAAAGTCTGTGATTTGTACTTTATAAGTTATTCGCCAGATGGCGCCAGTAATTTTTACAATGTAATAGAGGTGGGGTGCCGCAACGAGCAAACGAATGCTCAGTTATTTTATTTCGTTCTAAGGTTACCGTCTTAACACGTATGATAGTTTTTATCTCGATTTATTTATTTATCGTTATCTAAACCGGTACAACACCAATTACATCAACATACAATTAACACAGAGAAAAAAAAATACAGTGGACTCCCTCGCACACTTTTTTTTCACAGAACACCAGATATACAAGCGTATTTTCTTTCTACCGCAATTCTATTCAACCGCAAACACTTCACATTCAAGGTTGGCCGTCAGAAAGGCGTTCAGCACTTTTAAGAGTACGACAGACAGGGAATCGACCCACGGGATCAAAACTTATGCGGGTAAAAACGCGGGGCGCACCTTGTAATAATATGATCCTCATCACCCACAGCCAAGCCTCATCAAAGCAGCAGGCTACCCCGTAGAGAAGCACCGCGTGACCACGCCTGATGGGTACATCCTGCAGATGCACAGGATCCCGGCCGGCAGGCGCGCTGCTAGAAGGACCGGAGACAACAACAAAGGGAAGAAGGCTATCCTGCTCGTACACGGTCTCCTCGGCAGTAGTGGGGACTTCGTGATCATGGGACGCGAGAGAAGTCTTGGTAAGCGTAGAGCTGAAGCTTACGTTGATATGTTAGTGATCAGAAGTGGTATTTTTAAAGAAACAAATCAGGACGTTCCAATGTTCGTGTATTATCCATACGAATTACAATTACAACCAGAGCTTATTAATTAAGATAGGAACACAATAATAATCACTGAGCACACAACAATATGTCAAACAATAGCCAGCAGCTCTTAATTAAAATAGAAAATATAGGTCTCACAGAGTTTACACGATGTTTGCAGCCTGAGTGTCCGTTGCCCAAAGTGACTGTTATTCTGTTCCTTGATTTATAACGAGAATGTGAGCGGTGTAGTTCTTTCTCCCACTTCTGATAGTTAACAGATATGTTATATGCTATCTATACAAATATGTATATGAACTTTCCGATTATAACATAAAAACAAAATTTCTTCAGAGTTTCGTAAAGATAAAGATAAAGATAAACTGACTGACTGACTGATGACTTAGGAAGAAGGATCCCTATTCGTCCGTCGTATTCTTGTTTGTCTGTATGTCCACCAGGCTGTATGTATCTCATGAATCGTGACATCTAGACAGTTGAAATTTTGTATTGTCACTTTTTTTTTGTATAGGTAATGGAATGGAGGCCATCGTGCACGAGTGCCTGGCACCTGCCCAGTTTTTAGAACTAATTAACCATACAGGCTTTTTTACCTCCTCACTTCGCATGCATTAGACAGGCAACTGAAATACTCCACTGCCATCTTTATTTTTTCAGCGTACATGTTAGCTGATGCAGGGTACGACGTGTGGCTAGCCAACCTGCGAGGCAACATGTACACAGCTCACACGAACCTCACCAGAAACGACGAGAAGTTTTGGAACTACAGGTATGTACCGACGTACAGACAACAGCACATCAAGGCACTACAATCTATCAGATTTCTTTACTAAATTTTCAACTTTATCGCTACAGCATTAAGGCTGAAGGTTGAGTCCGTGTCTAATCAAACATTACAAAATATTCACAAAAAATATATACAAGAGTTTATGGAACAATAACTTTAATTAAAATATTTTTTTCGAGAGATTCCTGTTCCGAATAAGGCGGGAGGTAACGCCAGGGTGTCACCACTATGTGGATAGCCCTGAGGGCACGTTGGAGCATATGGTGGAAAACTGTCCGGTTTGGACAGAGCACCAACGTGACCTCTAGGCGGCGATCATTCGCGTTCGGCCCTGGCACAGTCCATGGTCCGGAGCGAAAATGCATGGCAGGCCGTCACCTGCTGCGTAGCAGTAATGCTCGCTAAGGGGGAGGCGGAGCGCATGAGGTAAGATAATCTCAGCGCCCTTAACTGCCACAAAAGACGCCCTGGTCATCGGGAGACAACATCTAATTCCCGGCCACCGTAGGCGCGTTGAGTTCCATGCACGTCATGTATGTGCGCGCATGTGCGTTGAGTTCTGTGCGTGCATGCCCACAGTGACGGGGTTTACAAAGATGACTGCCGGCCTTGCCGATTGTTTGAAAGAGCTGGTACTAACATTGTTTTTAAGATCATACTAACAAATTACACTACAATAATCAACAGGGAGTGTATTTACACTTAATTTTATGTACGCGGTCAAATTAGTGTCTTACCCCTTCTTAGAGTTGAGAGGGTAGTTAGTTCTCTATAGAAAATAAAAACGAAAACGTATTGTAAATGCAAGCTAGCTTCAACTTTCGGAATGACCGACCGACACCCTTTTTTATTTTTGCGGGGTGGAAATCCTCAAAGGATGTCCGTCCGCCGCCCGGGGGTGGGCGACGGGGTCTGTCAGACTTTTACTGACTAAAACCACCCCGGTGTCACTTCTATCAAGAGCGCGCGTGGGGCCGCGGTAGTCTAAATTCTTCCACGGCCCCACACCCTCATGCTCGCCCGGTCTGTCCGGGCCTCGTCTCCTGCACGGGGTAGTGGAATGTTAAAATACCCCGTGCATCGCCTCAGAGGCGCGCGCCGACACGCCTCTACCTCGAGGTCCGTCAAATGGGGGGCGGGGACTTCCCCATGTCGCTCGCCCCTGGACCCATTCATGGGGGGCGGAAGAAGGCATTATTCCTTCCTCGGCGCCCGGTGCGTCTTCTGCGGCCCGTGAAGGGAGTCCCGCAGCTTCCTTCTGCGACATCACGTCCTCGACCGACCGACACCTTGGACAATTTAAAAGTCCTTGTGTATGGTTTATTTGAAACAAATGCTGAAACGATATTATTTGTTCTGTAATACTAATACGAATTTTATCCCTTTTTTCAGTTTCCACGAAAACGGCAAGTATGACGTGCCAACAATGATCGACAAGGTCAGAGACGTTACAGGTCTGGACAAGATCATGTATCTGGGCTACTCCATGGGATGTGCCAGCTTCTTCACCATGATGTCTCAGAGACCAGAGTATAATGAGAAGCTGATAGCGTTCGTGGGTCTCGCCCCAGCGGTGTTCCTGAGCAATATAAAACCGATAGCTAACATGGCCTTGAATACTTTAGAATTAACGGTAAGTTAATGCGGGTGTATTGATACAGATTCAAACCAAATTATTGAGCATTGGGTATCGATGGTAGGCCTTAACATCGGCTGCCGGAAGAAGTTACCACCCACCAGACAAAGTCTTGCTGCCAAGCGATTCGTCTTGTTCCGGCATGATGTCTGGTGAAGCCTGCAGGGTTTAACGCACTTTCCAAGGCAAGAAAGAGTCTCGATATGTAAAGGACGGTCAGCCATTCATCAAATGACTGCGTCATGCGTAGCTTAACCATCAACGAAAACTCAACGTCGCTTTGGAATTGTCAATGAGTTTCTTCCTTGTGAATGTCCGATTACATTGGCAATTTAAGTGTGATTTAAATGTTTTACCTCGACTGTTTTGAGTCTAGACGGATTCATTTTAATGTTACAGAATCTGTTGAAAAGGAACGGCGTGTTAGCACTCCACCCGCCAATTCTGCATAGCCTCATATCGGGATTTTGTACCCTGGATCAACCTCAGACCGACCCCTGCACCTCCTTCATCTACTCCATAGTCGGTGATGATTACGAACAAAATGACTTAGTAAGTACAGAATATATTTCTTCTTCAGCCTATAGAGGCCCACTGCTGGACAAAGGCCTACCTCAAGTCTTTTTTTCTTTTCTTTTTAACGGAGTTTTTTCCACTACTTAGAAAGAAGTAGAACACTTTTATATTAAATCCCCTTCAATCTTCATACATATTGGTTTCTTTTTCCAACCGATCAAACATTTACCTAATTTTAATTCAAGCATACCTAATTTTACGCCTTATTGCATAAAATTAGGTATAGACTATAGTATCTAAGTTTAATTCAAGCATAATTATTAATAATAAAGAAAAAATGAAGATTAGAATTAAAATTTAAATAAATCCACTGACCGAAGTCAGTCACGATAGCCAATCTTTTTTCTAATTGTTTTTTTTTTTTTTGTTTCAGGAAATGATGCCAGTATTTCTGTACAGAATACAGCCCGCGTCGTGGCACACTTTGGAGCATTTCGGAAAAATTGCCATAACAGGTAAGTACTCTACTATCTACGATAAAGGTGAATGTAACGTCTTGAAGTTGGGCAACTTTGCAAATAAATCCACTGTTGAATTTTCAACATTTGGCGCTAAGCCGAGAGTACAAAATACAGCACACTTTTCTTCAAATGGTTCTTACAGTTAATGAAGCCATGCTTAACTGTTTTGAGGCGGAGCGCGTGAGGGAGCGGGAATCCCAGCGCCCTCACGCCTCTAGCCGCCGCAGGAGACGCCATGGTCGGACACACACAACATAGAACTCCCGGACACCGTAGGCGCTTGTAAGGACCAAGTCAACGGCGCGTTGTCTTTCACGCGCTCCTCAAAGAGATGTCAGAACACAGCGTCAGGTTCCACGAGGACCGATGACTCCTGGGCCGGGGTTACGGGTTGATTAAAAAAGAAACCGTGGCCTTGACGCACAGGCAAGTGAAGAAACACGGATGGGTGTTAGTCAGTAAAAGACACGCCCTTCCGCTCCGCCCAGAGCGGGAGGGATCATGATGATTTCCTATTTAGAACAAAAAAAAAAGGCTTAACTGTTTTGACAGCTAATACTGCCAAGCACTAGGACAACATTACAAAATGCGGGTCATTTTGTCCTTTGCCCTGTCAATAAGGAAACTTCAAAATGTATTTGTTTTCACTTTCCAGGCTCCTTCACGACATTCAGCGGCGGTTTGTCCGGCCCAGTGAAACCGTACAATATAAGCAATGTGAAAATACCCGCCTTATTAATGTATGGGGAGAACGATCAGCTAACCGAGAAGCATGTAAGTGGCTACCGTCATTTGTTTAAGTAGCATAACTTCACACCTGTTTTTTCCGAACAGGCAGAGGAACAAGTCTTGCCGCCAAGCGATTCGTCGTGTTCCAGCATGATGTCTGGAGAAGCCATACGGAGGACGGGTCTGAGCAGTTGTGTTGCGTTGTGTGCCGGGTACGATGCGCCAAATGTTGTTCTGTCGGGAGTTTGGTCGTGGAGGGTCTCCAGATCAATCTCCACCTGGCGCAGCACCGTCGGTCGTGTTTTTGGGTTTAATATTGCATCACCTCGCTCAACTGCCGTCTTCCTTCCTATTCACTAAGTTTTTTTAAGTGAGTAGGCTTAATAAACTAGCGCGCTTTACCATCAACGATTGCATCACTGCTTAACACCAGGCAGGATTGCAGTCAAGCAATCTTTTTTAGTTTATAATTAGAATACATCAGTTATGTCCAAAAAGAATATATGCAAGTAAAATCATCATAATTCTATTTTTACAGCAAATAATGCGGCTAGCAGAGGAGTTGAAAACCAACGGTGTCCTAGAGGAAGTCATGCCAGGCTGCTCATGGCCCAAATTCAACCACTTAGACTTCGTGTTTGCGAAGGATGTAGGGACACTGCTCAACAAACCACTCATCAAGCATATAGACCAAATGTATAATAAATACAGTGCTCTATGATCATTTTTTTTTTATATTTATTTTGCTAACAGTGCCCCGCGGTTTCACCTGCATAAGTTTCGATCCTGTGGGAATATCGAAATAAAAGTATCTATATCCCCTAATTCATAAACCTTGCATAAAGTTAACTAGTGATTAGCGATTCTTTAACCATACATTTATGACCTTTCAACGTCACTTAACTTAATTCATCGTTTATGAATAAACGATGATTGAAACCATTAACAGTTAACCCATCCATAAACTCAGACTGTGATGATTTTTTGACAGTCAACCTTTACAATCAAGTCCGTTACATTAAGGTATGTATTCCAAAAGGAAACTCAAGCATTGATCTCTGTCTAGGCATTACTTAAAAGTAGTTTCAACCAATCAAATGGCTTGAAACGAGACTTAAGTAGAGCTTGAGTTTTGAGTGACGTTCTGTAATACGGACCTAAGAGTATTTAATTTTATTACATTTGTAACCAACGCCCTAATTACGTAACACACTACTACCAATTAGAATCTTATTGAACCACTAGCTTTCCGCCCGCGGCTTCGCCTGCGTGGGATTCGGTTATATCCCGCTCTTTAGATTTCCCTCGGGAACATCAAATTTTTCCGGGATAAAAGGTAGCCTATGTTCTTTCTCAGGGTCTAAAGATTGTCTATGCCAAATTTCATCAAAATCGGTTGAGAGGTTTAAGCGGGAAAGCGTAACAGACAGACAGACAGACAGACAGACAGACAGACAGACAGACAAACAGACAGACTGACCGACAGACAGATAGACAGACAGAGTTACTTTTGCATGTATAATATTAGTATAGATATAGCTAATACATTGCTCCAAATGTTAGAAAAATGTGTCTGCACAACAATGTAATAAGCACAATGAATATTATTGAGCTGTCAAAATGAAACCCAATACTACTGAGAGTATAACCCAATTACCCTACCTTACTTATGCTTACTTTGCTACCTTAATTATGATAGTTGTAGTTCAGATCCAATATCTAGATAGATACCAAGTACTGTAGTACAAATATGATTGACTTAGATATACATTTCCCATCAGCTCTGAGTCTCTGTGTGCCCGTAAAGCAAAGGCAAAAGCCTCCTCCAACCATTCAGGGCTGAAACTGCGTTAAGCGGATTGTTGACGCTTTCTGGAAGGGTCACTGCATTCTCCTATCAACCCCCGGGTCTCAAGGCAGGGAAAACAAACATGCAAAGCACTAACCTGGATCCAACAGGACAGGAAAGAGGATTCACCAACGACGGGGCAGACGCCGGCCGGTCAGTTATCTTCTTTATGTGGACTTGATGCTGCTTGCTCACTGCCTACACTCGTCAAGCACAGACACACCACCAATATGGAAACTGAGGGTTTATTAGGCCAGTGAATCCCTTAGAAAATCAGATATTCGGAATTATTTAGAATACACGCGGCGTCGTATGCGCTGAGGTCGCCATACTTGTTTTATTTGTTCTTTTTCTTGGCACTCTTGAGAGAGGCGCCACCAGCACGAGTTAAGAGAAGCCCGCGCTTATTTAAATCGTCGTTGACGTAACAAGGATGGAAAATGGAAATGCATGGATAAATTATTAGGATAGTTAATGCTTACACATTTCCCCCCACCTGAAATCCACAAGGGTTTCAAGAAGAATGCGAAAAATTAAGAGTGAAATCAGCAATAGCTGGACTATGAGCTACTGCCGAAAAAATGCATAAAATCTAGTCAATAAGTGTAAATAATTGGTGGCTTATTTTAAATAACCTAAAGACAGTGTGTACTTATACTCTAGTTAGGTATATAAAAGGAAAATAAACTAATTAATTGGTAAGGGACAAACCTTTACCACCGGCCTACGAAACGTCTTTCCGTTAGCAGTTTTGAGAGTAACGACTCTAACTACCTGGTCTGAACCTGCATGCACTTGCACGATACGAGCCATTTTCCAAAACATCGGCGGAGTATTAGGTTCGTTAACTATAACTATGTCATTGACTTTGATATTTGGTTCAGGCAAGAACCATTTGCTCTTTTGTTGTAATGTGTGAAGATAATCGCGTTGCCATACGCGCCAAAGGCTTTGAGTAATTTTCCGAAGCATCATCCAACGAGATCGAGGACACGAATTATCACTTATCGGTTCTTCGGGCAAGGCTACTAAAGGACCTCCCGTTAGAAAATGTCCTGGAGTTAGAACGTCAGACTCTGAAGGATCCGTAGATAGAGTACAGAGTGGACGGGAATTTAATACAGCTTCTATTTTAGCTAATATGGTGAAAAATTCTTCTAGAGTAAGAACTTGAGCTCCAACTACTCGCTTCAAATGATACTTTGTTGATTTTATACCACTTTCAAATATTCCGCCGAAATGCGGTGCTCCAGCTGGATTGAATTTCCAGGTAATGTGGCGATTCGCTAAACCATTTGAAATTTCTGGATAATGCTGATGAAGCAGATTCGCAACCTCATTTAAATATTTATTCGCGCCTACGAAATTTGTCCCACAGTCTGTTATTATTGTATGGCATGTGCCACGACGAGAGACAAAGCGGTCTAAAGCGGCAAGAAATGCTTCAGCACTCAATTCTGTTACGGCTTCTAAGTGTACAGCCTTTGAGCTTAGGCACACAAATAAACATAAATAAGCTTTGTAAGTTTTTGCGCCACGACGGCGACTCTCTTTAATGATAAAGGGGGTCCCTGTCCCTGTCCCAGATCTATTCCCGTGGTACTAAAGCAGCGAGCTGGTTGAATCCTGGCTGCAGGTAGCTTGCCCATCATTGGTTGACAAGCAACTGGATTCACTTTAAAACATTTGACACATTTGGATAACACGGTCCGTATCAGGAGCCTTAATCCGGTTATCCAAAATTTTCTTTGAATAAGAGATTGTAAAGAGCGAGGGCCACAATGCAAATATTTTATATGGAAATATTCGACTATCTTTCGAGAGATAGGACATTGCTTAATTAACAAGAAAGGGTGTAACGCAGATGGCGACAGTTGAGCCTCATCGATGCGTCCACCTACTCGCAAAATACCATCATCGTCTAGGAAAGGTGACAGCTTTTGAATAGATTTTACACATGGTTCATTCTTACGCACCCGGTCAACTTCCGAAGTCATGTAATTATCTTGACTGAATTTAACCAGCACTTTCATTGCCTTTTCAAGCTCAGCACTACTAAGAGGAGAGAGATTTCGGTCTTGCCTGGCCGTTTTAGAGTTAGAAACAAAACGATTACACCATGCTACTATTCTTTGAATTTTTGTAAATGAAGAATGTTTAGAAATTAAGTTCAAATGTGGATTCTCATCATCCGTAACAAGAAGACTTTTACTTTCTATTGATTTAAGTTCAGGCAAGTTCTCCTTCGGAAGTAATACCTGCCTTTTAGGCCATTGCTCAGGTGATTCTTTCAGCCAAGAAGGCCCTGTCCACCAAAGCGGGTGATCTAGAATCTCTTGACATGATACTCCGCGGCTACAACAGTCGGCGGGGTTATCATTTGTTGATACATAGTACCAGCGATCTCGACTAATTAAATCAGTTATCTGAACCGCACGATTGGCTACATACATTTTTAGTAAATGAGGGTCAGTGTTAAGCCAAGACAAGGTAGTGCTGCTGTCGGAATAAGCTCGAATGGAATCGATGGAAATTTTATCTTTAAGTAAATTATACATGTGTGATAGAACTTTTGCTAGAAGCACAGCTGCGCTTAGCTCAAGTCGATTCACCGTTGTTGGTTTTAAGGGGGCAACTCTAGATTTCCCTATTAACAAACTGGTCGTGGTTACCTTACCGGGTTCATTGGTAACTACACAGATATAAACACAACAACCATAACCTTTCAAAGATCCATCACAAAAGCCAACTAAATGTACTTGAACAGGATTTGAAGGTATGATTAAACGCGGGAGAGTAATATTTTGTAAATCGGACAAATTTGCAGCTATTAAATGCCATTGTTTGACTAAATTTTGGGGAATAGTTTCATCCCATGATAAATTTAGACGCCATAGATCTTGTAGCAAAGATTTAGCGGCAAAAACGACAGGACAAATCCATCCAAGAGGGTCAAAAATGCGAGCCACCAATGAGAGTATGGACCGTTTTGTGAATTTCCATTCGAACGAGTCAGCAAACGTATAAGAAAAGGTATCGTTAACAGGATTCCAACGAACGCCCAATATCTTGACAAACTCACTTCCCGATTCATCAAAAGATTTGGAAGTTTGACAGAATTCTTGAGGGATATCTGTCAGAAGACGAGGATCATTAGAGGTCCATTTCCGTAGTTCAAACTGAGCCTTTGATAGTAACGATATAATATCGTTTTTTAATGCAATAGTTTCTTCGAGAGAAGATCCGCCAGAGGTGATATCGTCCATAAATGTCTCCTCTCGGATAACCTGTGCTGCACGACTAGAATACTCAGCACCGTGGTCTTCAGCAAGTTGATGAAGTGTTCGAATGGCTAAGTAAGGAGAACTACTAACTCCGTACGTAACGGTATTGAGTTCGTATTCCTTTAAAGCCTCAGTTGGGTCATTACGCCAAAGAACGTGTTGATAACATCTTTCTTGCGGTCTTATCAATATTTGTCTATACATGCGACGAATATCCGCAGTAAAAACAACTTTGTGAATTCTGAATTTGGTGATTAGATCAACGATGTCTACTTGAAGTTTTGGACCCACATGAACAATATTATTTAGTGACAGGTCACTCGAAGTCCGACTACTAGCATCGAAGACCACTCGTAACCGTGTCGTGGTACTCTCAGGTCGGATTACACAATGGTGGGGAATTATATAACAGTCAGTAGACGAGGACTGCACTGGCTGCATATGTCCGAGATCCTCGTACTGTTGCATAAATTCTTTGTATTCAGTTTTTAACTCATTTTGACTAGCTAGTCTTTTTTCCAAATTTAGAAAATGATTAAACGCTTGTTTATATGATTCTCCTAAGGCTGGAGCATCATCTTTAAGCATAATTGGTACAACGTAACGCCCATCGGAGGTGCGATACGTGCCTTCTTTATATTTTTGTTCGCATATTTCATGCTCGGGACCGGAAATTTTACATTTCGGCGGCTCCTCGGACTCCCAAAACCGTTGAACGATCTCGTCGAGCGCACTAGAAGACGCGACGAGGAGCGTAACGGGTGTAGCCGGAGTTTTAGCTACCACGTTTTGAAGAAACTGACCACTTATCACCCAGCCGAATACACTAGAGAGTGCGCATGGAAAGCCTGGGCCTGGACTGAAACGTGAGCCAGTATATATCTGGTCAAAACAGTCTACTCCTAACAACAGATCGATCGGACCGGATTTATCAAAGTCCTGGTCGGCGAGATTCAGATGTGTAAACTTATCCTTGACGATTGTCGGCAACGACACTGAAGGAATCAGGGATGTGATCTTAGGTAGAACCACTAATTGAATATCAAACTGAGGAGTGTCACTCAATCGAGGTATTATTGAACCGAAGGTGTGACCTTTAATGCTACACACATAATTTTGACCGATGCCACTTACATTTAATTTACATTTCTTGATATGTAAACCTAATTGTCGCGCACAGCTACTTGTAATAAATGAATCCATCGAGCCACTGTCAATAATTGTACGGACATACTGCCACGAACCATCCGATCGCTTCAAACGAACTACTGCTGTACCAAGAATTTTTGTGCTAATAGGTTGATTTGAAATGTTTGACTGGGTAGCACTAGTTAGAGTAGTGTTCATATCGGGATGCTGGGATGAATCCAGTTCACTAGTATGAGACAGTAAACTCTTATGCTCTTCATGTAACAAAGTATTATGCTTTGCATTACAAATGAAACATGTTGACTCAGATTTACAATCGGCAACAGTGTGACCCGGCCTTAAGCAGTTTTGACATAATTTTAAATCTTTAACTAATTGTTGTCGCTGTGTCATATTCATAGAACGCAATTTACTACAACGGTAGATTGAATGATTTTCATTACAACACACACAAACAAACTGACTAACTTTATTATTATTGTTGGAAGAAATTAGAGATGATTTTGGTTGACGCGATAAATAATCTTTATTTGTATTAGGCCGATTTTGTGTACTTGTAGAATTTGATGATGGAATATTAACTGGTTGGCTAACTTCTAATACTTTTATGTAATTTTGTAAATAAGTAATGAAGTTATTAAATTTCGGAATTTCTTCAGTGTTTTGTAATTCAAACCTTTTTTTTGTTTCTGTATCTAAAGGTCTAGACGCAATGTAGAATAAAATAAATTCGCATAAATCATCAATACAGAAACCGCGCAAGGCACTAACGCATTCATAAAGTGTGTTAGATAACTCAGATAAGTTAGACAAAGATGGTTTTTGTATGGGATTAATTTTAATTATTTTTTCTAAATAAGCTGTTGCAAGAATACGCTTGTTATCATATCTGTCCAGTAAAGTTGCAAAAACCACTGAATAATTTGCCGATGTCACAGGCACGCCCTTCGCTAATGTCAGTGCATAACCAGATAAACATGACAGCAAATAGTGAAATTTCTCAGTGTCGGACAATGAACTATTATTATGAACAAGTGCTGTATAACTATCTTTAAATGTTTGCCACTTCTCTAGATTACCATCAAACTTTGGAAGTTCCAGCTTGGGCAACCTCACTTGCGAACGCACGTGACCTTGACCTAATTCCGGGCGACAGTCGCTACCTGCGCTCGCATCGAGAGAATCCGCAAACTCGATAACACAGTAATACAATTCATCGAATGACAGTAACACTTTATGATCGATAACAAACGAAGGTCTAAGCTTTAATTGCAACTGGTTAACATCATCGTTGCATTCCAAAAATCTATTACGAATCTCGTCAATCTTTTTGTACCCAGCTCGAAAAGCTGCAAATTTAGTTTTAGTTTCTTTAACTGTTTTGGCTAAATCGTAAAGTATCTGCATACTTGTATACTCATATTCCCGCCTTTTAATAGCGGTTATTAATTCCACTTCGCTCATAGTTCACGTGGTATACGATATCCGCACGCTCAAAAAGATAAAGTTATAAAAGTAGGTAAAACAGAAAAAACGTAAGCCGGTAGGTAGGCAGCAATGCACGCGCGAACGTATTGAATGAAATACAAGCACACACGTCTCAAAGTTATTTGTTAGAATATAAGTTTTGACTTTGAGGTAGTTCAAAGCTAATCCGTCTCCCGCCGGAGACAAGTACTACGATTGTAGGTACCTCGGTACTAAATTCGAGAAACTTCGAACTCACGTTTTTTTTTAAAGTAATTTATGCAATTTGTTATTTAATACAAATAAATGCAGCTTATTACAAGGGAATTAACGAGGTATGAATGTACGATTGAATAGTCAATCGGTCTCAAATAAGAAACAATAACTAGGTATCATGGAATGGCCTAGGTTTTATTTAGACACTTAGAACTTGAAAGGCCAATTGAAATTGCCTTAAGTAGGTAAGTATACAAATAAATTATAATTGGGATTACGTATTTAACGTAATAACGAGAATGGAAAGATTTAATTTCCGATAGTAGGTATTTTTGAAATAATTACGCGAGGAAGATTCCTCACAGGAGGCACCATAATTAATGTTGACGCTTTCTGGAAGGGTCACTGCATTCTCCTATCAACCCCCGGGTCTCAAGGCAGGGAAAACAAACATGCAAAGCACTAACCTGGATCCAACAGGACAGGAAAGAGGATTCACCAACGACGGGGCAGACGCCGGCCGGTCAGTTATCTTCTTTATGTGGACTTGATGCTGCTTGCTCACTGCCTACACTCGTCAAGCACAGACACACCACCAATATGGAAACTGAGGGTTTATTAGGCCAGTGAATCCCTTAGAAAATCAGATATTCGGAATTATTTAGAATACACGCGGCGTCGTATGCGCTGAGGTCGCCATACTTGTTTTTTTTGTTCTTTTTCTTGGCACTCTTGAGAGAGGCGCCACCAGCACGAGTTAAGAGAAGCCCGCGCTTATTTAAATCGTCGTTGACGTAACAAGGATGGAAAATGGAAATGCATGGATAAATTATTAGGATAGTTAATGCTTACACACGGATACTTGTGCGGTTTCATACAAAAGTGCTCCGTAACGGGGACCTCCGCAACGGACAGGCGCGCCCCGCACACACGCGACGGGACGCGGCTCCGCGCGGGGTCACGCGCGGTTTCCGCCAGCGGTAAATACGCACGAACTTGTTCAGTCAATAAGGGCTGAAACTGCGTTAATCGTGTAATGGTATATTAAGTTCCCCATCGACACAACTATACACGCGTATCGTTAAAATTGAACTAGCGACACTGCGTAAATCCGGCTCACGACGGGAATCGCCGACGGGGACCGTCGCGTTCCCAACGGAGCCCCCCGCGTGTCTACGCGGCAGTTGCCCGTCGCGGACGGCCGTTTAACTCAGTTTCAGCCCTCAATGTCTTCACACCTTCCTCATCCAGGACAACCTGCTATCTTCCCAAAGGTATTATTATTATTTATATTTTGCTTTCCGTTCATTACTGTACCTACATAGTATTGTATAAAGTCGTGTGTTTTTTTAAATGAACAGACAGCTGTGCTGCTGGGGAGTTTGTTCCGCCACTTCCTCTTCACAGCGAAAGCACTAGGAAGTGTCGATGGGTGGGCGTTTTGGGGACTGTCTTATGTGATATTGACGTTCACAAAGTGCTGATTCTCAGCCTAATTTGAATAAATGACTTTTGATTTTAAAGGTTCTCCTTTATTTCTCTTCCCCTCCTTAGAATACAGACTATAACATAATATCAAAAGCAGCCCAAATCCAAGCGCGGATCCAGGGGGGGGTCATGGGGGTCATGACCCCCCCCCCCCTGGGCTGGGTCCAGGAGGGCCCAGCACAGGAGGATTTTATTTAATTACTTTGAATATTTCATCACTTTATATAAGTTTACTTCGTTTGACGCAAAGGCATTATTCGAGAATGAACGCATCCAAAATTTGAATTTTACCGTGCTACCGCCGCCATGGCCGCCAACATTCAAATGTCACATATCGTATGACACTTGCGCGCGGTCTGTTTAATATTTAGTAATTTCTTCATTATGCCAGTGTGTGTGTGTGTTCAAACTCAAATGTTATTATTGTAATGTTCTTAAAGTAACTCGTAGATAAATAAGTAGGTGCCTACTTTACTTAGTGAAAGATTTATTTAAGGACGATAGCAGGTCAAGCTACCGGAACCTGACAAATAATCCCAACCAATCTTCAACCTTCACGGTGTAGCAATAAGGTTGAAAATCTAATAAATCAATTTGATAGATTTACCTACGTATTTTTTTATTGGGTGATAGTACTTTTTTCCGAAGGTGGAAAAAGCCTCATGGACTATCCTCCGCTCGGAGACGCGGAGTGGTGTGCTGGCTAAAAAACCACCCAAGCGTTCGTCATCTGCCTTTCCGGGGTTCTGGGTTCTCCCAATTCTACGGTAGTCCTAAGCTCAATTTTTTGTTTTTGTTTCCGGGGTGGAAAATCTTCATGAATGTCCGCCGCCCTGGGGTGGGCCGCGGTGTCTCTCAGACTCTTACTGACTAAAAACCACCCCGGTGTCACACCTCACAGGTCTACACCGGGGGTTGTAAGAACAAACACTGCTTCCACAACCGCCGATTGGTGGTGCAGGGAGGGGAGTGAGGTGTATGACTCCCCTCTGACGTCTAAGAGTGGCGCGCGTGGATCACTTCACGCCGCCACCTAGGGTCCTGATGTTTGGGGGCGACAAATTTTCCCGAGTCTATCGCCCCTGGACCCATTTAAGGGGGCTGAAAGAGGGCGCTATCCATCCTGCGCCTGCTGTGGGTCGGGTGAGGAGACGAGATCTCCCTCTCCCTTTCCGCAGCCTCCTTCTACGAGACGATTGTATCGCAGAAGGAAACCACCGCATCCCAGGACTTTCGCTGCCGACTATCGACTCGATTACGGCCGGTAGCGACAGGTCACTGCCTACTTCAGAGATGAGGTCACGGCGCACGCCACCCCAGCGGCACACTCTGTCAGCGTATGCCGCGCCGTGTCCTCCCGGCTGACGACGCAGTGGTGACACCGGGCGTTCGGTTCCCTGTTTATGTGACACAGGTACTTCCCGAAGCAACCATGCCCCGAAAGTACCTGTGTCATCCGAAACGTCAGGTAGCCGTGGCTTCTCCCGAGCCAGTCCGCCAGTACCGGCCGGATCGCCTCGATGGTGGTGAGGCGTGGTAGGGCATGAAAGCCTGTTCCGCCCTTCCGCCACCAGGACCTCTCGGAGCTGCGACCGACGCTGCTCGAGCTGACAAAGCATCGGCCGTTCGCCCCGCTACCGGAACAGTGACACGAGGACCTTCGCCTCCAAGTCCCAAGGCGGGGATCCAGCCAGTAGGCAGGCCGCCTCATAGGAGATCATGCATTCATAATTCATGACCATGTATAACTCTGATGGCCATCGCTCTCTGCGGTTGTCGCAGTATAGCGATGCTGCCGGTCGTCAGGTCGGAGGCCCACTTCTGGGCCTCATACAGGATACAGGGCCATCGATCGCACGAATCCCGTGAAGAGCCGCCCGCAGGCGGCGCTCGGGCTTGCCAGATTGGGAAGCAACGTTGAAAACTGGGGCGCTAACTTGGGCGCCAGCCGCCGGAAGTGGGGGCCGAAATCCCACCGGCTGTTGAGCACCAGTCGCAGGTACTTCATGGTGGACTCGACACCGATTCGAACCCCCCGACCACGATGTGTGAGCCCGGTGGCGGCGCCCGCCGGGGACCATGAAACACCATGGCCTCCGACTTGATAAGGGCCACCTTCAGGCCTATTCGACGTATGCGGCCCACCACCTATGATACCGCAGCCATCGCCAGTAACGTTGCTTCCCTGTGCGAGCTCCCCCGGGCGGTGACCAGTGTGTCGTCCGCATAACATGTCAGGTCTACCCCCGGTCTGAGCTAACCTCTCAGCATCCAGTCGTACGTCGTCGACGTTACGAAAAATCAAAGCATGGTAAAGAGCTTCAATGGTTGAAGAACGTCTAAGCGGACTGGCACTTCTCCACGTCCATAAACAAGCACCTATCCATTGAAGTATATGAAGTGATAAGACGTTTCGGAAGAAGACGTGAAAGAAAAATTGATTTCGTTATTTAATTAGGTATTAAATAAGTTCAGTACTTATTACTTATTAATTAAATACCTTCTTTTTAATTGTCCCTATTATCAAAGTTTAATTAAATCTTCTTATGACTTGACCACGACTATGTGACCCTCCCCTGGCGCCAAAGCTGGATCCGCCCTTGCCCAAATCCACCACTTACCTTGACAACTACAGCTTTAGTGACAGCTGTTGTTACTTTGACAGCTGCCCCATGCTGCGGTGTTGGAGTTGGCACCTTGCTGTCCACTGGTACACTGCGATTAATTTCTGAAAAAATAATGAAACAATAATTATGCTACTTCTTATAACATGCAGTGGAAGATGTTTTCTAAAGGGAAAAAAAACCTTCATTACTTTCTCACTAACATTTAACTATATCTGAACAACCCTAAATACAGAGTGGTGTCAGCACCACTCTGTATTTAGGGTTGTTCAGATATAGTTAAATGAAAACACAGACCATGCTGGTTCATAGGAATAATCCTGAACCAGATAAAAACCTAGCATCAAAAATAAAAATAAAAAAATTTCAAACAAACTAAATCTCATAAAATTGCAAACGGAATAGAACATCCTTTAAAATATTGGTTCAATGACCTCCGATCAGCGGGCAACAGCGCGTTCCTGTATCAACTTGCTTTTTCGCTCCATTATTAATAAAGTTTAGTACCGCTGGATGCAGCGGTAATCAACCTCTAAGCGCTTCCTTATCAACATGTAGAATATTTTTTATGGGTAGACTGAGAATGTGTTGAGGTACATGATGTTTAATTTATTGTCGTATTGTCAGCATCTCTCTGTATATTTAAAGAAGTATTTTTAACAGTTTCAAAAATAATAAAATTTCTATTGTATCTCCTTTGCCGAGCTGGAATCTAATAAGTGAAAACCTGAAAAGGTTGGGTATAATAAAGCAAAGACAAGTGGTTGTTACATTGACTGAGTGATTGACTGCTACTACATTAGGTGTCATGGGTTAAATTTCCGCAACAACAAACAGTTGTATTGCCTACAGGAGTTGTTCCAGGTCTGCCTATTTGTGTGTGTGAGTTTATGAATGTAATGAGCCCTGGTAAAATTTGATTAGGAATCATTTTTCATCATCATTTCAATAGTAGTATTTTTTGATTCCCTGATTAATTTTTTATTTGATACTGGGCATACAAATTCCCAGTATGGTAACAAACAATACAGCCGGCAGCTGTCAGTAGTCATCCATACTGGAATGGTGCCATATGTTCAGAATTATTTTTTTTGGAATGATATAGCTTCAGATTCAGCATGGCTTGTGGACCCCCTTTCCACATCCTGTCTTTAAATAAATAAGTTCCTCAAAGGTTGATTTTGATATAATGGTCATAAAGTAGATAACTCCCACACATCTCATGTTATAAGTAGGTCCTTTATTATATTATACACCTTAAAACACCATAAATCTAATGATGTGAACAGGACTGTGCATAGCTACAATAAGAGGCAGAACAAACAAAAGAATGAGTTGTGACTTGGTGTGACATGATAATATGGACGAAAGAAAGTAACTGACTACTAGTTTTGTGGAAGAAAATACGTGTTGCGCCAATCCCTAACACCCTACTCATTGGAATATGGGTGGGAAGCGATTGCTAATGGTAGAGGTGAGGTCTGTACAGTTTAAAGAAATGATTTGGATAAGGATTACGAACTGTCTTCCTCATTTATTTGTTTGTGAAAGTTCGAAAGGCAGGAATGGCGGATTACCGGGTGCAAACAGCAAAGGTGCAATTTGAGGATATCGTCTTATTACCGTCACCGACCGAAATCGGTGGAGCATTTACCCACTTTGCCTATAGAACATTTATAACATTATTAAAAACATCATATTGGCTTTCAAAACTACATTGCTCAAGAATGGCTAAATTAATAGACTGTTGATGTGTTGAGTAGATTTTACAGAACACATATTACGGTATTTACCTTTATTCGGCATTATGCTGAAAGCAATCACCGAAGGACATCAGTCAGAAACATTTGATTGCCTGATTTTTAACCATATAATTAATAAACAAACATTATCCCTCTAATGAAAATAAAAACATAGCACTTTATAGTTTATTTTCCCGTAACGTTTTGACGTAAGTCATTTATTGACGTCAAAATATTTTTGATCACAAGTCCAGCAGAATCATCGGTCATCGATGGGGCCAAACTAATAAATAAAAAAAAAAAAGTCCAGGCTGTATGGCGTATCATGCCTTTGCCTTTTCCGTTCAGAAGTACGTGGTAGGTAATTAATAGAGGTCAATGAGAAGTATGGAATAAACGGAAAGAAATGAACCAAAAAAATATTTTTGACCAATGTCCACACAACACAATTAGGCACGTATCGCGCTCAAAACTCAAACTCCACTTAAGTCTCGTTTCAAGCCATTTGATTGGTTGCAACTAGTTCTAAGTAATGCAGAGATCAATGCTTGAGTTTCTTTCTGGAATACGGACCTTACTCCTAGCCAAGGAAGTTCTATATAAACTGGAATGTGAACTATCGATCAAAATCGGTCCGAGGGAGATAGCTTCACAGTAGCCCTCTGTCCTTGTTATGTAGGGTGACTATTATAATGGAATTTGTAAGGAATGTACGTAAAATATCTTTTTTTCACTTATATAACCTGAGTTTTAACGAACATGTAGGCATGGATGCGAACTTTTTAATTTCATTATTGAATTTTAAAAATGGATGAATAAATTGATGATGTACGGACGACAGCAGGTCAATCTATCCAAAACTGTACCTTTAGATAAATAAAATATCTACAATAAAGCAGAATTTAATGTCATTGTAAATACCCAATAAAGGTCATTTACTTATTATGCTTTCAGATCGAACTGCAAAATCGCTTCGAATGCCTCTGTGAATGCGTAGATGTGGACGACTATAACAACAGGTTTGTGGAAACTCTCCGAACGGTAGAGTCCAAGTTTTACCAAACCCTCCGTTCAAAAGGACAGAAGAAGATCTCCGGTCTCACCCGTCGGTTAATGGAAGAAAGACGGGAGAAGGTTTTAATATTCCCTGATGACGCTTCGCGTATTATATGCCTTAACAAACAAATCTCAAAGTCTCTGACTCGCGATATACGCCAATTTAATACAAATTGTATTAAAGAGGCTATCAAGCGGAACAAAGGCTCCAAAGTGTTCGCACGAGATTTGTCTGTTGGACAGATCCTACTTGTGAAGCTGAAGACTGGGGAAGGTAGGATCGTCACTTCCAAGCCCCAGCTTTTGGGTGAGATTGAGAAATTCTACGGAAAGTTATACACATCAACACGCGCACCTGTTGTAAGCCTGGCTAATGATCCTAGAGACAGACTAACCCGACACCACATCGACGGTAGCCCGGATGTCAGCCTGTACGAGATTAGTATGGCCCTGAAACAGCTCAAGAACGATAAGGCGGCTGAGATTTTGTAAGCGGGTGGCCAACCGGTTCTTAAAGCGCTTCAGAAGCTATTTAATTCCGTCATACTTAAAGGCGAAACGCCTCAGGCGTGGCCGCGTGGCACAGGAGGGTGGTGATGTTGTTTTTCAAAAAAGGTGACAACACCCTCCTGAAAACTACAGACCGATATCCCTCCTGAGCCATGTCTATAAGCTGTTTTCTAGGATCAATCACGAATCGTCTCACTCGCAGGTTCGACGACTTCCAGCCTCCCGAACAAGCAGGCTTCCGAATAGGCTTTAACACCATAGACCACATAGATACGCTGCGGCAAGTTATACAGAAGTCCGAGGAGTATAACAAACCACTATGCTTGGCGTTTGTGGACTATGAGAAGGCCTTCGATTCGATCGAGACTTGGGCGGTGCTACAGTCTCTCCAGCGGTGCCAAATTGACCATCCATACATTGAGGTGATAAAGTGTTTGTACAAAAACGCCACCATGTCAGTCCGTTTCCAGGATCAGGACTCGAAACCGATCCAACTGCAGCGTGGAGTGAGACAAGGAGATCTCATATCTCCTAAATTGTTCACTGCTGCGTTGGAAGATGTCTTCAAGCTCCTGGACTGGAAAGGACTTGGCATCAACATCAACGGCGAGTACAACACTAATCTCCGTTTTGCAAATGATATCGTGGTCATGGCTGAGACCCTAGAAGACTTAGGCACAATGCTCAATGACCTCAGCAGAGCTTCCCAACAAGTGGGTCTAAAGATGAACATGGATAAGACGAAGATCATGTCGCACCCACTCCAATTCTAGTTGTTGCTCTGCACTCGAAGTTGTTGACGAGTATCCTGTAGTACGACGAGACGAGTACCTGGGACAAAAAGTCCAACTAGGTAGGTCCAACTTCGAGAATGAGGTTTCTCGTCGAGTACAGCTCGGCTGGGCAGCGTTCGGGAAGCTACGCTATATCTTCTCGTCGTCCAAGATACCACAGTGTCTCAAGACTAAAGTCTTTGACCAGTGTGTGTTGCCAGTGATGACATACGGAACTGAAACGTGGTCGCTCACAATGGCCCTCATACGAAGGCTAACAGTTACACAAAGGGCAATGGGAAGAGCTATGCTCGGAGTTTCTCTGCGTGATAGAATCAGAAATGAGGAGATCCGCAGAAGAACCAAAGTCACCGACATAGCTCTGCGAGTCGCTAAGCTTAAGTGGCAATGGGCAGGGCACATTGCTCGTAGAACCGACGGCCGATGGGGCAGTAAGGTTCTGGAGTGGTGATTTATGGTCACCCTACATACAAACAAAATTACTTGTATATGATTACCGCAAAAACCTTACTTAAAGAATGATATTCCGCATCCAGAGTATGACTCACTATTGCAGACATTAATGGCACCCTTTTTCACCAACTTTTTTCAAATCGACATTATTGGTTTCAAAGAAAATTACGAAAAATAAACACGGGTACAATTAGAAAGAGACAGAGGGCTACTGGGACGCTTTCTCCCTCAGACCGTGTTCTGTTCAAATAGTTTTATTTCCGATCGACCTTATTGCTCTTGCGATAGAGTCTTGTGACAATGACAATGACGTTAAATTCTGCTTTCTTGTAGATATTTTATTTATCTAAAGGTACAGTTTCGGATAGATTGACCTGCTGTCGTCTGTACATCTTCAATTTATACATCCACTTTTTGCAATTCAATAATAAATTTAAAAAGTTCGCATCCATGCCTAAATGTTCATTAAAACTTAGGTAATATAAGTGAAAAAAAATGTTTTACGTACATTCCTTATAAATTCCATTATAATAGTCACCCTACACAACAAGGACAGAGGGCTGTGAAGCTATCTCCCTGGGACCGCGTTTTGAGCGATAGTTCACATTCCAGTTTAGATAGAAGTTCCTTGGTTACATTACACAACTCCACAACTGTCACTTTGACAAAATTATCAGAAAAACTCAGGTCATTTGTACATTAATAGCATGCTAAACAAAGATAAGAATAGCAATACCTCAGTAGCGAAACAGAGAGAGTACATTTCAAAAGATTAATAAGTATACGAATCCCAAATCATGGTCTTTGAAACGTCTAAGTTTCTCCGGCATCAGTTTTGGGGCACGGAGTTTTTCGAATAATTTAATATTTTATTTGAATTAATTAACGTATCATTGTTTGTTAGGATATTTTTATTTCTTGTTAGTCTTGTGTATAAAAAGTAGCCATGGATCTCCACAGACCAGTCGATCCTAATAAGGTAAAACATATTGGAATCTAATAAAAGATTTTGGTAATATTTTAATGTGTTAATGTTAATTCGACTGTGTTTTCTGTGTAGACTTACGAGGAATTGACTTCAGAAGAAAAGTTGAGGTAAGGTTTTCATTCATTTACCTGTGGTAAATAGTTTTCATGGTCTTTAGCATTTAGTTGATTCATTAGTGATAAGCCCATTGACACATGATTGCTGTTCCCATAGGCATTTAATTATGGCAAAGGTTAATAATATGTGATCGAAATCATGCACACATCATTATCCCCTTAAATATGCATTATAAACAATATTTGAAATAATGTAAAATTTTGATCCATATGGTTGATAAAACTAATCCTTTACAGTGGTCTTTAGATAACTCGATAAGGTCCCTTAAAATAAGACATCTTATATGTACTTATACTGTTATATTTGCAAATATGTATGCCATTGTGATTAAGATAACATACTTATTAAAACAACAATCATAGTTTACATTTCATCACCTTGCTTGCTTTCTGTCAGGAAATTCTTTATTATCAATTTGTTTTTCAATGTTCAATTTCTTGAATTTCTTAGCTGGTTACAGCTCACCAACTGAATTTTATTTAGTTAGCTTTTAATCTATTTTTTAAATTGTTTACCACATTTTATTAAGTTATAATAATTAAACATGGTAAATATTTTGTCTCCCCTTTGCCATGCAGTGGAACAAAATATTTACCCTCTTTAAATACACATTTCCCAGTCAACTATGATTATGGCCTAATCCGTATTGTTGATCTACAAACTGTAGATTTTTATATGTTACTAGCTTTAGCCCGCGGCTTCGCCTGCGTGGAGTTCGGTTATATCGGGCTTTTTAGATTTTCCCTCGGGAACATCAAATTTTTCCGGGATAAAAGGTAGCCTATGTCCTTTCTCAGGGTCTAAAGATTGTCTGTGCCAAATTTCATCAAAATCGGTTTAGAGGTTTAAGCGGGAAACCGTAACAGACAGACAGACAGAGTTACTTTCGCATTTATAATATTAGTATGGATAACTGGTTAAGACTCACACACAGTTCTCACCTGACTCATTTGTGCCCAGGTTTAGCAGTCATAACTGCAGATTTTGGCTAAACTTCGATATTTTCCATGAAGTGACTGCCGTCTGACCTTCTCAACCCGAAGGCGTGTGCGTTCGCGCAGCGGAATGTTGTTGAATTTAAAGATTTTAAATATGCAGATATTTAGTGTATGACGTCGTGTAATTGTGTATGTTAAAAAAAAAAATTGTGCATGCAGCCATTGTGGAGAAATTCACCAAAAGCTGATTCCGCTGGGCGAATGTTGTCCTGGCGGAACTTTTTTTAATCCATTGACTTTAGAAAAAAGAGATGTGTCCAAAAATTAGTGTGTATTTGTGTGTAATTGTGTATGTATGAATAAAATTTGTGCATGCATAGACTTCGGAGAAATTCAAGTTTCCGCTGCGCGAATGTTTGGCCATTAGCTACTTTTCATATAAAGCGCTTACATAGAGAGCTGTAGATTTTTACATACGTTGTTTTGAATTTGTGCATATTTGTGTACAAAACAGATTTAGGAAAAATCGTAGGGCTAAAAAGATAAAAATATAAACGTAAAACACGCTTTTTAGGTCATAGTTCTTAAAGTATGCACTTTGGGGTCTAGATTTTAACGTTTATACAAACCTTGTAAGTGTCTGCAACATATTGCCAAATATCAATGATGTTCCTTTAGTAATTAAAGAAATATAGGACAATTTACCATAACAAAATCACTGTTTACAAAGCAGTCAAATATCACGACATTCTAAAGGAATTACATGGTAAAATGTATGCCAATAATTAGTGTATTCATTCAACTATTCACATGCAAAATTTCATGTCATTAAAGAAAAACAATTAAAATACTGACGAAGCATCGAAAACCTACATAAGCCGACCAAGTTCGGATAGCTATAAAAAAGCGGCCGTGCAAAATATTTAGGTAACATCCCAAAATTTACAGTATAATACCGATATTGAATTGGTATATGTGATAACACAATTGTTTCGATATAATATAAAGGTCATTTATTTTTGTACACCTACTTTTTTAAATGTATTTGACTATGACAAAGTAGGTACTATTTACGTAGTTACTTTATTTAAGTATGCGCTTGAGACTTGAGATATAATCTAAATTAGGGTTGTAACGGAGGCTTGTTAGCGGAGGCGGAGGCGGATGCGGAGGCGACGAGTCTCACTTCCGCGGATGCGGAGGTTAACGGAGGCGGAGGCGGAGGTGAAAGTACATATAGAAAAAAATTGAAATTTATTGTTAATTAAAACATTTTTTTTATTTTAAATACGTACATTAATAGTAGTATACTTGGTAAAAAAATATAACCTTCTTGTAATGAAAAGTAAGGAGAAACAAATTGGGTTTACGCACTAGTTGATTCTTGACCATTTCGCGCTCTAACGCGGCCGGACGGTTGTCGAGCGTCGCAGCTTGCGCGTTATTTATTTTATAAATACGTAAATAAACCTCCGTTATAACTCCGCAAAACTTGTGCGGAGGCGGAGGCGGAAGCGAAGATACGATTTCTTGCGGAACTTCCGCAGTAACGGAAGCGGAGGCGAAGCTCCGTAACAACCCTAATCTAAATATATTAATTTAGGCAAATAAAATTCTTACAGCTAATTTCTATTGAATATTTCACGGATCCGGATTCTTACTATAGACCCCTCAGGGAAATTAAATAATTACCACAAGTAAGTACTACTGTTTTTAAATGTTGATTTATTTTTATATTAGGCAGACTCTCAAACCTAAACAACTGAATAGTCTACTTTATTGATCTATGATTGTTAATCTGTAATTTTATTATTGGAACTAGAAAATATTAGGTATAATTAGAAATGTTGAGGTTATTTACTGTATTTGCTACTCATTTAAAAATATTTCTTGAAAATACCTTTTTTATACAAAATAATGTTTTAGTTTATAAGCACTTTTTTAATGTTAACAACTGAATAGTCCAGTTATGTGATGTGATTTTAATTTTTATTGAAGCTCGAAATATTATACTTACCTTTATATTCATAATAGTTTATTAAACATATTTTAGATAAGATAAGATAAGATAAGATAATAATTTATTTTGCTAGAATACGAGTATAAATACATTAGCTGGTAGTTTCAAATATTGTCCGTCATATTCAACCATTATCAGGTATGCAAAAATGTCACATACTTAAGCCGATAAACTCAATAAATTATATTATAACAATTTTCTATCCAATAAGTTAAATTACATTTCAATATTATAACAATGATGTCGACACAGAAGCCATACAAATACCAATATCAAGATAAAAACTAACGATGAAGTTAAAAATGTCAAGGTAGTCAATATACAATTAAAAATGTCACCTGGTAAAAAAAAAATGTTTAAAATGTCATACTTATTTAAAATGTCAGTGAAATTAAAATAAATCTAAAATATTAAAATCAAGTACATTAGTTCATGTTAGCTTCTCTGTCAAATATTCAGAAATATTATAATATGCCCTTTCTACCAAAAAACTTTTCAGCTGTATTTTAAATGTATTAATGTTTAATTCCTTCAGATAGCTCGGTAAATGGTTGTATATTATTGGCGCCATGCAAAATATACTTTTTTTTTACTTTTAGTTAAAAGATTAAAACACATTTAAGTCTATTGCTGCCGTTGCAAGCGTTTGTTAACGTTATTATAATTACATAATTAAGCATTATATGTAATTAAAAATATTTTTGTACACGGATATTTAAATAGAGAAGTACTTGTTAATTGAAGATTTATTTTTGTCGTAGATAGTGGCGTTATTATAAAAAAACATTTTTCATTCAAGAAATGCAATTGTTTTATTTTTTCCTAACGCTTGTGTACGCAACTGTACCATATTAATAAATACTATATTGGAAGGTTAAGAACGTTCTTATGATATATGGCACGGCCGCTTTTTTATAGCTATCCGAACTTGGTCGGGTTATGTAGGTTTTCGATGCTTCGTCAGTATTTTAATTATTTTTCTTTAATTACTGAATGTAATGACATGAAATTTTTAATGTGAATAGTTGAATGAATACACTAATTATTGGCATACATTTTACCATGCAATTCCTTTAGAATGTCGTGATATTTGACTGCTTTGTAAACAGTGATTTTGTCATGGTAAATTGTCCTATATCTCTTTAATTACTAAAGGAACATCATTGATATTTGGCAATATGTTGCAGACACTTACAAGGTTTGTATAAACGTGAAAATCTAGACCCCAAAGTGCATACTTTAAGAACTATGACCTAAAAAGCGTGTTTTACGTTTATATTTTTATCTTTTTAGCCCTACGATTTTTCCTAAATCTGTTTTGCACACAAATATGCACAAATTCAAAACAACGTATGTAAAAATCTACAGCTCTCTATGTAAGCGCTTTATATGAAAAGTAGCTAATGGCCAAACGTTCGCGCAGCGGAAACTTGAATTTCTCCGAAGTCTATGCATGCACAAATTTTATTCATACATACACAATTACACACAAATACACACTAATTTTTGGACACATCTCTTTTTTCTAAAGTCAATGGATTAAAAAAGTTCCGCCAGGACAACGTTCGCCCAGCGGAATCAGTTTTTGGTGAATTTCTCCACAATGGCTGCATGCACAAATTTTTTTTTACCATACACAATTACACGACGTCATACACTAAATATCTGCATATTTAAAATCTTTAAATTCAACAACATTCCGCTGCGCGAACGCACACCCCGAAGGCAATATCGAAGCATTGCAATTAGACCATTTATTGTACTTTTGAGGGCTCCAACAACCCGTAATGACTGCCATTAGATGTTCATATGGCAACCGAGACCAGCAGCTTAACATGCTTTCCGTATAAAGATATTTTATCTTTATACATTGTATATAAATAGTAAGATAAATAAATAGCATAGCAGCGGACCCCGGGCTCCAACGCGAAAGCCGCGGATGCAACCGGGATAAACGCTGAGATGATGATGATAAATAAATAAACTTTCCAGATATGATCATCAGAAGCTGCACGAGCTGCACAAGGGCCATGAATCGATGCATACCACCATGGTGATGATCCTCATTGTGACCCTTATTGTGGCACAAATCGTGGTCATGGAGTGGAAGAAGAGGCATTACAGGTCATATGCTGTGAGTAGCTCCTGTACTTACCTTTTTTTTTTGTTTTGAACAAGAAATCATCAAATGTCCTCTCCCGCTCTGGACGGAGTGGAAAGGCGTGTCGGACTTTTACTGACTAAAACCCACCTGTGTTCCTTCCTCACTTGCCTGTAGACCAGGGCCACAGTTTCGCCCTGTACTTACAGACTTTTATATTAAACTTTCATATCTGCATGCATTTCAATGCGTCTTAATTACCTGTAAATTATTGAAATCCAACATTTCATTTAAAAGATTTTAATAAAGAGATTAAAACATTAAAAAGGTCAATTAATATAAACAAAATATGTAGTGTTTTTTGGAAGTTGTTTTTTTTTGTACTAAAGTTTTTATTTTTATTTATTTGTACAAAATAGTCACTTCATGTTCAGTACTGGTACTCGGCGCATCGCTTTTTTCTTTTTGTTGGTTGTTGGAGTTGAAGTCAGCTTCCAATCTGACCATCTGGTCAGATTGGAAGCTGACTCCAACACACATGGGAATAGGTTATGCAGATGATGAGTTTGGAAAAAAAATACTTTTTTTTTATTTGAATTATTACCCGTAATTTTTGTTTAAAAACCAAACTACTGTTCTTCAAAGCAATATTGATGAAAAGTATTATGGGAACGATCTGAAAATATATCACATAAAATAATAATATACATATTTCACATAAAAAAAAATATTCTCATAAATAACGGAGTTCTGACGTAACTAACATAAAAAGAGTTGAAAAACTTCTCCTTTTTTTAAGTCAGTCAAAGAAAAGCCACCGCCTCACCGGTGCGACTCCACGAAGCGCAGCGAGATTTTAACATGTGGACAAATTGAGGACAAGTTTCATTAGCGTATGTACTTACAAATCAAATTATCGTTATTTATCCCCAAATGTTACAAAAAAATCTCCACCCGTGCAGAACAGGGGCGGACGAGCCGCTAGTTATTCAATTTAAATGTAAAATCTAAATTGTTGATGTTAAAAAAATACTATTCAAATATCAAAATACCATTAAAATGTCAAAAATACTACTATGCGTTGTTTAATAGCTATAATAAAAATAATAATTAAAACAATAACTAATCAAACAATCTACCTGTAGCTGTTCATGGCGCAAATGTACCCATAACGCTTGTTGCATTGCTACATTAGATGGCAATGGCAAACATTTGCACAAAGAACGAGCCAGAGCGGGAGTCACCCATTTAGTCCAAACCAATAGTCTATAATTATAAACGTCAAAACTACAAAAAAAAGAACACTCGCCGAAAACGCCCTAAATCCTCATTAATGTCCGCCGCCCTAGGGTGGGCGGCGGGGTCTGTCAGACTCTTACTGACTAAAAACCACCCCGGTGTTCCATCTCACACCTACACCGGGGGTTGCGAGAACGAACACTGCTTCCACAACCCCCGATTGGTGCCGGCCCGCCACTGTGGGCCTCCTCGGGTCAGGGGGGAGAAGTGAGGTGTATGACTCCCCCCGTGACGTCTAAGAGCGCCACCTCGGGTCCTGATGTTGCCCTCTACCACTTCCTAGCCCTTTTTGCTGAGAAAAAGAAGTGGCGCATCTAACTCGCCAGCAGTACCGCTGTCGATTCAGTTATAAAATACTTACTTGATTGTATACGGTAGATAAGATATAGATCGATAAGATCAAGTTTATAAAGAAATTACCGTTCACAGAACTATAATTTAAATTATTTACTATATGTAGCGGTATTTACAAACGCCACATGCTAGCAACATGTCATACTGACGTCACACGATTTCTACATCTCGCAAGCAGAGTTTACCGTGCAACTTGCATAATTTGCGTGCAACTTCCCAAGAAATCAATCGTTGGGCAAGTGGGGCGCCAGACAACACCCACGAATAGAAAAAGGAGACGATCCTCTTTTTTCTATTCGTGAGTGTTATGTCGGTCGGAGGGTCCTCTTTGGAGCTTTGCTATGGAGGATGAGTGAACATTAATTACTCCCTGTTCCTCGTGCCTCCACACTGGCATGATGTAAAATTGGTGTGACGTCAGTATGACATGTTGCTAGCATGTGGCGTTTGTAGATGCCGCTACACTATATTATGTTAGCTTGCCACAGACTTCAATATAGGAAACAAGCCAAAAAAAAAATGTATGATGTTAATAAACATTTACTACCTAAATAAAAGCCTCCGTTCATAAAGAACACTGTCTGACCAAAAATATATGGCGGCAACGTGCCTGCCATGAAAGATTTCAAACAAGATTCAAGTGGACTGTATTTAAGGATAACAATATATTGGAAATCACAAGCAATTATATGATAGAATGATGCTGTAGCGGTACCTACAACCGCCACAAATAAACAACGCGTCATACTGAGACACACGAATTCTACATCTCGCAATCAGAGTTTACCGTGCCATCGACGATGAGTGAACTTTACTCCCTGTTCCTCATGTCTCCAAAATGCCTTCGGAGTACAGCTCTCTGATGAAGGCACTAAAGGCTGCAACCACTTACTTCCAACCTTCAGATGTGGAGTTCGTAGAAAATCATACCAGATCAGGAGACGACAGACGTAAACACAAATCACTGGCAGACTCCCTATCCCCCCGGGGGTCACTCTAAATACTCAACATTAATTAAATTTTATGACCGTCGATCGCGGTCATGACTTGCTGGCTTGACAGTTCGACGGGAGGTCCAAGGACAATGACATTATTTATGACTAACTTTACGCCCGCGGCTTCGCCCGCGTGGAGTTCGGTTATATCGCGCTTTTTAGATTTCCCTCGGGAATATCTAATATTTCCGGGATAAAAAGTACCCTATTATTTAATCCGAACTTCTAATTTTACGTCTGCAAAATTTCAAAGCAATTGGTTCAGTAGTTACGGCGTGAAAGCGGAACAAACAAACAAACTCACTTTCCGATTTATAATATTACTAGCTTTCCGCCCGCGGCTTCGCCCGCGTGGAATTCAGTTATATCGCGCTTTTTAGATCACCCTCGGGAATATCACATTTTCCGGGGTATAAAGTACCCTATTATTTAATCCGGACTTCTAACTTTACGTCTGCAAAATTACAAAGCAATCAGTTCAGTAGTTACGGCGTGAAAGCGGAACAAACAAACACTCACTTTCCGATTTGTAGTATTAATAAGGATTATTATTATAGTAATGATGTATTGCTGGGTTCTGTTCACTAGCTGTCATATCGTCGCCATTAAAAGCCTAAAGTTGCGGCCCATTTTCAACCCTAACAGTAGCCTCTTGGTGGATGCGAGCATGATGTATGCTATGTTCCTTGCAGTTCTTCACGATGGTGGCGATGTGGTCGATACCGGTGCTGATGAGCGCCAAAAACCAGTGGTGGAGATTCATCATCATCTGGAGTATATTCACCATGCTCACCGCTCTAGTCATAAGGAAATCTACTAACAGACCTATGTCGGTTACTACACCTAGGTAAGTTGATTTTACTTTTGTCTAAGTCCGTTCACCAATTTTTTGAATTGGTGAATGGTGATACGTAACAGATGTTCAAATACAGGGAGATTTTTGACAGCATATCTCATTTATGTAGATTAGTCTAAATAACAGATATTTTGGCACAGTATAAATTTTACCCCTCTATTGATTAACCTTGCTTAAAGTTAAGTGACATGCAAACTTCAAAAGTGTATGGTTAAACAGTCGCTAATCACTAGTTAACTTTAAGCAACGTTTATGAATAAAGGGTTTAGACTGGTTTAAATAATAGATTTTCATATCGAACACTATACCATGCTGTAACCATTTACCTATTTTCAAAAAGATGAATAATTTCATTATATAATTTTTACCAAATGGTAATTCAGTTGCCTCCAGAGTGACTATCAGTATTAAAGTGTGTAAAAATATTTGAAGTTGTAAGTAGCGCAAACTCAACCTTATTGTGTAGGAATTAAATTTATTTTTCCATAAAATGTTTATAAAATAGTTATATTTGTTGAATATCGCGGATGTCGCAAGCAATATGATTAAAGGTAATCGCTTTACCTACTCATAGACGATACGTGACTTTATGTTGTAAACGCTCCCACGATATACATTTACTTATACCATCGCCTAGCTCCATAAAGAATAAAGGTAAACAAACCAATTTAGGGTTATCACAACTCACGTTTTACAAATCTCCTGTTATTTACGTGATTATCGACTTTTACATGCTAACTATTTATTAACAATTCCTATTGCAGCATATTTCAAAAGAATCACTAAAAAAACATGCATAATAACTTGGTATTTCGAAAAACCATTAAAAAATCAACATTAATTTTACATGATAGCCCTACAAAAAAAGAAAGATGGATGAAATCCAGATATTAAAAACATTTTGTGGAATTCAACCAACGAATAAAGTTGAGGCATTTGTCAATACAATTTTGCATATTTTAATTACTCTCAAATCAACTAAATAACACATGCATTGTAATATTTTACATAAATAAACTGTTTAGATTGAACTGTTAGAATTGTTTAGTAGGAAGTAGGATTATTACTTTTATGAAAAACATTTATGTTGAAAAGGTTGTTAACATCTTTCTTTTCGGCGTAAACTACCCGTTGCCTAGAAACGGTTTGTTTACCTCTATTCTTTATCGAATCTGGCTCAACTATAGTCTTAGATACATATGTAAAACAACCTTCACCGATGGAATAACCGGCCGAAATGTGTTTTTTTACAAATTAAAATATGTTTATGAATGTAACGGTGATGAAATCCTGTCAAGGATATTTTACGGGAACCCTAAAAATATTTACTCTGACCCTCCATCTCAATAAAATATCCTGTTGAGTGTTTAACCATACACAAAAAAAAAACAATAATTTTACCTTTAAACAATTCCAGGCTAGTATACAAATGGTTCTACCTAATATACAAAGTGAGTTGCTTCCTGGGCGTGGTCGGCTACATCCTGATGATGCTGACGTTCTTCGGCCTCAACCTGGCGTTCGGCCACAAGCCGCAGCAGTGGATGGACGTGGCGCTCATGTCGCTGTTCTATGGCCTGTACTTCGGAGTGTTAGGAAGAGACGTCGCTGAGTACTGTACGGATAAAATGGCGGCCTCTATTGGGGTGAGGACTATTTATTCATTTAAGCCTTTTATTTAGCTCACTTCTATTTCTAGGCGTAGTTTTCAGTATAAACGGAGGCAGCTTGTAAAACCTTTACTTCGTTGAATATTACAGGCTTGCACACGCACTTAACGGACAGACTACCGACACGTCTACTTTCGCCTGTAGCTCTCGTAAGAATGACCGACGTGGTGCGCTCGAGACAGTGCTATCTGTCTGACAGTGACAGTGTTGTCTATGGTTAATGATAAAACGCATACACTACACAGCTGAATATTTATATTGTACGTAGGCGGTCCAATGATGAATTGGTCTACTTATTAACTTATGAACAAGTTCTTTGCCGTTGTACACCGGCAGTGAGGCTGTGGTATGGGTACCCAAATTCACGTACCTCAGTAGTGTTGTGTTCGAAACTAGAGGGACCGAAGAGAACATCGCGTCGAAGATCGCCAAGACAAGAGCAACCTTCGCACAGCTCCGTCTCGTGTGGCAATCGCGGAAACTAACCAGAAGAGCTAAGCTCAAAATTATTCCGGTTCAACGTAAAAACCGTATTGCTGTATGGGGGTGAAACTGGTAAGGTCACAAAAGACATCTCGCTTAAACCCCAGGTCGTTGTCAACCGCTGTCTTCCCCGTATTCTCGGTATATACTGGCCCAAGAAAATGTAAAATGTAGATCTGTGGGAGCGCTGCGGTAAAACTTCGATAGACCAGTAGATCAAACACCGCAAATGGAACTGGATCGGCCACACGCTCCGATGGGATCCTGAGCATATACCAAGGCAAGATCTAGACTTTATTTGGGCAGGGGATAAACCTTCTTTAAACAGAAACTTTATGAAATTTCGATACTCAGGTTTCGAAATTTAAAAAAAAAAGCTACTGTCATTATTCAAATGCCTGCTAAACTAAGACTCTATAACTAAGATCATGTCGATGCATGTTTCTTATATTAAGTAGATATATGATAAAGGTATTATTTAATGAATGCACGGTTAACGCAGTGGTCAAGCTATTGACTGCTGCATTGCGTGTCGTGGATTCGATTCCCGCACGGAACAAATATTTGTATGAGCTACAAGTAGTTGTTCCGGGTCTGGATATTTGTGTATGTGAGTTTATACAACGTGTAACATAAAGGGTATATACATAACAAAGGCATGGCATCTTTACATGATATCAAACGATATTGGAAGGGTTTTTTAATCTATCTCTTTATGTTAGGAAGTTATGAGGAAAAACACCGCCTGTGATAGGCTACTATCATACTAATCGCACAGAGATATTGAAGACATTTATCGGATTTTGGCAAGTAACGTGACGGGTAACGAGTAGTTATTAACGTATGTAGTGTGCTGCCACGTTTGTTATGATTTGATTTTAAGAAACACACGAAACCGAAAATTTGGTACCAATTTTTTGAGTATTTTATTTTGAGTTGAAACCCTTCCGATATCGTTTGATATCATCTAAAGATGCCATGCCCTTGGTATGTATATACCATTTTTGTTACACGTTGTATGTTTGTAAAACGCGCCCACGATACAGGAGAAATTCCTAGTGCTAAAAAAAAATGCAACACAACTCATTATTCAAAAAGAAATTGACAATTTTACTAATAGATAAATGTTATTAGGTTATTACTCAATTAGCGAATTTCTGTCAGATGAGAATTTATATTGATAATGTGACATCTCTGTATTACTGACTTGTAGATCTGAATTGTACCTATTGACCATAAGCCGGACATTTTATTTTTTGACTTGATGTGATGAATTGTGTTGTTTTAATCTCATTTGACATGTAATTTATATTTATTTGATTGGACAGTGTGTCATCATTCTCCTGCCCTTATCCCAATTTATTTAGCGTCGGCGCAACATGTCTTTTTCTTCCATACATTCCTATCAGAAGCCATCTCGGCAGTCACCCCCTTCTCAGTCATATCATCCTTCACACATTCCATCCATCGTTTCTTTGGTCTTCCCCTACTCTTATAGCCATCAACATTCATAATTAAAACTCTCCTCACGACATTCTCCTCATTTCTCCGTAACACATGCCCGTACCATGACAACCGCTTTCCACACAACTTTTCAGCTACCGGTGCCACTTTCAGACTTCCTCTTATGTACTCATTTCTTATTCTATCCATTCGTGTAAGTAACACCACACATCCCTCTTAGCATTCTCATCTCGGCTGCATGCAATTGCCTTTCATTCATCCCTTTCGTAGCCCAACATTCTGATTGGACAGTGTGTATTTATATATAATGTATAGAATGAGATGGTCTATTGTTAGTGGATATTCATTAATTTTTGTTTGCATGCCTTAGTTAAGGTAGTCAGTATAAGGGTCTTATAAAACTTAATATCTGTATTTTGTACCTACTTTCTACGCAAATAAAAAACTATTCTATTCTATTCAACATGTAGCGACATGTCGCGTAGAATTATAATTATAAATATGTATCTACTATGTGTGAGAACAATGTAATAATTGAATGACGTTTGTGTATTTCAGTACTACACTCAAGAGGGCATGCCGACTCGTCAGCTAGAGAACAACGTATGTGCCGTCTGCGGGAACCAGCTGCTGGTCGACGTCAACGTAGAGGGCGTACTAGGTATGTACCTACACAAACGTGACGCAAACTACCATCATCATCATCATCATCTCAGCGTTAATCCCAGTCGCATCCGTAGGTTTTCAGCTTTGGAGTCTGGGGTCCGCTTTACCAGTCTAACTGCTGATTTTTGGCCAACCTTCGACATTTTCCGTGAAGCGACTGCTGTCTGACCTCCACAACCCAAAGGCGACGTGGAAAGGGTTGCAGTTAGACCAATTGTTGGACTTTTGAGGGCTCCAATAACCCGTAACGACTGCCACTAGATGTTCGTATGGCAACCGGGACCAACGGCTTAACGTGTTTTCCGAGGCACGACCTGACCAATGCAAATATTCATATTCATGCATACAAATATTTGCATTGTGCGGGGATCGAACCCGCGCCTCCTTGCGCAACGGCCGCGTGACGCAAACTACCGACCGTTAAATAATACCGATAATAATCGTTATGACATCCGAGATATCGATGTCGGTAGGCTAGCGAAGAGCTTATTCATACTTAGGTTTTTTCAAAGGTAATTTATCAGCCGAAAAGTAAATCTCCTTGAATGCGGGAAAAACTCACTGTCATCATCATCATCATCAACCTTTTTTATCGTCCCACTGCTGGGCACAGGTCTCCTCTTATACAGAGAAGGATTGAGCGTAATCACCACGCTTGCTCAATGCGGGTTGGCGATTTCAGACTTAAAGTCCAGGTTTCCTCAAGATGTTTTCCTTCACCTTCAGTCATTGGTGTTCAAGATATACTTAGAAAGTACGTATAACTTTAGAAAAATTACATTGGTACTTGCCTGACCTGGAATCGAACCCGCGCACTCATACTTGAGGGCTGGAGGGGCTGCTTCTATTTTAACCACTAGGCCTCCATGACTGTCTAAACTCACTGTAATTTGGTATAAATAATTATTATCATTACGAAAACCATCAAGTTTGCGACAAAGTTCGGTAGGATACTGATGACAATCGATAACTTTGAGAGTCGAGACTACCGAATATAAACATATCGACAGGAGTCTCGAGAGACAGCGTCTCAAGGCAAAAGTCTTCGACCAGTGTGTATTGCTTGTGATGACTTATGGCACTGAGACGTGGTCGCTAACAATGGGCCTTTTAAGAAAGCTTAAGCAAAGGGCAATGGGGGGGAAAGGTCGCGGGAAAGGGCCGGTGGTCTTGGAGATCCTTGGGGAAGGCCTATGTCCAGCAGTGGACGTCTTTCGGCTGAAATTACGATGATGATGATGACGAGTTTGCGACTGATATTGGTCGAAAAGTCAATATTGATTGTAAGCTATGTTGAGACTGCTGCCTCTGTAGGGTACAAACAAAATCATCAGTTCAAAATAATTAGGCTGAGAATCAGCACTTTTTTAATGTCAAAATTAAAAAAGACAGTTCCCCAAAACACCCGTTCTTCACCTCTGCCTCTAGAAGTTTCGATTCGTCCTTATGTACTGAATCTATTAACAGGTTATGCGTCGTTGTTCCTGTAATGTCTTATCTGGTGACACATCCTGATGATGAGACATGGTGTCAAATTTCCCTAAATTAACCGTTTGCAGAGAACACATACAAGTTGACGTGCGGCCACGTTTTCCACGAGTTCTGCATCCGAGGCTGGTGCATCGTCGGCAAGAAGCAGACCTGTCCCTACTGTAAGGAGAAGGTGGACCTTAAGAGGATGTTCACCAACCCGTATCCTTTTAAACATCCAGCATTATATTATTACCTAACTACTAGTGAGGTCAAGGGGAATGTGGGGGGTTGCACGAATGGGTAGAATAATAAATGAGTATGTGTATAACAGGAAGACGCAGAGTGGGTAGGCCCACCACAAGGTGGACCGACGACCTGGTGAAGGTTGCGGGAAACCGCTGGATGCGGGAGGCACAGGACCGGTCGTCGTGGGGGAGGCGTATGTCCAGCAGTGAAATTCTTTCGGCAGAAATGTAGATGATGATACAACAGGAGGTCTGAAAGTACCTCCAGTAGGTAACTAAAAAGTTGTGTTTAAAATCGGTTGGCATGGTACGGGCATGTGTTTCGTAGGAATGAAGACAATATGAGGAGAGCCTTGAGTATGAATGTTTGGCTATAAGAATAGGGGAAGACGACGGATGGAAAGTGTGGATGATGATATGGTTGAAAGGGGGGGGGACGGGGGGACTAAGTAAAGTATATGTTGCGCCCAGCAAAAATAAATTGGGGCGGGGGCAGAATATATAATAGTGATAAGTAGTAGTGAGGGACGTGCACTATGACATTCCTGCTCTCTGCCTGCCCACTAAGTTACCCCAGGGAAGACGGTGGCACAGTGGTCATGTGCTACAGGGCATTGTAGTTTTAGGTGAGGCCCTCTTAGGATCTCCCTGGGATGTGCCTTACAGGTGTTGCGCAGGGAGGTTCCGGAATTGCTCTTTTAAGAGGAACCGGGACCACCCCTATGTGCAGATTGTGATCACCGGGATGGTTTTAATGAGATAAAAATCTCACACCGACTTTATTCCTCGGAGGTCAGATGCCTTTTAAAGGTTTCGCCCTGAAAACAAAAAAATGGCATCAAAGCTATTCAAATTTGGATGTTATTGGTAGACACCCAGAACCGAACTGTTTCTAATATTACATGTGTGAAGCCAAGCAATTCCTTAAAGTATCCTCAGCTGGGACCGGCCACACATCCTCTACGGCCAGCTCCTGGACTGGATCCGCTGGCTGGTCGCCTGGCAGCCTCTCATCCTGTTCCTCGCGCAGGGCATCAACTGGTTGTTCGGCCTCGAATGAGGACAGCGCCATTCAGGACCTCCGCGCTTATTTAATGAACTGTGGTGTTTGAGGACATTAGTGTGTGAAGTGGAACCGGTCTTATATCAGCGCAGTGGTTTGTAAATCTTTATAAAAAGTGACGTCGAAGTAGTCTAAGATCGATTTACACTCGACCGTTATGAAGAGATAAAAAACTCTATATACAATGAAAATCTGTTCGGTCGCGTATGCGTGATTTAGTAGCAATAAATCAAATTAAAATATGTGGGATCAACCCTGCATAGTTGGCCCAAACGTGGTTAAATTATCTTTTCAAGCGAAACTCCGCAGATGTAGTGGGTAATATAAATCATTATTTAAACATGGTTAAAACATAATTTTTTATAACGTAACTATCAACACCCATTACATTTACAGAGTTTTGCTAGCTAGTTTATTTCGTAAGGACTAATCGTACTGTAAATAATTATCATTTGGGTCAGGTCGATCTTAATGTGTCAGCTGTAGTTAATTCTGTCATCGACGCATCGACGGTAGCGGTTAACTCTGGCATAGAGGCGACGACGGCTGCAGTTAACTCTGTCGTCGACGTGTCGACGGCGCTATTAACCCTCGTCATCGACGCGTCGACAGCTGCAGTTAACTCTTGTCATAGACGCGTCGACAGCTGCAGTTAACTCTGTCCTCGACGCGTCGACAGCTGCAGTTAACTCTGTCCTCGACGCGTCGACAGCTGCAGTTAACTCTGTCATCGACGCGTCGACAGCTGCAGTTAACTCTGTCCTCGACGCGTCGACAGCTGTAGTAAACTCTTGTCATCGACGCGTCGACAGCTGCAGTTAACTCTCGTCATCGACGCGTCGACAGCTGCAGTTAACTTTGTCCTTGACGCGTCGACAGCTGCAGTTAACTCTTGGCATCGACGCGTCGACAGCTGCAGTTAACTCTGTCTTTGACGCGTCGACAGCTGCAGTTAACTCTGTCCTCGATGCGTCGACAGCTGCAGTTAACTCATTCCTCGACGTGTCGACAGCTGCAGTTAACTCTGTCCTCGACGCGTCGACAGCTGCAGTTAACTCTGTCCTCGTATCGCTCGTGTGTATGCACAGTAAAGCCGAATCTTGTTACATAGTTATGACATGCCAATGATCTCTTATAACGTGCCGATATCATCAGGGACGTGCACCTCCACAAAACGTATAGAAATATGTGGAAGTTGCGCGTATTTCCATCCATCGTGAAATAAAATACAAACTACATCGTACGAACCAGGGTGCGCGACCGTACTTTTTAGGGTTCCGTAGACGAAAAGGCAAAAACAGTCGACAAATGGGAGTTGGTAGGACACTAAGGTCCGTATTACAGAACGTCACTCAAACTCAAGCTCTACTTAAGTCTCGTTTCAAGCCATTTGATTGGTTGAAACTAGTTTTAAGTAATGCTTAAGCAGAGATCAATGCTTGAGTTTCGTTCTGGAATACGCACCTAAGATTACTAAGACTACATTGAACATAGACCCACAAGTTTCCTGGTTCATTGATAAGTGGATGAGAAACGGTAATTGAAAATTGCTAAGTTTCCCTTTTGATTAAAAAATTTTCTCGTCAAAATGAAGAGATATTTGTACAATTTAAAAATTATTATTTGATCTCTTGTCCAAATTTTTAAAATATATTTTATCAACTAAAAACTAACTCAACATAATAATGTAATTAATTACAATTCAATGTCAGAACGAAATGAGTACATCAAACTGTATGATATGTATGTATATACTATAATATAGCATGTCTAAGAAATATATGGTCATATTTTCATAGTTATCGTGAAAAAATTATCAACTGTCCCTAATAAAATGTATGGAACTCCTGCCAGAACGGCATCTCACCTAATGGTAAACAGTGATGCGATCGATGGTGGTAAAGAGCACTATCCTATTATGAGCCTATTAATCTAGCCTTGAAGACACTTTGTAATAGGACGTTTCTAATTAGCAATTGAAATCTAATCCATACTAATATTATAAATGCGAAAGTAACTCTGTCTGTCTGTTACGCTTTCCCGCTTAAACTTCTCAACCGATTTTGATGAAATTTGGCACAAACAATCTTTAGACCCCGAGAAAAAACATAGGCTACCTTTTATCCCGGAAAATTTTGATGTTCCCGAGGGAAACCTAAAAAGCGCGTTATAACCGAACTCCACGCGGCCGAAGCCGCGGGCGGAAAGCTAGTTTAATATATAATTTGATGATAATATATAACTTCGTGGCAGGCCACAACATCGGCTACCGGCTGAAGTTACCACGCATCCGTGTTGCGATGTGTGGCGGGTACGATGCACCAAATGTTGTTGTGCCGGGAGTTTGGTCGTGGAGGGTCACCAGATCAATCTCCCTCTGGCACAACATCGTAGGTCGTATTCACTCAGTTTTTTTGAATGAATAGGCTCTTATAAACTAGCGCGCTTTACCATCAACGATTGCATCACTGGGCCTGTAGCCAATGTAACATCGCTTCGTAGCAAAGCGAAATCGAATACCAAACCAACCAATGGCGGGAACGATTGACCACGTGATTTATCGCGTCGCTATCGATTGGTTGGTTTGGTATTCGATTTCGCTTCGCTACGAAGCGATGTTACATTGGCTACAGGCCCTGGTTAGTTATAGTATAGTTAGTGTTTATTATTGGTACTTTACACAAGTCTGTTACACTTTGTTACAGTCTGATGTGATGATAAAAACACTTTGTTCGTGTGTTATTGGTACTATTGTTTCTACACTTTTTACACTGCACTAATTCAACGGGTTTTGTCTGTTTTAGTGTTCTCACAAAAATTTTTTGGTCTAACTGCTGAATCGCCTCCACGTTCATATATCGGTGAAGTCGACGGACGACGCGACGGGTCCCATTTTTATATGACGGTGGAGGTTGATATTTCTTTTATGTATAACCATTGATAAAATATTAAACAGATACGATATATTCTAACAAACTGACCAAAAAAATGTGCCGAACACAGCAGCAGCACACATGCATATTTTTATTCGGCATACATTGGTACAGTGTGAGTGAGATGGGGCGCAATCTAAAGCATAGAGAAGAAAAAGATGGCTAGTGTTTGCCGTTTGCGCTGTTAGTGTTTGTCGTTTGTTTTTACGAGTGTATCGAGAGTGACTAAAGCGAGATACAGGACTTACCTCCTTTTGTACGCTTCATTTTTAGTGCGCTAGTGACATATATACCTTAGTTTAATATTTTATCAATGTGTATAACATTATTTTTGTTCATGCAGAACCCGAAACACGTGTCCATTATTTTTAAGGAAAGAATCTATGTAGAAAATTTCAAAAAGATAACATGAAAACCAACAAAGTTATGAGCTTGTTATTCTACATGGTTGTCCCAACAAAAATATGGGCAAAACTCCGTTCGGTCGGGTGAGCACGGTACGTTGACATCTGGCATCAACTGCTGCGCGCGTAACCTGCGTGGCGCGCTCGGTATCCACACTACAACCATTTCTAAGTGGCGCGCTCGGTATCCACACTGCAACCATTTCTAAATAAAACATTGTGTAAAAATTATTGGAAATCACACAAACAAAAGGTTTCACATAAAAAATAACGTTGTATCTATGTATGGAACAGCTGATTATTTTTCGCGATTTCTTTGTTGGCCCCCATAGAAGAAGTTCTTCAGTTTGATGGTCAGTGGGACAATTTTAGAGCAATCCTTTCTGACACATGCATTATGCAACTAGCTAGGGTCCCACCCATGTCAGCGATTAGGCGAAGAAGGTAACCAATATAATTATTTTAAGAAAATTAATGTAGCCTTAAACTATACTATGGAGTTACACTCCATAGGTTTAGTAGCTAACTAAAGGTAGGTTGGTCTCCAAAGCCTAGAGCACAGGCGTAGAGTAGCCAGCCTTTCGGTGTTCTATAGGATGCATTTCGGGGAGTGTGCGAGGGAATTGCATGATTAAATTCCCCCATCTCCGTTCCACCAGCGGACGACCCGTCGTACGGCTGGTTTCCACCCTTACGTTGTTAACACCACTACGATCCGGACGAAGCGTTTCGCTTCCTCCTTTATACCGCGTACATCGAGGGACTGGAGCAATTTGCCAGCGGCGGTGTTTCCGTCGGACTACAATTTGAGTGTCTTCAAGGCTAGAGTGAATAGGCTCTTAATGAACTAGTGCGCTTTACCATCAACGATTGCGTCACTGCTTACCATCAGGCAGGATTGCGGTCAAGCGCTGGTTTATAATATGTAAAAAAAAAAAAAAAAAAAGGTAAACAAAAAAGCCACGTGACTTTGTTAACGGACTAAACGTAATAACAATCTTCAGTTATCGTTGCACCAATTTCCTTATTCACAAACTAAATTAGATTTAGTCATCCATCACTTATACACTAGATACACAGTCTTGAACATAACTCTTATCAAAAATGGCGACAAGTATTAATCAGTCTAAAGTAGTCAAAATAAATATACATTCATTCAAAATCAGCCTTAAGTGCAGTGTATAAAGTTCTTATAACAAAGCAGTACAAAAAGCCATTATTTTTTACGACCGGTCTGTGGCACATCAAACTAAATTCAACCTTACACGCATGAGTTAAAGTCTGAATTATAGAGTAAGTACTAGATGAAAGAAGCACCCAAGTGCTGCGTTGTGTGCTTGTTCAGTTCAACCATTTTTACGCTGATTGTGAATCTAGTGTATAAGTGATCGATGAGTTTAGTGCATCTTTTACTTTCTTTAACATTAAGAAAAGGACAGAAGACAAAATGTTTCTTTTTCTTCTTTGGCAACTGAGCCGGTTTCGGCTATTCTGCCAGTGTCACGTGAACAAAATGTTAATTTACACCTGTCAAATTAGTCCGCGCTTGACATAAATTGACGTATTTTGATCGCCATATTTGTAATCGCGCATAAACTGTCAATGGAATATCTTAATTTGACAGGATTAAACTAAAATGTTATTTTTCTATCCTTTTCTTAACGCAATAGAAAAAAAAAGATGAGTTTAAATTAAAATTAGTTTATTTTGTACACAAGAGAATCGGCGCCGAACTATAAGTTGTTAAATTGAATAGTACAATTGTGACAGTATTGATTAGTCGATTAAAACTAACCCCTCTATTCATAAACGTTGCTTAAAGTTAACTAGTGATTAGCGATTGTTTAACCATAAGATTTTTGACGTTTTCACGTCACTTATCATTAATCATCGTTTTTGAATAATCCCTTTAAACACTATGGTAGGTTTATGTATGGTTAAACAATCGCTAATCACTAGTTAACTTTAAGCAACGTTTAAACCTTAAGGTAACTACCTAAACAGATGGAGTGTACTCTTAGTACCCTTAATAAACGACGACAAACTATGACCCCGCAGAAATAAAGCGCGGGGGGCTACTGCACAGGGTATCGAGTTCGAATCAGGCGATTAGTTAACACGCTGGCGTTTTGAGCACTGTATTTTCTACTCTCGATATTGAAACAAACGTAGAGTTCAAAAGATCGCGTCCCTGCCAAAGGACTTTCGTCCTTAGGCTCTTTGTAAGAAAACCCAACTCGCGAATAAAAGAAAAACGTTGTCGTGTATACAGTGTAATAATAATTTAAGGGACCTTTTCGCCTTATGTTGACATGGGTCAGTAAAAGTTATTATAAAAAAAAAACCTGTTTATTGCCGGTGCCTCGAAGTTATTGAATATTTATTGAAACGGCAATGATCAAATCGTTTTTTAGAAGATGAATAGTAATTTTATACAAACGGTGTTGTATGAACAGTCATGCGGAATAAGATGTTTAATATTATGCTTAATCTGGTGTAGAAAAATATGGTTTGTATAATAAATAAAATACGAGACTTTATTAGATGAACGTCAAATGTATAAAATCCTCGAGTACGAAATCATGACGGCAGCTTATAGATACAGTCAAGAAACTTATAGGTAAAACTGGAAGCCAAACTGGACCGCGAGTAACCTTTTACGGTCGTCGTTGACCACCTCTCTCTTTCTCACACACCCTACACAAAACACGTTGACATCATGCAATTATTACTATGATAGAGTAAGAAAGAGATAGCGCGTCAAAGACAATTATCAAGGTCAATTTTTTTATCTTCACTGTTTGATTCAAAGTGTGGGTTCTAGTTTTACCTATAAGTTTCTTGAGACACAGTAGTATCAATATCTGTGACGGCGAAAGTGCGTTGAGCGACCTGTCAAACCTTTCAAACTGTCAGTTTTTGTACGTCATTGTGTCAAAGCGCATGTAGAACGGTGACACAGTTGATTTGTAAGGAAAGTTTTGACAATGGCGCCGATTGCGTTGATTATAAACTAAACTAAAATTCAGTTCATCTCTTTCTTTCAATTTTATAAAGAAAAGGACAGAAAGTGAATGTTAGTTTAGTTCTGTCAAATTAAGATAATCCATAGACAGTTTAAACGTGATCAAAAACATGGAGACCATAAATACGTTAATTTATGTCAGTCGCGGACTAATATGACACGACTAACCTAAAAGTTATCTTCTGTTCTTTACGCAATGAAACAGAAAAAGAAATGTAGCACTCTGGGACTGCCGCGGTAAAGCTATTGTATAGCAATTTTTATTTATCAAATTATGCAATAGGCTATTTGACAGATTTATAATTTATATCTTGAATAACTTGGTTGCGGTTAAGAAGTTCACAAACGCTTTATTTGGCAATATTGCGTCAAGCCTTGTAAGTGACGTCACAAGACGATATAAACGATTTTCGTTTCCGCAGTGGTGTTTATATTTATCTGTTATTTGTTGCTGTTTATCTAATAAAATGGTTTACAAGTGGTGTGTTGTACCGGGTTGTACAAATACATCGATAAAACACCTGAGAACACAGAATAACAACAAGTGCTGATGCGTGTATGACGTCATCGTGACATTAGCCATTCCGGATCGTTTCACAATATGTGGCGCGAGATACAAAAAGTCAAACATATTTTTGTGTTTTTGGATATATCAATTGTTATTATTTTTATTAAAACTCATGTAAATGACATAAAGAACCCTCATTAAAAAATCATACTGTCAAATAGCCTATTATAATGTGTGTGTGAATTAACTTCTTTTTCAACAAAAAGCACGCTGTCTCACCTAGCAGTGTGTCTGAAGAGATAGAATCAGTTATGAGCAGTTGGCAGCTAGTATATACGCATGACGCATACGTCTAGTCACGAAAAAGAAACGATGTTAGACAATGCACGGGTTTCAGTGCACCGCCGCTGTGTCGGTCGGAGTGTTAGGTTTTATTTTCGTTACGGAATTTGTTAATTCGGTCGCCGCGCTCAAAACCAGCTATAAAAGCCATACAATAGCTTGAAAAGATGTACTGAACTAAAATTTAGTTTAGTTTGAGAACAAGAAAAGGAGTGGTCATTTGACACCACTCTAGCAGCGGTCGCCGAGCCGTTTTTGTACTCTTCATAACAACATCATTGCATGCATGATTGTCTTATATGTACATAATAATAATCTTACGGAAAGTTGTATGTTAAATTATGTAAATATTATAATAGAAATAATTATTTTTGACATGAGTCGTTATATTAATGTAGTGAGAAATACCGAATGGATGATTTGAGTGCGTCGGTTAGATTACTTCACAATACCTACATAATACTTTTCGATGACGATTTAGTCCGAAATTGCATTAGTATTTTTTTTTTTGTCGCTTTTTTCTTTGCGCACTCCATTTCCAACGCTCTGCTTAGTGTAGAGGGTTGAAAATCCAATGCCCAATAAAATCTTTCTGCGATATCTGTACATTTCTATTCAAGGAGTCTCATTTAGAGATTGGAACAGTTAATAAAATATATATAATATGTGAAGAAAACCCTGTCCGATCCGTGAAGGTATTTTTCGGTATCGATGACTGATTCTACTAATGTCTACAAAGCAGGGCTAAACTGAAAAAAAATCCCTAAAAAATAAGTAATATTTCGCAAAAGGAGGTAGTTTAATACATGTGCGCTAAGCAATACATGCGCGGGCGAAGGGGGCAGGGCACGCGGCACACGATCGCATCGCTTATAATGGTGTTGTCACTTTGTAAAAAAATGCCAAATTTTCAGGAAGTTGGATTTAATTCGCAGAATAAAAAAGATTGTTTCAATATTTATTAGTATTATTACTATGTTGATTATGTAAAATTTCATATTTTATTTGGTCATGCCTAACCTTTATTATCCTTATGGGTCTGACAGGGTTTTCTTTATATATTGTATAATTCCTTAATTGTCCTTATACCTGTAATGCATTTTGTTCGTGGCGTTAGATTAGCAGTAAACACATATATTAAACTTGGGCACTGCTGCAGACCCTCACCCTATTTCCCGTTAAACAAAAATCAACTTTATTCCAGTGACAATTAAGTTAGTTTTGTAATAGTTATAAAAATGTTTGAAGTTTTAGCGTACACTGAACTTTATTGTGTAGTAGTTAAAAGTTATTTTTCCACAAAATTTTATATGTTTAGGTTTTTGGGACATAAGTCGCGATTGTAGGCTACTGTTAAGTGGGTGATAGACGTGCGAGTAAGTACGCGGACTTGTGGCTCGACGACCTTTTTCGCCTGTGTGTCACCGAAAAACGCGTACTTTAAAATTGCCGAGCAAGTTCGCCGGCGATCCAACCTGTTTGAAATCTGACTCGTAGCTCGTCTCGGCTCGTACGTGTGGCAGCGCAGCGAGCCAGGAGCCGCAAAAGTTTCAGAAGGCATTCTGAAATAATTATGGAAATCTTCCTTCTCTTCACGTCACTTCTCTTACTCATGGGCGTACACAGCTTCTGACCTAGGGGGACAGGGGGGCAGGCAAGTCAGGCCTAGGTGTGACAAATCCGGCCTAGGGGTGGGGGCAAGTCAAATTTTTTGAGTGAGTAATTGTGCGCTATAGTCGGACCTGGTTTTTTGGCAATTACACGGTACATTTTGTCAGTGTCTACTGCGTGGGTTATTTAAAAGTTAGAGATAAGTCCTCGTTTATACTTTGTATAATAATCAGGGGAGTTCATACAAGTAGTGCGAGATTTCCAGGGGCGCAGCTGCCACCCTCGGTACGCCCATGCTCTTACTAAATTCACATGCGATAAAAACTCTCTTTTCGTATTGCAGTGCTTTACCCACACTAATCGATTTCGTCTTTTATCTTAGTTTTTAAAATGTAGCTTGACATAATTCCCAAATAATACAAAGCTTCTTCTCTCGACGACATCACGATATAATATGAGCAAGCTTCACGTGTGTCACCGACGGCGAGCCGAGCAAGTTCACGATCTTAAAAACCGCGTACTTTAAGTTCGTACGTCTATCACCCACTTTACATTTATACCATTCAACGAAATCGAACCTTTTGCTTTCCTTAAATATCTAAGTTTAATTAACTGAATACTCAGTATTTAACTATAATTGTACATAATAACGTATAACGTTACGTTGTATAACGTTATTTTTGTTTATTGCGAAACCTGAATATAGTTTGTTCAGAATAAGCAACTGAATATATTTTACTAGTGCTTGACTGCAATCCCGCCTGATGGTAAGCAGTGATGCAATCGTTGATGGTAAAACGCACTAGCTTATTAAGCCTATTGACTCAAAAAAACTGAGTGAATAGGAAGGAAGACGGCAGTTGAGCAAGGTGATGCAATGTTTAACCCAACAACACGACCAAGGATGCTGCGCCAGAGGACGATCTGGAGACCCTCCACGACCAAACTCCCGACACAACAACATTAGGCACATCGTACCCGGTACACATCGCAACACAACTGCTCAGACCCGTCCTCCGTACGGCTTCACCAGATATCATGCCGGAACACGACGAATCGCTATTCAAATCATTTTTAAACCATGTTATATTTTTTCCCCAAATACATTTAGAAATTTTTGCACAATGGTTACCGAGCGCGGTACGCAGCTTACGGTAGATCATCGCGCGCGCAACAGCTGACGCCAGAGGTCAATGCACCGCTCGCCCGCTCTGGCGAAGCGTGGACCATATTATTGTTGGGACAGCCAAGTAGGGTAACAAGCTCATAACTTTGTGAAATTTTGTACATAAATTCTTTACTTTAAAATACTGGGCACGTGATTCCGGTTTCGCATAAACAAAAAATATTGTTGTATAAACCATAAGCCAACCGCTTAAAGTAGCTAATTGTATGACACGAACACTTTTACATTTTTGTTAAGATACCAGTATTTCAAAATTAATTGCTTAATAAGCGCTCTTCATTATAATATCTGTGTTACGCCATTCCATGTTGAAAAAACTATTTATGTGAGTTTATTAAAAGTATTTTTGTAAAAAAACGATCAATTAAGTAATGTATTTATAACAATTCCTATGTTATTTTGTACAAAAATAAATTATGTTTGGAATGTATTGTGTTTTTTTATTGAAACAATTTTAATTGATTCGTTTTCTGTGTGCGTTCCTGCGCGTGCGCATGGTGGCCGGTGTGATAGCATCGCTCTGCAGTCTATAGTTATTTTACCTCACGCGGATATTTAAGACTCACACTCGCACTCTAGTCCCGAGGAATTTGAAAAATAGGTATTTAAATAAATAAATATATACGGATAAATCACACAGATTGAGCTAGCACCAAACTAAGCTCGAGTCTTGTGTTATGGCGATACTAACTCAAAGATACTATATTTATAATAGATACATAAACTACCTAGACCCAGGCTAATCTGGAAAAGATCGGTTTCCATCATGACCTGGCCGGGGATCAAACCCGGGGCCTCCACGTCGCCGGCAGGCGTGTTAACCGCTGCGCCACGGGGGACGAAAATATTTGTTATCATTGAATTTGATTCAATATTTGAAGCAGCTATTGCCGTCGCGGCGCTTTCAACCTCTTCCCGTAAAGTGCGAAAGGGACAGTTGCAGCTGAGGCTGATTTTACCCACAAAACCGTTGACCAAAAGACGTTTCGTATTTCACTGTTTTCTTTTTCAAAGCACGACAGATCTCAATTATTTTTATACCAAAATTTTGAGGTAAGTATACCTATGCTTTTATTAGGGTCAATTTACACGTACCAAAACCACATCACAACGACGCCACGTGGTCGGGCGTATTTTTTGTATTGAAAATGAATATTACAATAGACACCACATTTTGCCGTTGTTATCGATCATATCGCGACGGCAACGGCATCACCCGCATCGCCACGACATGACGTCATCAACAGCACGCGCCTATAGTCTTATTTTTAACTAGCTGTGCCCCGCGGTTTCACCCGCGTAAGCTTCTAGCCGAATGAGCTCAGTTGATATAAAATAAGCGCCTGTTAAAATAATGGGAGCAAAATGTAGTACGTCCGCTTTTGCTTCCGTTTTGGCAACATTTTTTGTTCCTGCTCTGCTCCTGTTGGTCATAGCGGGATGTTTTATAGCCTATGTCCTTCCTCCGGCTCTAGACTATCTGTGTACCAAATTTCATTACAATCGGTTCAGTAGTTTTGGCGTGAAAGCCGGACAGACAGACAGACAGAGATACTTTCACATTTATAATATTAGTATGGATTAGACGAAGTCAACTGACGTTTACTGTGTTGTCACAAAGTGAATGAAAGACAACGCAACCACATCGACATTTTGTCGGTACCACAACGCAACTGCAAAAAGCCGTTGCGCGTTGCGACACTATTCACATGTAACCACAGCTTGACCACAATTAGTCGCTGCGACGTGGTGTAGTTGTGGAAGTGTGGAAGTGTGGAGTGAATTGACACTTATTTTATTTTTTGTCCGAAACTGATCACATTCGTATAATTGTCGTCTGAATATCGCGGTATTTTTTTTTTGCGATTTTGAAATTTCATTTCTTTTTATTAATTAAGTTTTGAAAAAAATCATATCATAGGGGCACGTATAATCAAGGTGTAAAATTCTAGAAATAATTGCTCTAAAAGCTTTATCCACGAAGAAATCAGCAGAACACCTTTGTATAGAGAAAACGCCTCTAGAGTCCCATCTTAACCACTGTCAAGGTCACAGTGGTCTCTATTCACATTACGATAAGGTTGCTGTTGGGAAGGTGAAATGATTTTGAAACTTCTGCCCGATTCCGTAAAAATCTCGCCATGATAAGTTAGGTGAGTTTAGTGTTGGCTGTCAAAATCCCGGCGCTCATTAATGGTATCGGCACCGTGAGGACTTCAGGTGATAAAAAGCATCATCATCATCATCTCAGCGTTGATCCCAGTCACATCCGTAGCCTTTCAGCTTTGGCGTCTGGGGTCCGCTTTACCAGTCCAACTGCTGATCTTGGCTAAACTTCGATCGAGCCGTCTGACCTCCACAACCCGAAGACGATATCTAAGCATGGCAGTTAGACCAATTGTTAGACTTTTGAGGGCTCCAACAACCCGTAACGACTGCCATTATATGTTCGTATGGCAACCGCACCCGGGACCAACGGCCTAACGTGCTTTCCGAGGCACGACCAGACCAATGCATACAAATATTTGCACTGCGCGGGGATCGATCCCGCGCCACGGAGGCAGTCGGACTTACAAAATTAGTTGTAGAATAGAATACTCTTTATTATGTACACCATATAGATTAGAGAACATAAATATAAAGGTTTTACAAAGGGTGACACAGTGGGCGGTCTTATTTTTACTTTGTAGTGTTTTTGGAAGTCGGTTGTTTTTTTTTTAACTTAGAGTCTTAGTACCTATACTATTTGACTTCCAAATGACAAACACATCAAGCTACTACAAGCTGTCAAATTTCTTTATTAGATTTTCAACTTTATCACTTAAGGCTCAGGGTTGATATTTGACAGTTTCAGGATTTTTGACCTGCTGTGGCCCGTACTTTCGGTGCCTTGGTCTCCCATAAAAAAAATCAGGCTTGTGACCCCAATTGAGATTCCCTTGTTCCTATCATTAAGAAAACGGACAAAAGATAAAATATTAATTTAGACTAGTCCAGTGTGTTTCGTAAATAGGGTTCGGGTGGTTCCACCCATGGGTTCCACCACCAAATGAAAGTGCAACAAAATTGAAAAACATTCCACCTCCTTAAATAAATTAAAGGGTGTATCTCTTAAATCTCTAAGGAGGCAGAATGTTATTTGGCAGAAAAACCGGCACATCTAACATATTTTTTTTTCAAAAGCCATATAAAATAAAAAAATGACTTTGTTCACTTATTTCCAAATGCTGTCAGAAAACAATTCTCTCAAAACCTAAAATACCGTTTTTCACAAAAACAATGTAATTTTGAATAAAAAAGAAATACTAAATTGGGTGTTTATATTTTTTTTATATTGATGATAAATTTCGTGTCTGGAATCAAAATGCTGAGTCCATTTCGTCATTGCCCTCCTATGAGGCAGTTGAACCATGCTGCCTTAGCGCTTACTAATAACAACCTTGGGCACGTTATCAACGGTCTAGGTAAGACACTTTTATTTTCTTCGTAATGTCTATACCTTCAGAGCCGCCATATTCATGATGGCACTCAAGGTTTGTGTGTTAGGAAGGAATAAGGCGCTGTCGCAGTCCTAGATTTTTGAGAGGTTGGAGAAAAGTTTACGCTAACAATTACTTAACAATTAATTAGGATGAAACTATTCCGTGACAAGTAACTCCTTCAGGCAAAGACATTAAAATTATAAATCTCTTTGCCTTCAGGATATTAGTTTGGAAGGGGTTACTTGTCTCGAAATCAGTTTCCAAAGTCCAAAGGAGAATCACGCCAAATGTAGGGAGGATTAGAATAGCGGGAATAGTGTATATTGTCAGCTATACACGATTTCCGCTATTCGAATTTACTTATTTGCCACTATTTAGGCAATATTTTACAGAACTTACATTCGAGAAAATAACTATTGGAATAGTGCAGCGGATGACACAGTTGGTGATAATATCGGCCATGTCTTGTTGATTTAGTTTGTTTTCCTACTGAATGATTACACAATATATCACTCGTAGTCAGTAGTAATTCTTGTAGTTTTGTTCATGAAACGAACTTCATTAATAATGTAGGTAGTACGAGGTACTCGCAGTAAATGCAGCTGGAAGACTGAGTAGGCAATCGATTTTGTAGTGTGTTTACCGATTCATAATAAAGTTTATTATATTAGTAGATACTAGATACCCGTCTGCCCCGATTCATAATAAAGTTTATTATATTAGTAGATACTAGATACCCGTCTGCCTAATTAGGCAGACGTGTATCATCGCACCATGAAAACTAAGGTCCGTATTACAGAACTTCACTCAGAACTCAAGCTCTACTTAAGTATCGTTTCAAGCCATTTGATTGGTTGAAACTAGTTTTAAGTAATGCTTAAGCAGAGATCAATGCTTGAGTTTCCTTCTGTAATACGGACCTTAATGTCTTTGAGCTCCAGTTATGGTTAAACTGTAAACCATCTGTCAAAAGGTTAGCGTGATACACTGATACTCGAATCATAACTAAAGTTTTGGTTTGTTTGCGCATTTGCGATGCAATTCTGTTTTGGTTGAACTATTTTACCGCGATTGCTGCCCCCTGAGCGTAGTGTGTTATTCCAGCTTAAGCTAAGGATTGACAACTTACTCTAAACCCATTTACCTTTGGTGACTTCACGGCGGTCACCGGCCATCGGTCCAAGAAGACCAATGCCTGCCAGGGCCGCGGGTTGTTCGAGAAAGATGGCCGGTGGCCCTAGCCCTAGCGCACAAGTGAAGGAACACGGGTGGGTTATAGCCAGTAAAAGTCGGGAGATGTAATTTGATGATTTCCGCAAAAATAACTCATGGTATTAAAACATCAATATATTTGGTATGTCTATACCTTCTACAAATTGGTTTTATCAGTAGGTACTACAAGCGAGCTTTTTATACATCGGCTACTTCGTTGTAGGGAATATTAATTATTAAAATAAGTAGTTCAGATGATCAACATTGAAAGTTTGGAGGTACACTCCTAAATAAAAGTCGTGGGTACCGGGAAAACAGTTTAACTATCACAATTATAGGCGTAACATAATGCTAGTTAACAATGGTAGGAAAAACACTGGGAATACTGAGATGAGTTATGAGAGTTAAAGTCTACTCTTTAATAAACGACCGCTTGTCGTAAGGTTTGTATACGTACTGCGAATTTCCCGGCGGTTAATGGTAAATCCAGCCTGGGAACGTTGCAGCGTCTTTGGATTCGGCAGGGAAAAATCTGTGTGGCTTACTGCTAAACTCAGGTTCCACATTCATTGCCGCCGAGTTCACTGGAAATTCAGACAGGATTCTGTTAAAATTGAAACTTCAGAATTTCACAAAATCCTGTCTGAATTTCCAGTGAACTCGTCGGGGTCACCAATTAGGTGTGTACCTCCAAAAATGTAACGTCATCCGTGACGGCGCAATAGAACAAATTCAGTACGTCACAATAAAATCTTTTGTTGCATCCATTTCTAAGTTTTTTTTTTTCATAGTAACAAGGACTAATTTTATGAACTAAATTTAGTTGTGACACGCTCCTTCGCAAGTTGGTACGGTAGCACGCACGGAATTTAAGACTAAAATCATTTTGGGCACTTTTCCAGTTCGAATGATATGTAGTCAAGCCTCCTAGACTGAACTCGAGGAGATTGCCGACTTGAATCACTGTGGATCCACCATCATTATTAATAAAACTTAATTATAGATACCAAATATGTACCTACACACATCAAAAGTGTCTAGGGATCAACATATATTTTTGCAATAACTTTTCTCCTGATTGATATTAATTAAAATTTTCTTTAAGGATTCATCAAATAAAGTGTTTTCGTTTGTCACAGTAACGATAAACCAAGTCACCTTTGCATTAATAAAGAAATTTGCCATTTTCCTAATAAAGGGATATTTGACATTTGAACCACTAACACAAAAGTTCGAAAAAAAGACTGAAATAACAGTTTTCTCTAAAATTTTATTGGGTAACTTAAACAATTAATAATCCGTGTTTCTACCGCGAACACTAACAACACAAGAACATCGGTTTGGCATACTCAAAATGAGTTCATCCAAATCACGCTGTGGAATGGCCGCCCATGTTCGTTGCAACAACAAAAAAAGGTCTTCTTGCGACTGGATACCCTCCATATTCGGCAGAGCTCTTCTCTGTAGCATATCCCATGCATGCTCAATCGGGTTCAAGTCTGGCGACTGAGCAGGCCAGGGCAGGACATTGATGTTAGCTGCGGCGAGAGTCTGTCTTACAACTCTTGCGGTGTGCGGTCGTGCATTATCATGCATTAACTGAAATAAGGGACCGATTTGCACTTGTAGAGGAACGATGACGTCTGATACAATCGTTTCAGCATAAATTTGAGCGTTGAGGTTGCCTCTGATCCAAATCAACTCAGTTCTTCCGCCGATCCAAATACCCGCCCATACCATGATGGTTCCACCACTATAAGGATGGACTTCCTGGCAGGATTTTAATCGCTGTTGGCGTCCAGGGGTTCTCCAGTGTCGTATACGTCTTGTATCCGGTCTCATACCAAAACGAGACTCATCAGAAAAGCACACGAAACGCCATTGTTCTTCTGCCCAATTTCTGTGTTCAAGAGCCCATTGATATCGAATCCTACGATTGTGCATTGCTATAGGTGGTACCCGTAGCGGTCTTCGGGAATGAAGGTTCACTTCATGCAAGCGGTTTCTGACTGTTTGGTCGCTAATTAAGTTCCCTGAAGAGTGATGAAGCCTCACGGCTAACATCATGGCGGTTATTGTTGGAGCTCTTCGAGTTAAGATTTGAATGTATCGGTCTTGTCTCCGTGTGGTGCAGCGATACCGTCCTCCATGGCGCTCAGCCACGGTACCAGTGCTTCGGTAACGTGTCCAAAGTCGACTGATAACACTCTGACTTGTATTCAGAGCTAAAGCCACAGTACGTTGCCGGGAACCAGCTTCTATCATTCCCACGGCTCTGAGCATTTCTTCCCTGCTTAAATGACGTCGCCGCTCCATAATAACGTTGGTTTTAATCAGTAGTAGGGAAACAGTAGCACTAATAATGTCTTCAATGCGTTGTATGTTTTTATAGGGAAAATATTAACAGCTGATTTTCATCTTTTACTCGAATTTGATTCACAGTTCCTGATTCAAATTATGAAATGCACCAAAAAGGATCCATATAAATTTATAAAATCATAAATTTATTACAAAGCCACATCTCAATCTCAAGAAATCCGCATAAAAATGCTTGATCCCTAGACACTTTTGATGTGTGTATATAAAAAGCAATACATACTCAGGTCTTCAAGAGGCGAGATAGAAATATATGCCAGCTAGGGACAATTGTATATTGCCCTTAAAAAGTACTTTTTATGCTTCTATGAAGTGCTTATTATTATTCAAGTCACAATTGTAAATAACATTCAAGATATATTTTACCCTGGTCCTATACATGCAGCAGATAATATAGTTCTATTTGTATTAAAAAAACATAAAGCATAGTACTAAAGTTAATGATGACTGGTATGTTATTACAGCGAGTCGTCAGAACTACGCAGACGACAAAGGACAAGGGTGCTGTAAGGTCCTCTCGCAGACCGCTGGCATGAAAGTGGAGCCATGGCCCAAACCCGATATGTCGCCGGCGCCGTGGCGCGCCGAGTGCCCCCAGGAGCCCCAGCCTCCGAACTACGACCCGTATAGAATCAAGGTCCCCGATACTGTCGTTCCACCGCTCCCTCCGAGTAATGTCAAGGTACACCTACACTTTTTACACGCATTTATCGATACACAGTTTAATGGAACCTTTGCGACATTCTTGAAACGGTGTTTGAATAGTGCGTTTGACGAAATCAGAGCCCCGCGTCGTGTAATAAGGCAGCTAATGAAATCCAGCTTGTGCTTTGTTCATCAGCCGATCGACGTGCTGAACACGACCTCTGACGAGCGAAATCAAGACCAGCATGCCTACCACCAACGTCCGCATAGCTCACCTGGATGGCACCAAGACTACCACCAAGGCTCCTCGCAGAGCTACGAGGACGAGGAACCCAAGGACTTGAGCTTCCTTGGACGACTAAAAGGCTTCTTCGGAAGAATAAGAGGCAAAGGAAAGCAAGACGGAGACGCCATGATGACCGACAGCCAAAACATAAACTGGCTATACCGTTCCTAACACTGTTGACTCGAATCAAAGCTCTGGTCAAACTGAGGTGAACCGCGCGATATGCCCGATGAAATTTGTTCGTGCTGATTGTGTCTACTAACTTGTATGGAGGAGTTCAAACTGGCGCTAATGGTCGTAATCAGTAAAATATCAAACAAGCGCGTCCCGCGCGGCTCAAGCCACAGTTTGAGCAGTGCTTAATTCAACTCGCAAACGGAACTTTATAATTATAATATATACACCCAAAGAACATACCGAAATAGACCTTTTACAAAGCAATCAAATGGTTTCATTTTTAATAATATCTAAGGTTATCTTGGGCACTGAATTTCGTCCAACGCACTATAACACCTCCCTGCCGATAGTCTCGAAGTGAATAGTTACATTTTTTGACAGGAAATTCCGAATGAGGATTCGTCGGAGCTGTTCAAAAGTCCAACATTTAATTTGCAATCGAGTTCTAGTGTTCAAGATTTGTTTCACAATTCGCCTATAGTACACCCAGACTACTGGAAAGATAAGCCATCGAAGAGACTGGCCAAAGTAGTGAAGGAGGTGCTACCGAACCTGGGCTACCACGGCAAGACCAAGTACAAATATGCGTTCCACGAGCCGTGGAAGCCGTTGGACCGCATCACCTTGTTGCAAGAGGCGGAGCAGCAGGAGCTCGTGCTGATAGGAAACACGTCCAAGACAAGTTTGAAAGCAGAAACGTAATCACAAGGGCTCTGATTTCTCATTCGGAAAAAAATTGAATAATTTCTTGAACTTACGTTTCTTAAAATGTCGCATAGTTTCTAATAAATTATCGTTTCTTGTTGATTACTTGGGGCTTTTACTAATATCTTGATGTACTCTACATACATGTAACACACGGTATATATATGAGATATGAAGATTTACTAAGCAATGTATGCGCACGTTGTTTGGACTGTTGCTTGACGAGTCACGGTATCTCGATGGTTTTATTTTGAGCCTTTTATCAAAAACTTCGTAGGTATTTGGCACTCACACTGCTCACAGATGCCCGATGTGTTTCACGCGCGATCTCCTTAAAACTAAGGAAAAGGTTTCTTGCGACATTAAGTACTACACTTTTTAAGGTACAAAATTTATACCTTTATTCTTGAAACGATCTGTCTTGAGGCGGCTGTGAACAGTGATAAACGTGTTACCAAAGCTAGCGCATGCTTGGAGAGAGACCAGTTCCCACGTTGTTGTTGGAAGACTGAAACTGGTCCCCATCAAGTATCTGGAGCGCTCTGCGATTTCTCCTCCCGCTTTCCGGCCTATAGTGCTGCTCAATAGGGTTTGCAAGTTGTTAATTGATAGGGTTGTAACGGACCTTCGCCTCCGCTTCCGTTACTGCGGAAGTTCCGCAAGAAATCGTATCTTCGCTTCCGCCTCCGCCTCCGCACAATTTTTTGCGGAGTTATAACGGAGGTTTATTTACGTATTTATAAAATAAATAACGCGCAAGTTGCAATGCTCGACAACCGTCCGGCCGCGTTTGAGCGCGAAATGGTCAAGACTCGAGAATCAACTAGTGCGAGGCGGGAATGCGGAAACACAATTTGTTTCTCCTTAATTTTCATTACAAGAAGTTAATATTTTTTTACCAAGTATACTACTATTAATGTTCGTATTTACTTAAAATAAAAATTTTGTTTTAATTAACCATAAATTTAATTTTTTTCTATATGTACTTTCACCTCCGCCTCCGCCTCCGTTAACCTCCGCATCCGCGGAGGTGACTCGTCGCCTCCGCATCCGCCTCCGCCTCCGCTAACAAGCCTCCGTTACAACCCTAGTAATTGATGACCGCTACGTTAAATACGGCTGTGACGGGTGGTGCCATATTTGATGGAAAGCCAGTTTGGCCTAGCTAGTAGGGGGCGCTTACAGTGGACGCCATCATGCGCGTGCAAAATCTAACAACGGAGGATGTAGTGGTCTGAAGTGTCTTGGCGGTGTCTCTAGTTATCACCAATGTCTTCAATACCCAGGCAAGGCCTTCCGGTTATCACCCAATGCTGACCTACCTCTGACGTGTAGTCGAAGCCTGCTTGACGGAGAGCGCCGTCATCTCCCCCGGTCACCGGGAATAGTGGAACCGGCTAGAAACGTCGTGCGTATACGTATTCCACACAAATCTGTCATGCAGCCGAATCTGTGGGATATCAGATACGACTGGATGCTGGACGCTAATCTCTAAGTGTCGTCAGCGTGCTTTGTCTGATGACACACTAATCCTGTCGAAGGAGAGGTAATACCAGACGGTGGCCGAAGCAGTGACACGCGGGGTTGTAACAATCGTTCAGAGAATTGAATCCGGCAATCGGCATTCGAGGTGACTTTGCCCAAGTCCCAACACAACGCAAAAAGAAAGTGTTGAGATCTTTTTTGTAGACAATTTTACGATCTACAAACTTTGTTTGGACCATTTTTCGGTGGCTCTCATTGTTTCAGAGATATACGCAAAAAACGCAAATTTGTGGCCTTTGACCTCGAATAAAAAACAACTCACAAGCGGGATCGATGGGGACTTTTGACATAACATTTGTAATGATGCATTCAAGGCCTGCACAAAAATCCGGCTTGTTAGGAATTAATGCAAACTGGAATCATAATTTAGTGTATTTTGACTGGACTATATTGGGTTACCCAAATAAGGGTAGCAGGGGCGGTAAGGGGGCCCTCGATGTCGAGACGATGAAGTACCTCGAACTACTAGTCGGTGTAACTTCGTGAATCATATTCGACGTGGTTCCCAGACTGGCGCGAGCCGGGGCAGCCTTGAGGCGGCTACTGCCCAATCTAGATGTATATCAGAACGTTCGGACAGTCGCGATAGAGAGCTGGCTGCTACTTCTAAGTTTTACTGACGATTATATGACGCATGCAAAAATGTCGTCCAAAGAATTTGTGACAGAACAGTTCGAAAGTTAAAAGCATTTATTTATGGCTGACCGACTTGATTTTATTTTGGCATCTTGCGTCGCCTAATCATCACTAAAAACTGGAGTAGCAGCCTCCCTATCTCGACTGACCGAACATTCTGATATACATCAATCTAGGGGGTCCAAACGCCTCCTGCCGGAGGCTCTACGCGGAGGTCGTACGGTGCATGGCCGTCCGTGAAGCGTCGACTAATCTGCCGGTTGATCGCGTCCCAGTTGTTTGTATTTGTTCATTAATTATATACCTATAAGTAAGATGTCTGGAAAAAATACTACTTAAATACATGTTACAGTAAAGAATTTTTAATAAATTATGCAGTCGTCATCAAATTTATTACACACCTGCGAAGCAGTACCTAGTGCTCGCAAGGCGAAGCCGGAACACATGAGGGGAGAGGCAATCTTTGTGCCATCACGCCCCTATTCGCTGCAAGAGACACCCTGGCCGTCGGGAATCAGCAGCCCCCCAGCAGACTCTGTCACCATAGGTGTGGGCTTGCAGGCGCCGAGCAGTGGGCACACAGCCTGATCAGGACCAGGCCTGCGTCGATGACGCATCGTGTTCCACGCTCGTTTCAAAGAGATGTCGGCACAATGTGACTGGATTCGCTAGGACCCGATGCCTTCTAGGGCCGCGGGTTGCTTGAAAGATATTCTGTAGCCCCTGACACAGGCAAATGAAGGAACACTTTTGGATTTAGTCAGTAAAAGCCTGACACGCCCTTCCATAAAAAAGTGGCAGCATTAACAAACGTACCGAAACCGTTGTTGTGTTTATACTTACCATACAAAACAAACTATTGAAGATTAGACAAAATCTGGTGTTGTCACTGGGGACTTGTTTATGACTTAGAAAGCTGTAAAAGGTGAGGGACTGTCTGTAGTAACAATAGCACTGCTTATACTAGTTAATATGTTAATGTGTTTTGACTCGACCTTCTAGCCTATGATCGACTGCGCCAAGCAGCTTGGACCTTGTTCAGTGAAGCCTCTATCGGACCCTCCGCCGCCACCGCCGCCGCCACCCAAGCCCTTCCCATGGATCTATGTGTTGGGTATGGTGTCCGTCTTCGGTACATTCGGCGTGGTCAGTATCTACATTAATTTTAACATATCCACCATAATCAATTTGTAGGCAGGGACAGAAAAATTACAAACAACTGTATAAAATCAAATAGCTTAATTTTTTCAAATATTGTCTTGCTATTAAAGTGCGAAGTCTGAAATCGCCAACCCGCATTGAGCAAGCGTGGTGATTACGCTTAATCCTTCTCTGTATGAGAGGAGACCTGTGTCTAGCAGTGATGATGATTGAAGTGTGTGATAAACCCTTTCTGCACCTCTTTGCAGGTAAAACCTGGAAGCCATTTTTGCATTTTGCGTTCGAAGTTTGATCTTGACAATTAGTCAAACGTTTTAATTGAGCCATGATATTCAGAGACTCCATAGTCAACAGTTAAGGGCGCCATCAAACTAGCCATAGTAAACACCGTGTATAGTGCTCAAACAAATAAAAAGATTAACAAGACGTAAGCCGACATTCATCATCATCATCAAATTTAGATTCGCAAGAACGCAAAATATCGCCTATGGATTTTTTGCGCACTAGGTTTTTAACGCATTGCTTAGCGCCGAGTCACAAAACAAAACACTAAACTCATTTTTTTTTTTGATAAGCAATTTCTTTCAAAATGTTCGGATAATGTGTGTGTATTTTGTGAAATGCATTTAGGACACTTGCTTGAAGTGCTTATTTTCATGTTTTGTCTTTCATATAAATACTGGACAATAGACCCGCCGATCAGACTGGCACACCCGTTCCGCCGAACTAGTTTACGCTTTGATGATGTTACTTCGTAAGCCGCTTAACACACGGCACCGCGACAAGCCGCTGTAGGCAGTGAAGCGGATCTCATGTCGCATTGACTGATCTACTAAATCCATAGATACCTAACACACATACACCGGCCGACCGCGCGGTCGAGCGGTACTCTCGGCGCCACCGCCACTCCGTTCTGCTGTCCGTTCGGTGGAGCGGCACCTCACACACGGGGCGCCGCCATAGCCACGCGGAACATCGTGGGTGCAAAGCGAAGATCAAAAGATTCTTTCCAGTGTCTGTGAACAAACTGGTCACAACCGTGTTACACACACATACCTACTTAGGACCCATTAAATTATTCCGTGGTGCTTGGCAATCTGGGCTTCTCCCAGTTGCAATAATGTCCCTTTGTGCTGATTGGCCTAGTTCTGTTCTGTCCCCTGCTTGTTATGGAGGGAAGTGGAAAAAATATATTTTTTCTTACTCCTCCGCTATTCTTTTCTGATTAATTTCGTTGCGGGACCCAAGACAGTTGAATCGTTTCTCCGGGACTCGTTGAGCTTCATTGCTCGGCGTTTTTCTGGCGGTCTCCACTGTTGATTCTGGCTTTCAGGAGTTGCAGTGGGTGGGAAAAGTGTGGCGGGTTTTGTCCCAAACCGTGTTAAATCCACCCGCTCGGATAGGCGCGTAAACCGCCTTACCGCGCGGAGTGCCGTTATGAAATCCGCTTTACCGTCGCCGCCCTGCGCGTACGTGGTACGAGGTACGTGGTACCGTATGTCCACCTGTCTATTGAAGTGAGCTTTCAATCGCTATCATCAGCAGGCCAAATCTCGTAATTTAAAACGTTCAAAATGTTGGCACTCATCTCGATGACAAACAAATATGTATCAAAAACTAGTATTATTTGACAGATTGAGACCAAGACTGAACGTTAACCTTCGGCAGGTAACATTTTTATGTATACTTAAACGGCAACAGGGGTCACGCATCATCCTCGTCATTTAAACTCTAATAAAACAACACTATGTGAGATAATGACAAATATTTCTTTTGAGATCAATAACTTCTGTTATTTAAAAGAATAGTAACATAACGAAATAAAAGAAAGTTATTTATATTATGTTTTTTTTTTCTGTTCAATGCAGTTTAAGCAAGCTTGTATATTATATAACAGGTCTTACATCCTTACGATGTTCAGTGCAAGCTGGCTGATGCATTTTGTTCAAAAAGTTTCAACTTTTTGTCCCGTTTCCTGGGGCAAAGTGCACATCTTGCCTGTTTCTTCAACTTTTCGCATCTTTCGCATATTTTTCTGAATTTACAGAATATTCGGCTATCAGATATCCTCTTATAGGCCATAGGCCAAGGCTGGGTATCCGGCATTTATTAAAACTATTCTGTTGCATCTCTAATTTTGATTTTCTTTCAGTTGTATAAGATTTATTTATGGAGGGAAATGAAACAGAAAATTAGTGAAAAGGCAATATGTAAGTGCAACATTTTAGTACTTTTTAATATTTTTACATATCATGCCTGTGATTCACAAGGAATAGGTACTTACACATACTCCTGAATACCAAGAAACCCCACATTGTCCGGACCACCAATTAATCCAGACTCGGGGCTGCCAGACAGAAATTCCTTATGACTAAAACCCCATGATCAACAGAGTCGCTCTTACATAACTCAGTGTTAGTCTTGAGTAGTAATAGTTTGGTAGTTTTGGGAGGCACTTATGCCATATGCCTCTTCATCATCATCATCATCATCCCAGCGTTAATCTCAGTCGCATCCGAAGCCTTTTCAGCTTTGGAGTCTGGAGTCCGCTTTACCAGTCCAACTGCTGAAATGGCTAAACTTCGACATTTTCCGTGAAGCGACTGCCGTCTGACCTCCACAACCCGAAGGCGACCACGAAGCATTGCAGTTAGACCAATTGTTGGACTTTTGAGGGCTCCAACAACCCGTAACGACTGCCACTCGATGTTCGTATGGCAATCGGGACCAACGGCTTAACGTGCTTTCCGAGGCACGACCAGACCAATGCAAATATTCATATTCATGCATACAAATACTTGCACTGTGCGCACTTGCGCAGCGGCCGCCTCTGCTACCGCTACGCCACGGAGGCTGGCATATGCCTCTTCATACCCATAAAGAATACAGGTGTGAGGTGTATCATAACTGTCGTATTTGTTGCTTAGGGCGACCTCGAAGGAAACTTAAACAGCCGTATTCCGAAAAGGATTTACCTGATTGCGTTCAGTATCTCATCATAGGCACCGGTGCGGCAGGTTGGGGTGCATACCGGGCTATCATGCAGCACGACAAGTACGCTAAGGTACAGTACACGACACATGAAATACTACACGATAGTTACTACAGCCGAATACCTACTAAATATCCGACCGCGATCCTCGTCGTTTTAGGGACCATGATAAAACTCATTTAATAAACAGCACGGCCTTATAAACTATTATTTATTTAGGTATTCTTCATGACTAAGGAAGACTCGTTACCATATAGACGTCCGCCTCTCAGCAAACATATGTGGTGGAACAAGGACCCGCCAGACGTACAGAAACTCCATTACATAGAAGAAGCCAGAAGAAAAACGTTAGTGTTCCCATTTTTAACAGACTTCAAAAAAGTTTCTCAATTCGAACGTTCATTATACTGTAAAACTAATTTTCTTTTTAAGTTCCATCATTGTTATACTAATTATTATTTCTATAATTAACTAGCTTTCCGCCCGCGGCTTCGCCCGCGTGGAATTCGGTTATGATTTCCCTCGGGAATAAAACTAATTAAATGACGATTGATCAGTTTTCGACCGGAGAAGAAAAATGATTAAATGTGAAAAAGAAAAGGGCTGTTTTTAGGGTTTTCCCGGCAATTATTCGATTTTTTCTCGCCGTAAGAACCATCCTTGGACTTTAACGAACATTTTAAAAAAAGAATTGGCCAAATTAGTCCAGGCGTTTTTGAGTTATGCGCTTACCAACACATTTTGGGATTCATTTTTATATATATAGATATACTTAAATTATATTTTTAAATATAAATAGCCCACCCCACCGGTATAGAAAACAGGGTCCAAGCTACCGGTAGTCAGGGCTCCAAAGAGAGGAACCTCGTGACAATGCGAGCCGTGTCCAAAAGTACCGCTTTCTGAATCAACTGTCTTAACGATAGCCTCCAGATGTGTTGAGGCTCTTTGTTATTAAGTCATTGGCTATCACGACTATCGGTATAATGGTTGCTGAATCCACATCCCACATGTCAATAATCTCGCGAGCTAAGTCAAGATACTTGATTTGTTTATCTTTCACGAATGTTCTCATCATGCGGGATGGTTATGTCAACAATCATTATACCAGGCATATTGGCAACAATAGTTGTGTAGTGATGATGGATCCCAGTACAAAGTGATATTGCCATTTTCAAGAACTGAGTCGGGCAAACCTATACCTGTAGTACGGCAGCTCCGATTCCACAAGGTTATATTTGAGAGCAAGTTTCTGATGAATTATCCTAACTACAAGGTACCTACTCAGTGCAACTCTATGCAAGTACTCTCCGTTGGGTACACGAGAACACCCCAGAGACAATATACCTTATTAATTCCTCCGGCCGGTGACATGCCCGACAGATGTCAACTGTGCCATCTTTCACAATAAATCTTCGGTAAAATTTGTTCAACATAACTTCGTCCATAATTCCACACACAAAACCTTCGGTTTCCTCAAAGAGGTGACCGAGACGCTAGGTATACTGATTATTATTACGATAATTGTCCCATTTCCGACATCGGTGTGCCACAATTTGTCGGCGAATAACGTCAACGAAACTATTGTAAGTCGTGTGTGTTTTTGACACTGTAATTTCAAACGCGGCGGCCATCATTGTCATGACAGCTACCGCTGCGGCCGTTGTGTGGTGATGGTGACTACAGCACTTCTAATCTGCACTTGAGACAAAACAAACAGAATTCAGTTTACAACATCTTTTCAATAGTGTAAGTGAGCCTGAAATCTACTTACATCACTATTAAGTCCTTTAACTTGAAATTATTTCATCAATTATTTGAATATAGGAAGCATTTATTAGCTTTATTTAAATGGAACTCTGGAAAATCGGTCGTAAGTAGAATAGTTAAACTTCAACAGTGTGAAGTATGAAAATTAATACATTTTTTACAACTTCAGGATGTTTAATGGAGATTGTTCAGAATTTATGGACCCCGTTAAGTTTTATCGAAAAAAGAGGGGACCGGCGGTATCCATAGCAACTGGTTGGTGTGTCTTGAGGATCGACCCTGACGACCATGTGGTATGGGTAAAAACCTTGAGTGGGGAGCGTCCGATCTACTACGAGCGATGTCTTCTCGCACCTGGTGAGCTTACCTGCGCGAGATAATTGCGAAATAAACTATCAGTAGCAATGTCTTTCATTTGACAGTTCAACAACATTCATTGCGTTATTTACTTTGTTGAGCAGACACATTTTTCGAACATATAAAGTAATGAATTAGCAATATCCTTTAAATTGATTCAGATTGTGGTAGTTTGCTACGCAATCAGGATGCAGGCTAGGCTAAGTGATACTGGTATGTAAACCAGTATCACTTAGCTCATTATAAGAGCCCCTTCACAAAGCGTCCAACCCTCTTTCTGAAAGAGCTCTTCTGGGGAAAAGTATTGCCAGCTGCAGTAGTACCATCGTACCTATGTATTTCTGTATTCCAGTTGAAGCGTATGGGTGCCGGTGTACTTGAGACTTATAGGCATCGTTGCTTGCGCAGTATCATTCATGGTTACAAGGCGTTTGTGATGCTCTAGTTCTGCAGATGTCCATTTTTCCATTTTCCTTTAGGCAGCGGATTGTTATACGTCCGGATCGTTTAAAAATTCTATTTTGACTAAGAGTTAGGACATTACGGTCATTGGGCAATACTTTCACCCACAACCTGCTCTGACTAATTCAGTTGTACATAGGGTGGCAGGAATATCGACAGTGGCGGATTTAACAGCGGGCTGAGTAGGATTGAGCCTAAGGCGGCGGATTTTTGGCGAACCGCTTTTTTCTGTATGACTGTTTTCTGAGGTTTTACAGATAGAATCAAACTTTGCAATTTTAAAAGAAATTCTTGGAATGTAAAAATAACCGAAGGACATACTGATTATAGAGGCAAAAGGAGCGGCAAATACCTTATAGCCTATGCCTTGCAAATATGTAAATCCGCCACTGAAATTTAACGAGCTATAATCATGGATTCAGTACATGAGTCTCCCATTGAAATATTTTGTATAGTAAAAAAAGTAGCAGTTTCGTACAAAAGTGTGCTGACCCGTTAATTTTTGTGTTACATAACCGATGAAAATTCTAACGGGTACCGGGCAGGGGGTTCTAGAATCATAATGTTCCTCCCACCACATTCAGTTTCATATGTAAATGAATTCATCATGTGTTGCAATCAAGAGATTATTGGTTCATTACCTATGTTTTATTTTTTATGCAGGTGTAAAAGCCAAGAACTTAAGTATCATCAAGGCTGCGCCTAAGGCGGTACGCGACAAGGTTTGCAAAATGCGAACAATTAGGGATTTCGAAATTGCATTTAGGTACGAAAATGTCTTTATTTTTGCCATTATACAGAGTGTAACTGAAATGGGCGCGCAAGCCGTTCTATGTATTTATTACATGATTCTGGATCTAACAAGGTGAAATATTTTGTTAAAGAAGTTGTTCGTACATCATCTCATCAGCTGGTTTTACACACATTACACAATACGCGACACTGCGTAATATTGTATAACCTGAAAAGGGAAATAAAATCTCTTGCGATAGACTAGATACTTAAGTACAGGCGACAGCACATCAAGCTACTAGGTACAATCTGACAGATTTTCCTCATTTAGATTTTCAACTTCCTCCTTTCCTTTCTTCCTTCTTTTATTAATTTCTAAAGCTCAAGGTTGGTATCTTAATGATACCATTGCTGGAAATGGCATTCCATGATTGGAAATATTATTGACGGTTTGGGGTAGCTTGACCTGCTGTCGTCCGTACCTATCCTTCCTACCAACAAGCGACACTTTGTGACATACCTACACTCAAGAATTTAATCGAGATAAAACCTAGGTTACCCCTCGAAATTAACAAAAAGGCTCTCTACTTCTACTTTACTATTTGATGTATTCACAGGAAAGTAAAAGAAGCGCGTCATGTCACAGTGATCGGCGGGGGCCCCTTGGGCTGCGAGCTCGCCTGGTACTTGGGCAAGATGAGTAAGTTAGCACTTCAAACTAAGTGGCGAACACCTGCCGATATTACCTTACTGTACTTAGCTAGGTAAGGGCGGCTTCACCAATTGTTGCGTTTAAGAGGTGACAATTGTCAGCATTTGTTGAATATCTCCGCTGAACCGCGTTCTTTCGCCGATCACCGAACGGCGTGATGTACGCACTACCTTTGGAACTGGCAAGCTAGCGAGTCATGGCCGCGATCTTTTAACGGTCACAAAAATGTAATTAATTTGTAAGTATTTAAAGTAACCCCCGGGAGGATTTAGGCCTCAAAATTCAAAATTAATAAAGTTGGGGAGTCTGCCAGTGAAATGTGTCGACGTGCGCCCTCTCCGGATCTGGTCTGGTGATCTACAAACTTCGTATCTGAAGGTTGGAGTTGAGTGGTTTGCCGCTTTAGCACCTTAATCAGAGAGATGTACTCTAAAGGCATCATTCTATCGCATATTTGCTTATAGTTTCTAATATATCGCTATCCTAAATACAGTCCACTTGAATCTTGTTTAAAATCTTTCGTGGTAGGCACGTTGCCGCCATAGCATTGTTCTGAAAACAGTCGCGTTCAGATTCAATAGTGGAATTCTCCTTAATACGCCTTGAAGTTTATCGTTGCTATGATACTCACCCCCTTAAGCCGCTACCTCGAATCTTGCGGGCAGCGGGGCGGCGCACTATGGATTATCGTAGAACAAGAGCTGATTAAAAATACTTTTTTAAAATGTTGCAAATAGTACATGTTTTTGGTCTTATTTTATTCATAAGAAGCCATTCTAATATCATAGAATGGCTTCTTATGAATAATCAATTCAAATCAATTCGTTTTTATCTATTAAATACACAAAATAGTAAAAAAAAAATGCATTAGAACTCGAAATATACATATTCTACAAACTGTAACTTGTAAATTACATATTTTCAGAGTTAGATATTGAGCACTGGTTAAGAAATAACTATATAGTGTGCCATATATTTAGAAAGGATATTTTATGTAGAGTAATAGTCAGTTATTTAAATTATAATAAAAGATAAAATATATATTTTGCACTTTGCCGGTCCGTCATAATGTACTGCCTGCCCGTTTGGGGTGGAGCCACACAAAATGTATTTATTCGCCTTGAGAGAGCCCAAAGAGCTATCCTTAAAGTGATGTTCTCCTTTCCACGAAGATATTCAACTGTACAGCTCTACTCCTACTGCAAGGTCCTCTCTGTCAGACAACTCTATGTGCTCCTGTGTGTCCTACGCAAACACTCAGCGCGTCCCTCAAAAGAACCTACAGGACGACTCAAGCACAATGTTTTTCCTACTGTTCGCCATAGAACTGCCTTTGCCAAACGTCAATATTATGTTATAAGCACTATCATGTACAATCTATTAAACAAAAAATTAAAAATTTTCTCCTGCCTTAAATACCAATGCAAAACTTTAATTAGAGACTATCTTCTAACACTAAATTATAATAATACTGAGGATCTTCTTCTGGGTATTTCACAGTGATGTTCACTTTAACTATACGTCCGTGTTATAGTATGGTACCAAAGAGATTTAAGATGAATAGAGAGGGCATGTATCAAAATGGCGTAGAAAAACTGTGATCCCATGTCTCAGTTCTGCCATCTAGTACAATATAGCAAAATTAGATCGACACTTGGAGACAAAATATATTCAGCTATTGCCCGGTAGGTGGCCAGTGTGGTCTATGTTGCCAGATCCGATTTAATACCCTAGATTAATTCAAATCGGGTAAATAAATATTGATAAGTAAACAAATTATGTGAAACTTGTCTTGTACAAACATCAAAAACTGTTTTAGTATTTTATTCGCTACTATTCATTTTCCGTGACACCGTCTATTGGTATTTTAGATATGTTTTGCTTACGAATTATTATAATACTCAATTTATTGCGATTTTTGAGTATAATAAACCTTTTAGGCCATAAAGCACATTTTGTTTTGCAATTTTGGTTTGCATTTTGTTTTTAGCAAAATTATTCTTTTTACGTGTTTGTTTGCAAATGTTTTTAAATGGCAATACTAAAAACTTTAGTAGGGTTTGTATCATTTCGATATAAAGTTATCGATAATATTTAAAGAAGTTTTCGAATTTTGATAGTTTGAAACAAAAAAATTAGGAAGCAGAAAGTTTATAGGTAATTTCATATTTTTTGTTTACAGATTTTTATTTATATAATTCTTTTAATATAATAGGCGCTAAAGATTAAAGTTGCCGATTTGTACTGAAAATCTGAATTGTTTATTTTTTAATTTTCAAATAATTTATTTTATCACAATAGTTACCATTATTATGTATACATTGCTGCCTTCTAATAGGAAGGTCATTTATGCCTTTGCGATAGAACTCTGAGGTTCTAGACTGCACAAACTGTGTGAAAACAGAACTGCCTCCTGGGAAGAAAATTTCTTGTCACGTAGATAATTGTCCAAATCAGGACAACATATTTCCAACATATTTCATTATAAATAAGTTATACAATTTATGTACTTATTCACTTAACCGTAAATATTATCTCAATTTGTACGGTTAAGCGTGTTAACTTACTATTTCATATCTAGTACAAGGTACCGATCCTTTTTTTAAATTTGATCGACCGGTCTTTCCAAAGTAAATATCTTCACTTTTAAAATGCTTCGAGCATAATTTTGACGAAGCAGACGGAAGCCAATTTTTTTTCGCTACGGTCTATCTGGACAAATCGTATCCACTTTTCACGTGCAACATTATTTTTATTCGGAAACCTAAAATAACAAAAACCTAGGTGAATGAATAGTACTTCTTCATTAAATTTTTTTCATCAATATGACATGATTATGTTCAAATAGAGTTAAAAACAATAAACTTGAAATATAGAAATATTTAAGTTTATTTAGCTTTATTTTAAATGTCAATAAAATATAGCAATAAGTTTTCAACTTAATAAATATTATCGATAACTACATCGATAAACAACATTACTACATCTCTACAAGTAAATAGTAAAACTACTCAACAGTAGAGGGCGCTTATTACAATAATAGAAAACTTTCTAGATGTATCTACGATTTTTTTTTAAATTTTAATTACAGAGAAAATATAAACAATTCATACGAAAATAATCCGAAGTTAGGTCCAGTCGTTTTACCATAACGAGATGCACAGTAACGCAAAGCGCAACCGGGCATATTTCCTTATAAAATGTTTATTCTTAGTGGACACAATTACGTCTTGATGCGCAGGGGTACCACACTAGACTAAGTGACATTTAACCAGTTTGCCAGAAGTATTGGATTACGATTTTGGTCTTGATGTCCTGTCTATTGTAAATATAATTTTAATGTCTTTGTATGGTACGCACAGGCTACATACACATATACATACGCACCCACACACACCCACACACGCACGCACACCCCCACAGATGTACACACCCACACACACACACACACCCTTCCCTATACCTACACTCACACCTTACACTCGCCACTTAGTTAATCTTTTCTCATTTATTTGCTTTTATTCTATTAATTAGTTTTACTGTTTTTGTCCACCACCTTGATTATTGTTAAACCGTCCTGATTGTACTAGAATTAGGGCTTTGTATCTTGCGGAGAATCACTGACTTCTAAGTCACAGGTTTCACCTAGTTTAGGAGTCAGAGTACCTGTATTGTTAACTTATGATAAGCCTTATATTTACAAATATGTACTCCAAATTATTGTTTACGACAATACGAACTTTTTGTTAAATGAGAAATAAATATTATTATTATTATTATATTATTATTATAACTGTCACAATTTTTTACGTAAAATGCCGACGAAAATTAAATTGTTTTAACTTCAACGAGACTTTTATATGTTAGCTAAGCTTGGCGAAGTTCTAAATTTGATATAATTTCATGCACAAGGTATTCACCTAAAATATGTACAATAAAAAAAACTTGCGGTTTTTTGCGGTTTTTGATAACACGTCCCATATTCATTATCACGGGAACTGAATTGATAAGTATCGTATGACGTTTCTGAGGTAAAATTTTGGCGTTTTTTGTTATTGATATAGTTTTTGCACAGGTTTTATTTGAAAATAAGGTCATCTAAGATAACGGTATATGATGCACACCACCCTTATTCGATTTTCCTATAAAAAGCTTGGCCACTGAACACCCTTTACCACAATTTGTTATTGTTCGTTATTAAATTACAATACAAAATACTTATAATGAGTTCTTTTAATTGCTATAGACGTGAATTGATACTTTTCTTTTTTAAAATAAACGACTAAAACAGGAAAAAAAGCAACAGTACAAAAAAGATTCCGTGAAGAGCTGGGCTTAATAATTGATAAACCAAGGCAAGTAAGTGGCTACTCGAATGATGGTAATACAGCTAGAAGATTTTTCCGTAATGCCAGTTGTTCTGCAGTAATAACTTTCGGAAGATGCGCAAGAGTCTCGTAATAAAGACTACAAAAATTGTAGACTACATCATGCAAAAAAGTGTTCAAGATCGGCAACTAACGAAGATGTATTCCATACATTATATATACATCGGATCCATACATTACAATTATTTTCATATGGTTTGCGAATAACAAACCATATGAAAAGAATGTCAAGGAATTGGACGAAGATACTCTGCATCTCTTGAAAGTGAATCTAGTTGATCACGGACCCTGAGGTTGTTCAGGTGTGAAACCTACCTTTATTTATTTATATACCTACCTACCTTTTACATAATTATAATGTTAAGAGATAATAATACTTGAGTTTATTAAGGTTATTTTTTTATATTTTAGACTCACTATATAGTATACATAAGTTCAAAATGTAAGCGTAATAAATATTTTTTATTAAATTATTTATTTTTATTTTATTGTTTTATTATTCCTATTTAGTTATTTAGGGTTCAAAAAGAGACAATACACAAACATTCAACACATTCAAGTGAAACTAAAATATTCCTACGGTTTTTTGACAAAATCGTAAGTTTAAACGCGAGTAAAACCGCAAGCAAAACCTATTGCTTATTAGATGTAAACTTAATGAAATATATAGACTATGAACTATATTGGTGCAAAATTTCACCTGTTTATCTTGAAAAATAAGAGAGATATAGATTTTTAATCAGCAAAAGACCCATATTTTCCATAGTGCGGCGGCAGCAGCGGCGAGTGAGCGGCAGGATCTTATGCGTAAAATCAAACGGACCGGTTCTCGACAACAGCGGCGCGGTGGCGGGTAGCGAGCGGTGTACTTCTCGCGCTCGAATCTTGCGGGCAGCGGGCGGGCAGCGAGCGGTGATCCAGCGTTAGGAATAAGTTTGAATCAAAAAGATGTTGCCGCCAGGGTTCATACATTTCCTTCGCGAATAAAAACAAATATCTCGTCGACACAATCGTAAACACAACACTACGCGGCTATAGTGACGCGCGATCTACTCGCTAGTTTCGAGAACGGGTCTTCGATGCCCGCTCGGCTCCCGCGCCGCCGCGCGCCGTTGCCGCCACCGCCTCGCTGCCCGCAAGATTCGAAGCAGCGGCCTTATACAAAACATGGAATTTATTTAGATCAGGTTTAAACCATCTAAATGGTTATTGAATTATCCACCTTACCGTTATAAAAATGCAGTTCTTTATATAAAAATGACAGCTTAGGTCGGTACTAGGTTGTCACATTTGAACTTGGTTGTCACATTTGAGTTGATTTAGATTGCGTCAGTACGCAAAGGGTGCGCAGCGGCAGATCGAGCTGCGCCGAGAGGAGCTCCGTCAGGTCCTGGTGGCGGACTGGCGGCAGAGGCTTATGCCGCTACCGTCGAGGCGATCCGGCCAGTACTCGACGACTGGCTCGGGAGAAGGCACGGCTCCCTGTCGTTCAGGGTGACGCAGGTGCTGTCGGGGCACGGCTGCTTCGGCAAGTACCTGTGTCGCCTAGGCAGGGAGCCGGACGCTCGGTGCCACCACTGCGTCCAATGCGGGAAGGACATGGCACAGCACACGCTCTCCGAGTGTGTAGCTTGGGAGGAGCAGCACCGTGTCCTCACAAATGAAGTAGGAGGCGACCTGACGCTGCCGGCAGTAATGCGGAGGATATATGCGCAGCGCAGAGTCGTGGGACGCGGTGGTGTCCTTCTGCGAAGACGTGATGTCGCAGAAGGAAGCTGCGGAACGGGAGAGGGAGATCTCAACTCCCTTCCCGGGCCGCAGAAGACGCACCGGGCACCGAAGAAGGGCGGATAACGCTCTCTTCCGCCCCCCATGAATGGGTCCAGGGGCGAGGGACATGGGGAAGTCCCCGCCCCCTATTCGATGGACCCCGAGGCGGAGGCGTGCGCGAGTGTCAGCGCGCGCCTCTGAGGCGATGCATGGGGTAGCTTAACACCCCACTACCCCGTGCCGGAGACGAGGCCCGGACAGACCGGGCCAGCACGAGAGTGTGGGGCTGCGGAAGAATTTAGACTCCCGCGGTCCCACGCGCGCTCGTGATAGAAGAGACACCGGGGTGGTTTTAGTCAGTAGCATCTGACAGAACCCGTCGCCCACCCTAGGGCGGCGGACATCCTATGAGGCTTTCCACCCCGAAAAAAAAAAGTACGCAAAGGGTAAGTCTGGTACTAAAGTTAGATTTCGTAACTTTTGTATTAAGAACTTTAACTATACCTCAATAAAGTTCGAAATATAAACAATGGCGCCGATTCTCTTGTTCACAAGCTAAACTGATTTTAAGTTAAGTAGGTACCTACTTTAAATCAGTTTAGTAATCTTGTCAAATTAGATATTCCTAACACAGTTTAGACGCGATTGTCGTGGCGACCAAAAATAGACCAATTTACAGCAGGCGCGGAATGATTTGACAGGTCTAAACTAACATGTTAACTTCTGCCCTTTTATTAATCAATACATAGTATAAAACAAAGTCGCTTTCGCTGTATGTCCGTATGTATGCTTAGATCTTTAAAACTACGCAACGGATTTTGACGCGGTTTTTTTTAATAGATAGAGTGATTCTTAAGGAAGGTTTAGACTACCTTTTATCCCGGAAAAAATTGATATTCCCGAGGGAAATCCAAAAAGCGAGATATAACCGAACTCTACGCGGGCGAAGCCGCGGGCGGAAAGCTAGTGAAATATAAAAAAAAGATGCACTGAACTAAAAGTATTGATATAATATTAAACAGATATGATGTGCTCTAACAAATTAACCAAAATAAATGTGCCGATCGGAGCAGCAGCACACACATGCAATTTTTTTTATTCTGCGTACATTTCACACGTTGGCACAGTGTGAGTGAGATGGGGCGCTATCTAAAGCATAGAGAAAAAGAAGATAGCTAGTGTTTGTCGTTTGCGCTTAAATAGAATCGACGAAAACTAAAGCGACTTGCTGGACTTACCTCCTTTTGTACGCTTCATTTTCAGTGCGCTAGTGACGTATCTTAACTTAATATTATATCAAAATGACTAAAAGTTAGATTTCGTTTTGTAAGTAATAAGAGTGTCTGTGTCCAAAATTACGCGGCGCAGTTCTTAATCCATAAGCTAAGAAGGTGCTTATGCCAAACTTTTACTCGAGCCCGTCCAATATTTAGCCAGATAAGTCACTTATTTGCAAACAAAAACCTTAACATAAAATAAATCTCCAGACGCGTATGTTCCGTAAATGGGACTGAATAAATTGACATATGACAGAAGTATTACAAAAAAAAATAAGGCGCAAGAGTAACCCATATTTCCTTTCAGATACCGTCGTAGAAAGTGATGAAGATAAGCCCCCATTAGAGGTCGTCCACTTGTACAAAGACAAGGGGGTTCTCTCCGGCATCCTGCCAGAGTACCTCGGAGAGTATGCAGCGGAAGTAATAAAATGTGCAGGAATCACGCAGATCCCTAAAGGTACGTGGGGTACCGTCCTACGTGACATGGGAGCTACAAGTCTTTGGTGCGTGGGCAAAATTGGCACAAACGCCTCCATCTTGGTTTTTAGGGTTCTGTACCTTAAATGTAAAACGGAACCCTATTCCTGAGACTTCGCTGTCCATCTGTCACCAGGCTGTATCTCATGAACCGTAATAGCTAGACAGTTGAAATTTTCAGAGATAATATTATAAATTATTTAATGGGGGCTTTTGCTACATATTAATAACGGAAATGGAATCATTTTTAAACTATAGCATAGCTTTAGTTGAAGTTCTGGCCACTGCCACTTAATTTCAGCAGTTTACCACAGTCTGGCGGATGCACTGTGGTTTGCTTATAATATTAAACAAACTATGGGGCCGGTTGTTTAAAAAGGTGAAGTTACCACCCACCAGACAAAGTCTTACCGCCAACGATTCGTCGGTTCCAGTATGATGTCTGGTGAAGCCGTCGGAGGACGGGTCTGAGCAGTTGTGTTGCGATGTGTATCGGATACGATGCGCCAAGTGTTGTCGGTAGTTTGGTTGTGGAGGGTCACCAGATCAATCTCCCTCTGGCGCAGCATCGTTGGTCGTGTTGTTGGGTTTAACAGTGCATCACCTTCCTCAACTGCAGTCTTCCTTCCTATTCACTAATTTTTTCTGAGTGAAGAGGCTCTTAATAAACTAGCGCGCTTTACCATCAACGATTGCATCACCACTTACCAACAGGCGGGATTGCAGTCAAGCACTAGTTTATAATTATTAAAAAAAAAAGCTAAAGCTATAATAATTTTGTTAAAACGTTTATTTGGTTTGAAGAACGTTAGCGCCATTTTGGACGTATAATACGCGTACGTGAAACTGATGTGAAACGACCCGCCCTTTTAACATAATTTACATTTTCAGCTCAAGTGTACGACGTCTTCGAAACCAAAGATGGAAGACTCGAAATGACTTTATCAAATGGAAAGTCCCTCGTCACAGATTATGTAATGATTTTATTTTATTTTTTTATTATTCGCTATCTAAGAGCGTTTATACGGTTTTTTTAATAAGTAGCCCCACACTATGAGTTGCTTGCTCCTGTATCCTGGATGCTTTTACAAACATTTAAATACATACACAAACAGCCAGACTCGGAAAAACTACCTGTAGGCCATACAAATAATTATTCCGGTTCCTCAGCCACTCACCTACCCTGTCGTCAAGTTTGGATCATTAGTCATCAGGTCTACGCTGTGGAAGTCATGTCTTGACCAGCTCCCTAATCGGCGGAAAACCAATCGGACCAATGGGCGGTTCGAACGATCCTAACTATCCTTCAAGAATTCTAAGAGCATTTAATATATTTAGTAGTTAAAGAAAAAAAATCAACACTCATAGCCACATGATCAAAGTATATTTCATTCAGATATCAAATATCAGAATATTTTATTACAAATCCTAGCTCAACATTGGTGATATATTTCAATGGTGTTAAATTGATAAAATAGGTACATGAAAAAACATGTACTTTCTGAAAGCTTTCGCTCTGGACACGTCACGTGATGTGATGCATCAGACAGGGTCATCTGCACGGGTTCTGTTCTGTGGTCATCTGACTAGGATTTCCCCACTATGGGGGGTGTCGGCTCATAAGATCAATCAGGTTAAGCTACACTTGGCAAGGCCGGTGCTTGGATGGGTTACAGTCTTTACTTACCGAGGCATGGAGGGGCCTTAACCTGATTGGTCGATCGGAGCCGGCTGTTATTATTTACCTATGATCCCCTCTGTCGAGCTATACTCGGACACCTATACATATGCTGATCAAAATGCGGAAGGAGCTCTGTTTTCTGTCATTTGCCGTTTCACGTTTAAACGGCTGAACGGCAGTAGGTACGTTCCGTGGCGTGGACAAAACTAGTGGGTAATTCCCCTGTACACAAACTAAACTAAATTTCTGTTCCTTTGAGGTCCATTTTTTCTTCATTACTAAAAGGACAAAAGATGAATTTTAGCTTAGACCTGTCAAATTAAGATACTGCATTCTTTTATAGAAATTGTAGACGTGAATAAAACACGGTGACTAAAGATACGCCAATTGATCTTAGGTGCAGACTAATTTTACTGTAGAACTGGGAGGACGCGGTATCCCGGAAAGGCAGATGACGAACGCTTAGGTGGTTTTTTAGTCGGTAAGAGTCCGGCACACCCTTCCGCGTTCCCGAGCGGAGGATAGTCCATGAGGATTTTTCCTCCTTAGAAAAAAAAGTGCAGACTAATTTGATAGGATTAAACCAGTACTAGTATTTATATTTCGTTATTTTCTTAACGAATGAAAACAAAATGCATAACTTGTGAATATAGTAAATTTGTGCCATTGTGCCATTGTATACGAAAGAGAATTTGGTCTTGTCCAGGCTTTTTTGGCGGTAGGAGCGGAACCGCGAGTCGACATCGCTGAAGACTCAACCTTAGAGAGGGACTATGTTAACGGAGGGTACCTCGTGAACACTGAACTGGAAGCGAGGACACACTTGTACATTGTAAGTTGTGCTCTCTTTACCTGGGGCCCTAGTCTGCACTTATAAGGCCCCAGGTAAAGAGAGCAATACTGTCAGAATGGTCTATCAGTGATCTTATAATATTCGATTTTAAACGTTTCATAAATTAATTAATTGCGTCACTATGACTTTCCAGTGGTCATTCACTGGCACTCCACTCCATATACAAATTGAGTAGTAGTTTTTAGAAAATCATTTCTACTAACGGGTTTTATGATAACGGCAATACGGCAGTGTCCGGTGTGATTTTTACCCAGCTATGTCATCATCATCTCAGGGTTAATCCCAGTCGCATTGAGCTTTGGAGCCTTGGGTCCGCTTTACTATATTTGAGCCAAATTCGATAAAGAATTGAGGTAAACAAACCATTGCTAGGCAACGAGTAGTTTACGCCTAAAAGACAGATGTTAACAACCTTTTCTACATAGATGATTTTCATAAATGTAGTAATCCTACTTCCTACTAATCTAAACAGTTTATTTATGTTTAGATATTTATGATTTGCATAGAACGCATAACCGATTTGAATGAAATATGACACACATGTCCTAAGCTAATTTCCTAATAGGTTAAATTTTTCGATACTTAAATATTTTAATTAGGCCATACTTGAAAGTATTACAATGCATGTGTTATGTAGTTGATTTGAAAGTAATTAAAATACGCAAAATTGTATTGACAAATGCCTCAACTTTGTTCATTGGTTGAATTCTACAAAATGTGTTTAATACCTGGATTTCATCCATCTTTCTTTTTTTGTAGGGCTATCACGTAAAAGTAATGTCGACTTTTTAATGGTTTTTCGAAATACCAAGTTATTATGCATGTTATTTTAGTGATTCTATTGAAATATGCTGCAACAGGAATTGTTAATAAATAGTTAGAATGTAAAAGTCGATATTCATGTAAATAATAGGAGATTTGTAAAACGTGAGTGGTGATAACCCTAAATTGCTTTGTTTTACTGTAATATATTTCTAAAGGTTATAATTTTTTTTTAATGAAGGGTTTGGTATCGGTATCTATCTACCTCTATTCTTTATGGAGCTAGGCGATGGTATAGTTTAACTGCTGATTTAGGCTAAACTTCGATATTTTCCCCGATGCGACTGCCATCTGACCTCCACAACCCGAAGGCGGTATCGAAGCATTGCAGCTAGACCAAATGTTGGACTGGGCTCCAACAACCCGTAACAACTGCCGTTAGATGTTCGTATGGCAATGGGCCGGCTAAGTGTAAGACAAAAAGAGGCTGGTATTATTATTATTATATTTGTGTGTGTTTCAGGCGGGCGACGCAGCTAGTTACTACTCGCAGTGGCGCGACACGCGGCTTCGCGTGGAGCACTACATAAACGCCGAGGAACAGGGCCACGTCGCCGGCGCTAACATGACGGGCTACTGGCTACCCTGCAACATGGAACCCAACTTTTGGGTGCAGCTGGGAGAGTCCTTCCAAATGGAGGTATGTAATGTAACTTAAATAAAATGTACCTTTTTTTTTCGGGGTTGAAATCCTCATAGGATGTCCGCCGCCCTAGGGTGGGCGACGGGGTCTGTCAGACTTTTACTGACTAAAACCACCCCGGTGTCTCTTCTATCACGAGCGCGCGTGGGGCCGCGGGAGTCTAAATTCTTCCGCAGCCCCCACACTCTCGTGCTGGCCCGGTCTGTCCGTGCCTCGTCTCCGGCACGGGGTAGTGGGGTGTTAAGCTACCCCGTGCATCGTCACAGAGGCGCGCGCTAACATTCGCGCGCGCCTCCGCCTCGGGGTAAATAAAATGTAGGTACCTTGAACCAACTCGTGAATGTCTGAATACCGAAAGGAACATGTACAGAAGAAGAGGACAGCACATTAACTTACTACAATCTGTCACATTTCCTTATTAGATTTTCAACTTTATCTCTAAAGCATTAAGGCTCAAGATTGATTGGGAATATCTGACAGTTTGGGATAACTTGGCTGCTGTCGTCCGTACAGAAGAGGACAGCACAATAAATTACTACAATCTGCTTTTTTTTTAACTTTTCTCACTGAAACAATAGAGTTTTGAGTTTCGGGACCCAGCAGCTCAAGCTCGACTTGCTGGCGTTTGTACAAGGCCTATTGAACTTTTGTTAACATGTCATTGTACGTAATACCTACACTCTCAATAAAAATGCTGCTTTAGTGTAAATATAAACGATAATATACAACTCGAAAATATGGCTGTCTATTTTGTGCTGGTGAAGAAAAATTTACTGGGGAAGCTAGATAATAATAATGGCCAAAAACTCAGGTTCCCAACCAGTTATTCCCCCACAATGATCATAGTCATAGACAATTGATGAACTTTTATTTTGCACCTCTTAATTTTAAAAAGGCTTCATATGTAGGTTCTTGACATATCTACGGACATATCATTTTTTTTTTTTTTTTTTCAAATTGGAATGAGTGTCAATAACTTGGAAAAGTTACGCTTTACGTGCAACTTAACGTATATTAATATTATTTTATGTACAATTTCTGTCCGCAGGTGGTCGGAGAAGTAGGAGCCTGCATGCCCATTGTAGGTCTATTTAAGGAGTGCGATGATGTGGAATCCAAAGAGGACATTGATAGACTAATCCCTAAAGAAAAAGGCAAAAAGATGTGCTACAAAAAGAGGTACTGTTATTTGAGCTCATCATTGGCCAAGTTAGGGCGTATTTCACCATTGAAAACCGGGTTCGAAAGCTGTACATGGATACCTAATACAACAGAGATGACTGATAGATTTTGGGCGCCAATTTTATAGTTCACTAATTTTAAATTTAGAGCATCCTGTCTTTCCATTTTCTTATGAAAAGAACAAGATTAGTGAGGTCCTGTCATATTACGTAAGATAGGTACTCCATAGACAAGTCGAATTTGATTAAAACATGGCAACAACAAATACGTCAGATGGTAATTTGACAGGACTGAACTAATATTATTATCTTCTGTCCTATTTTTATGAATTGGAAAGAAAAAGATGCACGGAAATTTATTTTAATTTGTGAATAAGAGAACCAGCTCTACTATCAAACAAATCAAAACATTTTAAAGAAACTGCTAAACCGTTTGCTTTATACATTTTTTTGTATACGCGAAACCTGAAATAAGTGTCCAATATTTTAAAGTAAAGAATCTATTTATGTGCAAAATTTCAAAAAAATATCATAAAACCCAGAAAGTTATCAGCTTGTTATTTTTTTATAGCCAATTATGTTAACATAATTGGTTGTCCCAACAAAAATAAGGTCCACGCACAACTCTCCCGCCCGCGGCCTGTAGGGGCGGTGCGTTGACTTGTCTCACGCGCCTAGTACTATGATCTCTCCGCTGTGTGATCCGTCAGCTATGTGGCGCGTTCGGTAACCACACTGCAACAATTTCTAAATGTATTTGGGAAAAAATATAACATGGTGTAAAAATTATTCAGGTATTCGTATAAAGAAAAATAACGTTGTATACCTATTCCACAGCGTTAGTAACGTAATGTTGTTGAACTGTTAAAAAGTAAGACAATTTTACTGATTATATTGGTGAAATACTTCTTTAGTGGACAATTTAAGTTATTAAAAAGCTTGTTTATTATTGTAATTAAGGTTTAATTTCCGCTGCAACTTGAATATTTTCAATCATTGCCATAATTTTGCTTAAAGACGTCCACTACACAAACCTCATAAACTTTCACTAAGGAACCAACGACATAGCTCTTCGAGTCGCTAAAATTAAGTGACAGTAGGTGGGGCACATCGCTCGTAGAACCGATGGCCGATGGGGCAGTAAGGTTCTAGAGTGGAGGCCACGTAGGTACCGGATGACGCAGCGTAGGGAGGCCCCCAACAAGGTGGACCGATGACCTGGTGAAGGTCGCGAGACACCGTTGGATGCGGGCAGCACAAGACGGGTCATCTTGGAAAGCCTTGGAGGAGGCCTTTGTCCAGCACCGAAAAAAAAAAGCAACCAACTCTCAATTATCATGACTAAAGAACTGTCAACTGAGAGTCTGACTCGCGCTCGCAGGGTTCCGTACCTTTTACCTATACAAGAATTTGTCTATGGTACATGTATATAAAAAAAATGCAGCAGCAACAGAAATACTATTGTGCAGTGAATTTCAACTCCTGAGAAATAGCCTGGTCACAGAAAGACTGACAAAGAAGTTTTAGTAACATAGTCGTTTCTACCACACTTTCCTGTTCTGTTTTTTACCTCTTGGGTACGAAACTTACGAAAACCTGTTCATTCTCCCCCTAGTTTGAATTAATTATTATTGATTTTAAATAACTTCAAGTAGTAGAGTTTGACAAGTTTTCGATTTAGAAAGCAGCACCCTAATTGCGTATCATACTATTTATTCCTACTATCAATTGGAATCATTTTGAAGCAAATTGCTAATCCATTGCTCAATATGTTTGAAAATTGTAACTGCTCAACAAAGTAAAAAGCAATGAATGTTGTTGAAATGTCAAAATGAAACCCTTTGCTACTGATAGTGTGTTCCGTAATTACCATACAGGTGTTAATGTATTGAGACAAGGGTTTGAGCTTGTTGTTGGTCTTTTCGCAGCCCCAAGGGCGCGGAGTGGTTCAACCGCTACAAGCGCGGCATGCTGTTCTACTTGCGGGACGAGGTCGTGGTCGGATTCGTCTTTTGGAACATGCCACCCATCGAAGATCGCAAGGAAGTGTGTACCGAGGTTAGAAAGAGGAAATTGTATTTGTGATTCGTACAGGATAATCATAAAACTGAACATAATCAAAAATAAATTTAAAAAGTAACCAGAAGTATAAAATTTGCAGATATGAAAAGTTCCTAAACCTTTTTAATTACAAAATACTAATTTTCAGTTATTCAGCATTATACAATATGTTAAGAAAACCCTGTCCGACCCATAAGGATAATAAAGGTTAGGCAATCACATGACCAAATAAAATTGAAATTTTGCATATTCATCATAGTAACAATACTAATCAATTTTGAAACTATCTTTTTTCCCCGCGAATTTACGCTAACTTCCCCAAAATTTGGTGTTTTTAAAAAAATGACAACACCATTTTAGGCGGTATAATTGTCGGCTTTCCTTTTATTGTTTTGTTGGATTATTTATTTCTTTGGCGGCGTCGCGCGTGAGCTTTGTCGGCGACGTAAAAGAAATAACTAGTGATGCACTAATTTTTGCGCAATAACGTTTTTTTATCGCTATTAATCGAAACTTGTATCTGGTTGAATGATTTGTTAAAAACACAGATTACCCAATGGTAAAAGTACTTTTGTTTGTTTATCGATTAATTACTAATAACATTATTATAACACAAGTATTAGTAAACAGAAACGAGAAGGACTTATGAAACACAATTTTAGTAAAATTTTACAAATATTTTAAAGGTCAATATCATCGATTTTGAGACAGAAACTGAAATTAAAAATTTGGCATGATTTTCATTTACAGCAGTGTACCTAACTAATTTAAGTTTTGTAAAAGTTCTAAACAATTCCATACGATGTTAAATCTAGAATGAGAATGAGAAACTACACATCCCTATTTACTCAGGATGCCGCGAGGTCAGCCCCGTAGGTACAATTCTAAAAAATAAAAATCATTTTTACTTTAAATTATCAGTTGTGCGTAAACATCGCTCTAGTGAAGACTATTCGTGTATTGTGTGATCATGTCGTTTCCTAATGTAGAGTAATGTAACATGCTGATGGAAGGTAGCAACTGCTGTTTTGTGATCAGGTGATTGTGGTCAATGTGGTCAATGTGGTTCCAGTATGACAGTGCGTCACCATATCTTTGTCCTGTACGTGAGAACCTCCATTATCAGTTCGGCGAGCAGTGGATTGGTAAGGGTGGACCAACTGTGGCCAGCGCGGATTTGACACCACTTGATTTTTATTTATGTGCATGTCCGTGCTAATCTCGTGCGACGGTGCCAGCTGGGCCTGTATTGTTATTAGTGAACGAAATTGGAACAACATCTCCGCACAGCCATTATGCTCATCGAATGAAATGATACATTTGGAGAGTCAGACGACCTTCCTACTTAAAAAAAAAGTTATTTTCACGAGCTGCCTAAGTATCGTTATTTCTTTCGAGACTCGATAAACGTGAATAAATTATATACCTATACCTACATGCATGAGGTCAACTGAGGTTATGAACTGTGCCTGTGTTGCCATGAAATTACCTATTTATTTTATTTAAGTTATTTATTTTTTAGGGGGAATTTTTTTTAAGTTTAGCCAGGTTTTGTAGGCATTAGTAGAATCAGTTATCGATACCTAACAATACCTTCACGGGTCGGACAGGGTTTTCTTAACATATTGTATATTGCTAGGAAACATGTTTACACATGCGTTTTCATTGCGGGGTCTTTTCCATGCTTTAGTTTAGCCATGTCTTTTAGTGGATAGCAATGAAATCTGAAATCGCGACTTATATATCAAAAATGTATAAGTGTATAAAAAAATAACTCCTTACATACACATGAAATATATTTATAAATTTTCAACTAAAGTGCTAGTCACTCTGAAGTCAACTTAATAGTACCTAATTGAAATAAAGTTGATATTTGTTTACTGTTGGGGTTTTTCGCCGTTGACGATACCCCAGAGTTGTTGCAGATAATTAATGAGTAACACTAAAACCATCGTGTGCGTTCGCGCAGCGGAATGTTGTTAAATTTAAAGATTTTAAATGTGCAGATATTTAGTGTATGACGTCGTGTAATTGTGTATGGTAAAAAAAAATTTGTGCATGCAGCCATTGTGGAGAAATTCACCAAAAACTGATTCCGCTGGGCGAACGTTGTCCTGGCGGAACTTTTTTTAATCCATTGACTTTAGAAAAAAGAGATGTGTCCAAAAATTAGTGTGTATTTGTGTGTAATTGTGTATGTATGAATAAAATTTGTGCATGCATAGACTTTGGAGAAATTCAAGTTTCCGCTGCGCGAACGTTTGGCCATTAGCTAGTTTTCATATAAAGCGCTTACATAGAGAGCTGTAGATTTTTACATACGTTGTTTTGAATTTGTGCATATTTGTGTACAAAACAGATTTAGAAAAAATCGTAGGGCTAAAAAGATAAAAATATAAACGTAAAACACGCTTTTTAGGTCATAGTTCTTAAAGTATGCACTTTGGGGTCTAGATTTTCACGTTTATACAAACCTTGTAAGTGTCTGCAACATATTGCCAAATATCAATGATGTTCCTTTAGTAATTTAAGAGATATAGGACAATTTACCATGACAAAATCACTGTTTACAAAGCAGTCAAATATCACGACATTCTAAAGGAATTGCATGGTAAAATGTATGCCAATAATTAGTGTATTCATTCAACTATTCACATGCAAAATATCATGTCATTAAATTCAGTAATTAAAGAAAAACAATTAAAATACTGACGAAGCATCGAAAACCTACATAACCCGACCAAGTTCGGATAGCTATAAAAAAGCGGCCGTGCAATATATTTAGGTAACATCCCAAAATTTACAGTAAGTATAATACCGGTATTGAATTGGTATAGGTGATAACACAATTGTTTCGATAGAATATAAAGGTCATTTATTTTTGTACACCTACTTTTTTAAATGTATTTGACTATGACAAAGTAGGTACTATTTACGTAGTTACTTTATTTAAGTATGCGCTTGAGACTTGAGATATAATCTAAATATATTAATTTAGGCAAATACAATTCATACAGCTAATTTCTATTGAATATTTCACGGATCCGGATTCTTACTATAGACCCCTCAGGGAAATTAAATAATTACCACAAGTAAGTACTACTGTTTTTAAACGTTGATTTATTTTTATATTAGGCAGACTCTCAAACCTAAACAACTGAATAGTCTACTTTATTGATCTGTGATTATTAATCTGTAATTTTATTATTGAAACTAGAAAATATTAGGTATACTTAGAAATGTTGAGGTTATTTACTGTATTTGCTACTCATTTAAAAATATTTCTTGAAAATACCTTTTTTATACAAATGTTTTAGTGTATAAGCACTTTTTTAATGTTAATCAAATATAAACAACTGAATAGTCCAGTTATGTGATGTGATTTTAATTTTTATTGAAGCTCGAAATATTATACTTACCCTTATATTCATAATAGTTTATTAAACCTATTTTAGTTAAAACACATTTAAGTCTATCGCTGCCGTTGCAAGCGTTTGTTAAAGTTATTATAATTACATAATTAAGCATTATATGTAATTAAAAATATTTTAGTACACGGATATTTAAATAGAGAAGTACTTGTTAATTGAAGATTTATTTTTGTCTTAGATAGTGGCGTTATTATAAAAAAAACATTTTTCATTCAAGAAATTCAATTGTTTTATTTTTTCCTAACGCTTGTGTACGCAACTGTACCATATTAATAAATACTATATTGGAAGGTTAAGAACGTTCTTATGATATATGGCACGGCCGCTTTTTTACAGCTATCCGAACTTGGTCGGGTTATGTAGGTTTTCGATGCTCCGTCAGTATTTTAATTGTTTTTCTTTAATTACTGAATTTAATGACATGAAATTTTGCATGTGAATAGTTGAATGAATACACTAATTATTTGCATACATTTTACCATGCAATTCCTTTATAATGTCGTGATATTTGACTGCTTTGTAAACAGTGATTTTGTCATGGTAAATTGTCCTATATCTCTTTAAATACTAAAGGAACATCATTGATATTTGGCAATATGTTGCAGACACTTACAAGGTTTGAATAAACGTGAAAATCTAGACCCCAAAGTGCATACTTTAAGAACTATGACCTAAAAAGCGTGTTTTACGTTTATATTTTTATCTTTTTAGCCCTACGATTTTTTCTAAATCTGTTTTGTACACAAATATGCACAAATTCAAAACAACGTATGTAAAAATCTACAGCTCTCTATGTAAGCGCTTTATATGAAAACTAGCTAATGGCCAAACGTTCGCGCAGCGGAAACTTGAATTTCTCCGAAGTCTATGCATGCACAAATTTTATTCATACATACACAATTACACACAAATACACACTAATTTTTGGACGCATCGCTTTTTTCTAAAGTCAATGGATTAAAAAAGTTCCGCCAGGACAACGTTCGCCCAGCGGAATCAGTTTTTGGTAAATTTCTCCACAATGGCTGCATGCACAATTTTTTTTTTTACCATACACAATTACACGACGTCATACACTAAATATCTGCATATTTAAAATCTTTAAATTCAACAACATTCCGCTGCGCGAACGCACACAAAACCATCAGTATTGAGCCACACTTGTTTTATTTACACCTGACCGCGTGACGGAGGTATATTTACGACTGAATTACATTGTACTCAAGTTTATTTAATATACAATAGCATTTTGCTGTATGAGCATTATTGGCTCGTACATTTATCATGAAATAAGGTGGAGTTGCACACCCCCACCTTATTTCATTTGCATTGATCAGCCCAATCGCAAATGATTGCGACTAGTTGGCATCAGTTGGGATCGTTCGGACCGCCCATTGCTCCGTTCGGTCCAAACGATCCCAACTAGTCGCGATCATTTGACAAAAATATGTTCGCCGGTTAGGGGGCAGTTTTACTATAGTTTTTATTTGTATCCGCAGCTGCTTCGCGCGAAGCCATCATACCTGGAGATCAACACGCTCGCGGAGCTGCTCGGCTTCCCGGGCACCAAGTGTGTGTACAAGCCGGAGGATCTTATAATCGACCAAGGACCCTGCATAACGAGGTAAGTATCAAGTCTTAGGGTAGGGACACATCTGCGGAACGTACGGCACCGAAAGATCAGCGGCTGAAGTGTCAGTCGCAATATTCAGTTGTTATGACAAACAAAACTGTCAAAACGCGGCGTCTTGTTCAGCGCGCTACGTGACGGAAAGTTACGTGGCGTCATCGTCAGTCTGTCTGTGTCGACACTATGGTGTGCGGTTTTTGTGACGTACCTGAATTGAGCAGAAAAATTGATTTAATTAGAAAAAGCTATTATAGAGGGCTTAGAAGACGTTGCCGCTCTTCGCTACGGCCACGCGCGCGATACATAACACACGCCGAACGTTCAGCTACGCCCGCCGAACTTTTCGCAACGCATCACGTGATGTATCGCTTGCTATGCAAAATACATTAAATGCGTTTTAGTTGAACAAACCGCCCGAAGGAAGGTTCAGCCCTACGCCGAACGCGGCGTAATTTGGGCTGATGTGTCATAGTCATAGTGTAATTGAAATACACTGCGAGCGTATTTAGCCGAACTTTCGGCGCCCTACGTTCCGCAGCTGTGTCGCCGCGACACTAAAGCAGAATAGGGCGGACCGCCCGGCATAGCAAAAATGTGTTATATATTTTCCTATCAACCTTCAATCATAATGCTGTAGTATAAAGTTAATAGTTTCTATTAGTTTTGACAGATTAGTTGCTTGAAGCGCTGGCTGACATCTGTAAGGTAATTGCGTAACACACTATCAGTAGCAATGGGTTTCATTTTGTCAGTTTAACAACATTCATTGCGTTATTTACGTTTTTGAGCAGACTCATTTTCGAACGTATAAAGCAATGGATTGGCAATTTGCTTCGAAATGATTCCAACTGATAGTAATACATAGTGTGTTACGCAATTACGGTGCTGTAGGTGTTGCCTACAATACAAGCCTCCCTTGGGTACGGAACCCTAAAAATTGTGCTTCACTGTCTGTTTATCCGTTATCAGGATGTTTCTGATGAACCATGGTGACTTGACAGTTCAGATTTTCACAGATGATGAATTTTTGTTGCCGGTATAACAACAAATACTAAAAACAGAACTTTTTGTGTAAACAATGGTTCAGTTTCGCGTGTTCGACTTTGGGCGGGTTTTTGTTTAAATATCCGTTGTACTTGGCTTGTTTTTTTATAAATTATAAACCAGCGCTTGACCGCAATCCCGCCTGATGGTAAGCAGTGATGCGATCGTTGATGGAAAAGCGCGCTAGTTTATTAAGAGCCTATTCACTCTAGCCTTGACGACACTCAAATTGTAGTGTGACGGAAACACCGTCGCTGGCTTAACAGAACACGGTCGTCATTAAGTTATGATGCGCTGTGTTAGCTGTACGCAAGCAACAGTAAAAGTAAATAAAATTTCAGGTGTTTTTTTTTATAAACATTTGATGCAACGGTGATGTCTTCTCTTAATAATCGCATTTTGTTCCAGATTTAAAACGTGGTAAAAAAAAATTGGCAAGAATGTATTTGGAATTGGAAGGAATTATTGTCTGTGGGAACAAATTTTTTTTCTGTTTAATATAAAAGTTTGAGTGAAACATTGAAGTTTTTATTTTATATTACATACATACATACATAATTTTCCCACTCCTGGAACACAGCACAGGACTCCTCTCGGTGAGAGGGAGTGGGCTGGAATCTACCACGCGTGTCCAGTGCGGGTTGGTAGATGTGGAGGAACTGCAGCATATTTGGAATACTAGTTTGTTTTTACCCGACTACGGCAAAGCAAAAGGAGGGTTATGATTTTGACAGGCTATGTATGTATGTATGTATGTATGTTCATCTGTTCCCTCGTAACTTCTAAACTACTTATTCGAATTCGATAAATGACATATCATTAGAAGCGTCTTAATTGTCCGCTGGTTATAGGCTATATGTAGTTTCACAAAATCTAATGTGGCGCCCTCTAGCGGACAAAATATACAGAGTAAAAAAAAAGTTAAGATAAATATGCCGTGTTTGGTATCATTTGAAAGGGCTTTACTTGTACATTTTGAATATATATATATATTACTAGCATTTGCTTGTGACTTTACCTATATTCATGGGCTGATTGCATATAATTCACATCTTTTCGTTCATAGATAGCTTCTTTACTACTTATCAGAATAAGACCACTGCAGAACCATTAGAAGGGCCTTGATATTCTGTTAGTTATGAGCTATAAAGCTTGTCACCAAATTTAGTATTACGCCCTCTAGCGGACAAAAAGTTCTATGTTAATTTGGTATCTATCATCTGAAAGAGCTTCACGAGTACTTTATGTTTGTACATAATCCCTAGTAATGCTTCGTAGAAATTTGAATGTAAACCAGGGTTTGGTAAACGGACCGATGGGAGTGGTGAAGGCCTTCGAATGGCCTGCTCTTCGGCGCGATCAGTTGGAACAGGAGAACAGCCAAGCGCTGTTCTCATACAATTTGACGACGCATCCATAAAAGCAGATATTAACGGACTTATCAAAATCGAGCCGTGCCTCACTGAATTTGGCGGCTTGAGGGGTTCTGGGCAAATTCAGCGTAAAATGCTCCCGCTGATTCTTTCTTGGGGTTGTACTGTTCATAAATTACAAGGTTGTACTCTAGATAAAAAAGTTACAGATCTAGGAAAGTCATTGTTTGCTAAAGGACAGGCCTACGTCGCTCTCAGTAGAGTTAAAACCATAGAGGGATTATTTATAAGTGCCTTGGATCATAATAAATTACTTAAAAATCCACATGACAGTAGATCGTTAGCAGAATTAGATAGATTAAGAAATCTTCCCAGGTCCTCTTAATATATGTTTTTTTTTTAATAATTATAAACTAGCGCTTGACTGCAATTCCGCCTGATGGTAAGCAGTGACGCAATCGTTGATGGTAAAGCGCACTAGTTTATTAAGCCTATTCACTTAAAAAACTTATGAATAGCAAGGATGACGGCAGTTGAGCCAGATGATGCAATGTTAAACCCAAGACCAACACGACCAACGATGCTGCGCCAGAGGGAGATTGATCTGGAGACTCTCCACGACCAAACTCCCGACACAACAACATTTGGCGCATCGTACTCGCCACACAATGCAACACAAAGTGCTCAGACGCGTCCTCTGTACGGCTTCACCAGACATCATGCTGGAACACGACGAATCGCTTGGCGGCAAGACTTTGTCTGGTGGGTGGTAACTTCTGCCGGCAGCCGATGTTATGGCCTACCACCGTTAGAAAAACACCCAATCTATTTATACTAACGACCTCATCCACTAATTCATGACCCATTCGGTGCCATCGACGCAAATGTGCGTCGCTACTACGAAAAACCGGGAGCTTCATACGGGGAAACCGTTGCTATACGCGCTACGATCCAAGCGCTACGAAATTTTAATGTTTGGAAAGGCGTAGTCACACGTTACATATACCTACCTACCGTAGCACTTTGATAACGTATGACTGCGGTTTTGCAAACATGAAAATTTATCTCTACATAGTGAATATTGCATACTTCAGAATAGTATTGTAAGACATTATTGTCAATTTACAACGAAGGCATCTTGGTAGAGTCTACTGTGTCCATTTACTTGCAACTACAGTAGCAACTTTGTTCAGTTCAGTATTCTGAATATCTTGTTTTATACTTTTTCAGCGTCGTTTTTTGTCGTAGTTGGGTTTTAGTTTTTTTACTTTTTATTATTTAAGAATAAATTTAAAGAGAAACGGGATGGGTCATATATCATACGGGATTCATAACGACCACAACCCTGTGGTTGTGGTTCCCCTATGGCTACTTGTTTACGAATTGTGGGTTCACTGTTGAACCCACAGTTCGTAAACAAGTAGCCATAGGGGAGCCTTGTTGAAGTAGCTTGACAGTTTTGATCCTCATCAAAATTTGCAGCAGCGCCCGTGTAATCAGCTTGAGTAAATATATTTTGATTAAACGGATATATGCCATCAACTCTGAAATCATTAGCAATTTCTCCCGTTTGGAATTTGATGTAGGCTTTTCAGAATAGCTCAACAATATCATATGGTGTTAAGGGTCTATTAGTTTCTCTCAGAAACACACTTCATCATTATAGTAGGATTTTAAGGGTTCATGAAAGTGCATAAAATTTGGAATATTCCAAATTATGTTCATTGTCGGTATTTCAAATTAACAACACACCATCGTAATCTAAAACTCCATATCATATTTGTAATTCTAGAAATATTTAAAAAAAACATCGTAATATCTTAAACTAACAAGGTCACTCCGCAGTTTAAATAATTACGACAAAGATTTAGGTCCGTATTACAGAACGTCACTCAAACTCAAGCTCTACTTAAGTCTCGTTTCAAGCCATTTGATTGGCTGAAACCAGTTTTAAGTAATGCTTAAGCAGAGATCAATGCTTGAGTTTCGTTCTGGAATACGCACCTTACAAGTGTTACAGTAAATAATAGGGATGTTTACAAGGTATGAAAATCAAAAAAATAATTAGTCCGTCCTATAGATAATAAGAAAAATTAAGACCCGTATTTTTTATTTTGTCGAAATTACCAAAAACTACTGAGATATACAGCGTGGCGCGATAATGGCGACATTAACTAAAAACACATATAATTTGTTACATTTTAGCGTCATGAAGAGATTTTATTTTCATAAAATGTTATTATTAACGAAGTTACTTAAATTTTTAGAAACTACCATTTAGAGCAACCTGTATTTAGAGAACTGTCGCGCAGCGGTCATTTGCCGAGGTCATGGATCATAGGTAACATTTCATCAATGAAATTAAAATGATTACATTCGTGCGGAAGAGAGATGCAAAATATTATCTTTGTCCGCGGCGCTCGCGCAAGCGACACGCGGCCCACCTCCCCTCGACCCACCCTACCGCGCCTCCGCAAATTATTCAATATTTATTTTTTGTTCCTTACTTCCTTAGTATGCTAGACGAACGCGTGTTCTATGCGTGTCCTTGACACGCATAATACCGGCTGTGCATAATTTCGTTAAATACAAGTTCTGTGAATGTTTTTGTGGAAAAGACGCTTAGTCTATTGTTTTATTAATTATTTTTGTGTAATTAGAATAGTAATTAGATTATGGTACCGCGATAAAGACGCTTTGTTTTATTTTAGTTCGGTCGTTTTATTTCTCGTGTTACGAACGTTATTTGTGTTATCTTATTTATTAGTACTTGTGTAAACTTGTGTCTAGGATGGCGAGTACACATCCCAACTATACAGCAGCTGAATATGCGGACATGATTCTAATTTACGGAGAATGTCATCAAAATGCTGCCCTTGCAATAAGGACATATCGCGAGAGATATGGCAATTCCAGACAATGCCCTACTAATCCTCGCACTATTGTAGGAGCTCTTCAGCGCATCCGTGAAAACCGGCCAGTGGATCCTAGGTCTCAACGCCCTGATCGGCCGCCTACACGTCAAACCCCGATTCGACTAACTGAAAATGTGCTACAACATTTTGAAAACCAACCAAAAACTAGCCTTCGCCAGAGCGCTAGGCATTTTCAGGTTCATCACAGAACCATACACCGGGTTTTAAAGCGGGAAAAGTGGCACCCGTTTAAATTTCGAAAAGTGCATTCTCTATTATCGCGTGATAAATTAATTAGAGTGGAATATTGTCAGTGGTTACTGCGTAAAGTTGAAGAGGACAGTGACTTTCTTTCCCAAATTTGTTGGACTGACGAAAGCACGTTTACGAGAAACGGCATATGGAACCAGCACAATCTGCACCATTGGGCACCCAAAAGCCAAAACCCACGCGTTTGGCGGGAGACAGCCCATCAGTACAGATTTTCAGTAAATGTTTGGGCAGCTATTCACGGTGATAACATCATCGGACCCGTGTTCATTGATGGGACTTTAAACGGCGAAAGGTTTGTTAATTTATTAAATGATACGGTGTCAGAATACACCAACAACTTAAGCGTCCGTCAATACCAACGAATGTGGTATCAATTAGATGGCGCGCCAGCCCACTCCGTAACAGCAGCCAGGCAGTGGCTAAATAACACGTTTGGCGCCCAATGGATCGGCAGATTCGGACCTCGTAGGTGGCCAGCAAGATCGCCAGACCTCACGCCACTCGATTTTTTTTTGTGGGGGTGCATCAAAGACCATGTTTACGCGGAGAACGTGGATTCGGTCGAACAATTACGCCATCGAATAACAATCGCGTTTGAAAAAGTGAGGGAAATGGCTTTACACGATAATTTATTATCAAACTTGCGGGAAAACATGAAACGTCGTTTAGCTCTCTGTGTCCACCAACAAGGTGAACTCATTGAACATAAGAAAATTTAAAATAAAAGCAGTGACTAGTGATGAACTGATGATAGTTACTTATAAGTAATAATAACAGTTAAGTGGGATGTGATTAGTGTTTGACTATAACTAGTTCCGCTGTAGGTACCATTAGAGCAAACAGCGCGCGCGCCGCCGGATTCATTGATAAAAGCCGACAAAGAATCTTATTACCGATTACGAATACGTAGGTACGGACGACAGCAGGTCAAGCCGCCCGAAACCGTCAGATATTATCAATCAACCTTGAGCCTTAATGCTTTAGTGATAAAGTTGAAAATCGGATAAAGACATCTGACTGATTGTAACCTTAGCTTGATGTGCTGTCGTCCGTACGATTTACGCTTGTGTGCTAGCTCGCTAACTAGGTCTGTACGTGAACCGACGCGTTCTAGCTCCGAGCACCTCCGAGGTAAGTAATTGCATGAATGAATTTTTGCAAGGGTGATCCCAGTTTTGGTTACTTTTATATTATTTATTTTGTTTGAAAAATTTTTTTTTTCTTTTTTCGAGTTATTTTAAAATATCAAATGTCATATGATTAATGGGCACTAGCACTACTCGTGTGTTAATTTAATGTCACCATTATGGCGCCACGCTGTATAGCGTATTAAAGTTACGGAGTGGAGGCTAATTACGTTACGCCGTGGTACAATTTGTACCACGGCGTAACGTCATGCGACAATTCAAATCAATATAATATCTTCTGTATTTGAATGAAAGAAAAGATAAAAAATACGTGTTGAATATTTTTTATAAATCTGTCTGATGGACATTAAATATTTTTTTTAGGATACAACCCAATTACCACTGACTATATTTAAGAATGTAGTCAGTGTAGTCAGTGGTAAAAAAAAAAGCTCAAAATAAAGTTCAAAGCAGACGTCGCGTTCCCTTGGGGCTGGTAGCCGAAATGTGAAGATGGCGTCTTCTTTTTAGTGCTCTATGGCAAACGTATGTCGTATGACGTTATGTTTACGAAAAAAGAAACATAGTTGGCGTGTATATGAATTTAGATATCGAAGCATTCCAAGTTACAAATAATTTGTCTATTAAGAGAACAAATTTGAAATTATATTAGGTCCCGACACTCCGAAGGACAATCCTCTTATAATTGCGTTATCAGTAGCAACTGCCATACTAGGACTTTTTTATTTTGTCGGGATCAATGTGTTCATCGGTCAATTTGTGCAACATACTTAATTCTCCACGCGCCTCGTCGGCTTTATAAGCCCGCTGAAAGTACCCCCACTTTACTATTTTAAATATATTTTCGTGCATATAATGCATTTCTTTATTCAATAAATTATTTATAATACCTTTTAACAAGCGAGGAATATCAAACAACGGGATGATGCCTTGGTTATTGACATTAATTATGTCCTTTCGCCATACTTTTCCTGCTCGGGAATATACAGTTTTCGCTACGGAGATTAAGCTATTATTGACGCATATATTTGTCGAGCTTTGGTCGCATCATACGGTTGCAATAATTTTTAAACCAGTAGCTTGTATGTATGTGTGAAGTAGTAAGCTACTGATTGTTTATAATTTTTCCTAATTCCTTTGGCCATGAACATCAAAACATAATTGGCAAAATTTGGCGTCTTCCAGTTCCCGTAGTTCTCAAAACCTACAAGATCGTCTGGGTATATATATTATGTATTATATTGGATCTGGAGAAATCTGGACCTTTCGTCAAATAATAACGTACACAGACGATCTTGTTCCAACATTTTCTGTACTTTGGCCTTCAATTCTTTAAAAATAATGTTTTTATGCCTGGAGTCAATTTTACTTGAGCAAGCAATGACTTTAGGACTTTTTGATGGTAAAGTAAAAATGCTTGCACGTTAAGTTGTAGGCTTTAAGGCTTTTTAAAAAAAATCATAGTTATACAATCTTTTCCTCGTGAGTAAATCTATGCCCCTTTTTTACTTCCGTCCTTCAATGCATTGCATTCAAGTAAACAATTTAGCAGACTCAGACATATTACGAGATAGTTTTTCAAAATCCCTGTTAGCACTTTTGTCTTGAAATTTCTTGGAAACTTGGAACTTTTTAGTTTCTGGCGCAATCTCCTCACTTCGTGTTGCATTTTTCTAGCTTTTCTGGTATACTGCGTTTCAGCTTTTGTCTGTAGATACTCGAATGTTTTACCTGAAAGAATTAATTTTGATTTAACTAATTTATTTATTTTATGAGTGGAAACTTCATAGCTGACAGTACATAAACATAAACCCCCTTATTTAGACGTTTGCATGTAACTTTAATCATAGTTCATAAATAAACCTCTCAAATACTATGGCGTTTATTTATAAACAATGATTAAAGTTAAGTGATGTGCAAACGTCAAAAATGTATGGTTAAACAATCGCTAATCACTAGTTAACTTTAAGCAACGTTTATGAATAAGGGGGAAAATCATTAGATAAAACATTACGCCAACTATGAAGTACATAGAAATAATATTACAAATACAGCCGACAGTGTCACAAATTAACCGGCATTACTATTATTTGAAGACACGAGTGGATGAAGGTGATATGTAACATTTATTTTATTTTTTTTACTTTATGCTTTATATACCTTCATTTAAGGTATAAAGTTTAAAAAATATCATATCCCCTTCATCCACTAAAGTCTTCATTTCTTTTTTAACCGACTTCAAAAAGGAGGTTACTCTATTCGACCGTATTTTATGTTTGTTCGCGGATAACTTCGTCGTTTATGAACCGATTTTGATCATTCTTTTTCGTTGGAAAGAAGACATTCCTAAGGTAGTCCCATGATAAGGACATCAGGGTTTGATTAACGTAGGACAACCACTAGCCACTGCTACTCGCCATGCTGATGCGACAGTCAAAAAATATGAAGAGACTGAATTTTGGTCGTGCAATCGTGCCATCTCTAGCAATGCTCGTGTGTACCGTTTATTATTATTGTTATGTCATCGGCATAACCCAAAGTATAGCAGTCAAAAAATATGAAGAGACTGAATTTTGGTCGTGCAATCGTGCCATCTCTAGCAATGCTCGTGTGTACCGTTTATTATTATTGTTATGTCATCGGCATAACCCAAAGTATAGCAGTCAAAAAATATGAAGAGACTGAATTTTGGTCGTGCAATCGTGCCATCTCTAGCAATGCTCGTGTGTACCGTTTATTATTATTGTTATGTCATCGGCATAACCCAAAGTATAGCAGTCAAAAAATATGAAGAGACTGAATTTTGGTCGTGCAATCGTGCCATCTCTAGCAATGCTCGTGTGTACCGTTTATTATTATTGTTATGTCATCGGCATAACCCAAAGTATAGCAGTCAAAAAATATGAAGAGACTGAATTTTGGTCGTGCAATCGTGCCATCTCTAGCAATGCTCGTGTGTACCATTTATTATTATTGTTATGTCATCGGCATAACCCAAAGTATAGCAGTCAAAAAATATGAAGAGACTGAATTTTGGTCGTGCAATCGTGCCATCTCTAGCAATGCTCGTGTGTACCGTTTATTATTATTATTGTTATGTCATCGGAATAACCCAAGGTATAGTAAGTAGCCTTTATCATTTAATGTATTTATTAGGCTGTCAACGATCAGCAGTATTACTATCAGTTGGAATCATTTCGAAGCATAATGCTAATCCATTGTTCCAAGTGTTCGAAAAATGTGTCTGTCAACAACGTAAAGACTACTACACAGGATAAAATTTTATCCAGTGCGCAAACTTTGTCAACTTATAGCTAAATAAGTTTTATAGATAAAAATATTAATACTTTAGTATGTTTTAGTACAAAAAAATTGTTATTGATAACGAAATATGTTTATTATCAAATCGATGTTATGGTCACCGCACGCGGTCCCATTCATTGTCGGCGGAGTGGGGACGGCGGGAACATCACAGGACCCCCGCGCGCCCGCGCCGCCCGCATGTTCACTACGCGGCCATATGCTAATACTACGATATTGATATGAATAATCTGTGTCTCTCATTCGCTGATTTTAGGGCGGACAAAAACATTTTTTATTTTAAACTAATAATGCAGATTTGTTCTGTTATTGATTCTGAGCCACCCATTTGTTTTTGCGCACTCGAAAAAAAGTTTCCCAGTATAATATCGTTAAACTGTCAAAATGTGTCTGCTCAACAACGTAAAGACTATATAATATCGTTAAACTGTCAAAATGTGTCTGCTCAACAACGTAAAGACTATATAATATCGTTAAACTGTCAAAATCTGTCTGCTCAACGACGTAAAAACTATATAATATCGTTAAACTGTCAAAATGTGTCTGCTCAACAACGTAAAGACTATATAATATCGTTAAACTGTCAAAATGTGTCTGCTCAACAACGTAAAGACTATATAATATCGTTAAACTGTCAAAATCTGTCTGCTCAACGACGTAAAAACTATATAATATCGTTAAACTGTCAAAATGTGTCTGCTCAACAACGTAAAGACTATATAATATCGTTAAACTGTCAAAATGAAACCCATTGCTACTGATAGTGTTACGCAATTACCCTGCCAATTCCATAGTAATAGCACAGTATAACAATCATACAGTAGGTCGCCGCCTTTGATCTCGTCGTAACGCATCAGGCAGGGTTGTCACAAATAAACAATATGTATGAAATTATTTATTTATTGCAGATCAACATCGATAGCTGTATTATATTCAGTGACGGATTAAGACTACTTGATGCCCTAAGCAATCCACGCCTGTGGGCCCCCCTATCCGTATGTCAAGCCGTCAAGGTCAACTAGAATCGGTCTTTAAACCTTTACCGCCGAAAAACATTCGTTTTTTGTAAAATAAGATGATGAGATGTTTACTTTTTTTTTTGTTGGGATGGGAAATCATCAAATGACTTCTCCCGCTCTGGGCGGAGCGGAAGGGCGTGTCAGATTTTTACTGACTAAAAGCCACCCGCGTTTCTTCATTTGCCTGTGCGATGGCCAGAGCCACGGTTTCTTGTTTAACCAACCCGCAACCCTGACCCAGGAGGCATCGGTCTTCGTAGACCCCGTCACGATGTGCTGACATCTCTTTGAGGCGCACGTGAAACACGACGCGCCGTCGACTCGGGCCTGGTCCTTACTGGGCGGCGAGCTGCCCACTGCTCACCGCCCGCAGGCCCGCGCCTACGGTGGCTGGGAGTTCGGTGTGGTCTCCCGACCAGGTCCTGCGGCGGCTAGTGGCGTGAGGGCGCTGGGATTACCGCTGTCTCACGCGCTCCGCCTCCTCCTTTGCTTCGCAGAAGGAGGTGACGGCCTGCCATGTACTCTCGCTCCGGACCATGGCCTGGACCAGGGTCGGACGCGAGCGATCGCCGCCGATCGCCGCTACGAGAACACGGCGGTGCTCCACCCAAGCCGGGCAGACCTCCACCGTATGCTCCACCGTGTCCTCATGGCGATCCACACAACGGTGACACCTTGGCGTTTCCTCCCGCCTAATACGGAACAGGAACCTCCCGAAACAACCGTGTCCGGTGAGGACCTGCGGCAGGCGGAAGGTGAGGGCGCCGTGGCGCCTCACTAGCCACTCCTCAAAGAGGGGACTTACCGCCGCTATTGTGGCGTGCCCAGATGTAACGTACCTTAGAAGTGGAGTAGGCGCGACAACAATAAAAACCAATTGAAGCAGTTTATAAATTATAATTATAAAAAAAAAAAATATATAAAATAATTTATTTATTTTCGGGCATTGAATTCACGCAAGTAGTCATCATCATCCCAACGTTAATCCCAGTCGCATCCGAAGCCTTTTCAGCTTTGGAGTCTGGGGTCCGCTTTACCAGTCCAACTGCTGATATGGCTAAACTTCGACATTTTCCGTGAAGCGACTGCCGTCTGACCTCCACAACCCGAAGGCGACATAGAAGCATTGCAGTTAGACCAATTGTTGGACTTTTGAGGGCTCCAACAACCCGTAACGACTGCCACTAGATGTTCGTATGGCAACCGGGACCAACGGCTTAACGTGCTTTCCGAGGCACGACCAGACCAGTGCAAATATTCATATTCATGCATACAAATACTTGCACTGTGCGGGGATCGAACCCGCGCCACCTTGCGCAGCGGCCGCGTCCGCTACCGCTACGCCACGGAGGCTGTCTGAATTCACGCAAGTAGTATTAACATGTAATGTTTTTATCATATCGGAGTCTATGTATAATATCGATAAATTATCGTGCCTTTCTTGTATCATCTTTGTCCTTTTTTCATTTTTTAATATTTTAAATTTTGTAAAAGAACGCTCCGCTGAACAATTTGAAATCTTAAGCGATAAAAATATATGCAGGGAGCTGTTTCCATATTAGGGAAAGCTGATTCAATTTTATCATCATGTATTATTTTATACATCTGATCGAGACCTGGGCTGTAGTGCAGTCTCTCCAGCGGCGCCAAATAGACTATCGGTATATTGAAGCGCTGAAGGGTTTGTACGAAAACGCTACCATGTTAGTCCGAATACAGGACCAGACCTCGAAACCAATACCTCTGCAGCGTGGTGTCAGACAGGGAGATGTTATCTCCCCGAAACTGTTCACCGCTGCATTGGAGGATGTCTTCAAGGTTCTGAACTGGAAAGGACTGGGCATCAACATCAATGGCGAGTACATGACACACCTTCGGTTTGCTGATGATATCGTAGCCATGGCTGAGACCGCGGAGGACCTGAGTACAATGCTCGAAGACCTCAGCAGAGCCTTCAAGCGAGTCGGTCTTAAAATGAAAATGGACAAGACGAGTCATGTCTAATGCCCATGTTGTACCGACTCCTATAAAGATTGGAGACTCTGTTCTAAGTTGTTGACAGTTACGTGTATCTTTTTTTTTCCGGGGTGGAAATCCTCAATGGATGTCCGCCGCCCTGGGGTGGGCGACGGGGTCTGTCAGACTCTTACTGACTAAAACAACCCCGGTGTCTCTTCTATCACGAGCGCGCGTGGGGCCGCGGTAATCTAAATACTTCCACGGCCCAAAGAATCAAAGTCGCACCGCATATTCCGGTACATTCGAATTGCCGAATGCACTAGCGGGCAGTGAGTGGGCAAGCGGGAGCGGGGTTATGACTCTAGGTCGGACTCTATGTCAACTTAAAATGTGCGAATTTTCAAATTAGTCCTAGAAACTTTTTTGGTGTGGTTTTTGGTGACATGAGGACTTTTTTGTGCTTGTTCTGGTGCCCCCCCAGACGTGATGCCCTAGGCAATTGCTTAATTTGATTAGGGGTTAATCCGTCATTGATTATATTTAATTAATTTACTATTTTACTAAGGGAACAACTTGTTATATCTTTAGGGATATACTGGTGCCAATCAACGTAAAACTCCCATAAAATGCGAATTACAATTTTAATAAAAAAAGGTTGTTGCAAGTACAGAGGTTCTGAGGTAAGTGGGGGTAAGATGCTAAGGTAGCCTTATTTATATTAACAAAAGCGCCGGTAGTTAAAATGCTAGATGCAAAACACATGGAGGTAGTAAAATAATTGTAGGCGTTAAGCCTAAACAAACTAGAAGTAAGATTTAAGTTATTTAGATGGCATTTTGGCTCTGACGGGGGTTTTATGCGACGCAAGAATGCCTGTTAAAACCAAAGGCAAGATTTACAAAACCGCAATCAGACCAGCCATGACATACGGTACCGAATGGTGGGCTATAAAGAAAGCTCACAAACAAAAGATGCACGTAAGCGAAATGAAGATGCTAAGATGGGCAGCGGGCGTAACTCGACTCGATAAAGTGCGAAACGAGCACATCAGAGGAAGTTCCAAGGTTGCGCCCATAGCAGAAAAACTCGCCGAAAGCCGCCTACGATGGTTCGGTCATGTCATGAGACGCCCCGAAGATCATGTCGTGAAACGGGCCCTAGCACTGCCAGATAACAAAAAAGGTAGAGGACGCCCACTAACCACCTGGTGGTCCACTGTGTCCAAGGACTTAGAGCGTGCCCAACTAAACATCTCGACAACCCAGGACAGATTATCCTGGCGCAAAAGAACGAGGAGAGCCGACCCCAAATAATGGGAAGTGGCTAGGACAAAGATAGAGATGGCATTTTCGTAACCAGCACTCTCAGAACCACCCTCAGAATTAACACCCATATCATATTGTAAATATGTACTTACATTTAAATTGGCGTCCGCCATCTTGGATTTCAGAAAGGATAGCTTTTTCGTAACAAGCACCACAATTTTATTTACTTAAAATTGACACCCATATTAAATTATAAAAAAATGACGTCCGCCATTTTGGATGTCAAAAAGGATGGCTTTTTCGTTACAAGCACCCCAATTATACTCAAAATTGACACTCATATCGAATTATAAAACAAACAAATAAAAAAACAAACACGTGTTAGCCCTTAATGATAGATACCGAGCTACGAACATCGTCTTGTTCGTAGCTCGGGTGCCGCTTACCCGCGTCTCGTCCCTCACACCCCGCACGATTGCTCTGTCTAGACGTATTCGTCGGACGACTGTATGATTTTTAGACTGTGGTAATAGCGAGAGATCGCCTCCTTGCGGGCATCCTTTCGCCACGATGGCCCTTGTGGAGTCGTTCACGGTCACTTGTGCAGCTCTTTGACTGAGCATGTTAACGATCCAGCCTCTTATTGACGGATCTATGTTGTGCCTGTTCAAGGCCGTGCTAATGCTTGTGAAAGTAGTCTTGTCAAAGGCGCCTTCGATGTCGATGAAGCCGGCCAGTGCTGAGCATTTGTGGTCCACGGCGCACTCAATCTTGGATACTATGCTGTGCAGCGCGGATTCTGTTGATTTGCCTGTGGAGTACGCATGCTGTTGTTTGTGAAGTGGCTTTACCCGAAGAGCTCCTTCGTGAATGTACCGGTCGCAGATTCTCTCTAGGGCTTTCAGTAAGAAGGATGTGAAGCTTACAGGCCGGTACGATTTGGGTTGTGTAGTTTGATTTGCCAGGCTTGGGTATAAAAATAACCTTCACTTCCCGTCAAGCTAGGGATATGTATCTGAACGTTATACATGCCCGAAAGATTACAAGGCATGGACTGATGAGTTCTAACCCCCATTGGCTGGGAAGATGCCATCCAACCCCGCAGACTTGTATGACTTGAAGTTGTTAAATTGCACACTTTAGCCGGGTCTTCTGTTATTAATCTATAGGCATTGGACCAGTCTTGCTCTGTTGGGGTCCATTCTGGTGTAGCGTCCCAGGTCCTGTCCTCTAACAGTTTGCAGTCTGGGAAGTGTATTTCCAGGAGGACCTTGCTGGTTTCTGAAAAATCTGTGGAAAGCATGAGTGACACAACATGACAGCTTTATTTTTCTCGTAATACAACCTACGTACAAAACATTACAATACCTCCACCCTTAATCATTACACATGTATTTAACCTCAACAACAGATAATTTAGTCATTATTACTTATTAACAAAACCAGAGACGTTCGGATAAGATAGGTAGGTTTACAATATAAGAGGTCATATTTTATAATTAGCTGGATTATTAAGGCGACAACTACGTACTGGACGAGACTGAGACGATTCGTTAGGCAAAGCAAGAGGAGGCACTGGACGAGACTGAGACGATTCGTTAGGCAAAGCAAGAGGAGATTCAACGCAATCCTGGAACTGATCGTCGGTTGGTACCCCATTCGGTTTTACGGGGCTCAGGCGTGGCGGGCTGAGGAGTGGCGGACGGCTCGGAATGCTTCCGTGGGAACCATCAGTTGAAACTCCTTCTGATTCCTCTGCGAGATTCGCACTAGTGGAAGGACAGATCAATGAACTCCGTCTGCGCTTAAGCTGATCCACATGTTTATGTATTTCCCTACCTGACGCATCGAGAACTCTGTAATCTGTAACACCCATTCTGTCAACAATCCTGCCAGGCTCCCACTTATTGCTACCTCTATATTGACGAACCCAGGCTTCTTCCCCCTCCGAGCTCCGAGCTCCGAGTAACGCTACCCCGATTCCTGCTGTCGTGTTTGAACGTTTTTAACCCTTGTTTGTCTATTTGGTCTCAAACAATCAAGTTTCGTACGAAGTTTACGGCCAAACATAAGCGAAGCAGCCGTTTATTGTGCAATGCTCTGTTTCTGTAGTGTAGAAGAAAATTATTTAAAAACAATAAAATGTCTAAGTTGCCTCTAATTGCCTTCTTAATTGTTCGCTTAACTAAACGTACTGCATTTTCCGCAGCGCCATTGGAGGCGGGGTGGTAAGAAGGGGAGAACAAGTGGCTAATGCCATTACTTTCCATGAACTTTGAAAATTCGACACTGGTAAAAGGTGGTCCATTATCAGATACTAACTGTTTCGGTAATCCGAAACGAGCGAAAATATCACTTAGTCTGATAATTGTGTGGCTAGCAGCTGTGCTGGGTACCTGACTAACCTCTATACACTTAGTCCTAGCATCAACTACTACAAGATATATTTTACCGGCTATCGGACCCAAAAAATCAACATGTACTCGAGCCCACGGTTTTTCAGGCCAAGGCCAAGGGCACGGTGTGCGCCGTGGTGGGTCATCGCTTTTAGCCGCGCAAACGGTACATGCCCTGCACATCGATTCGATCGCTTCATCAATACCTGGCCACCAAACATAACTACGAGCAAACGACTTCGTTTTAACGATTCCCATGTGCGTTTCGTGTAATTCCGATTGTACCTTTGACCTACACGCATCCGGTATCACTAACCTATAACCCCATAGAACACAACCAAGCTCTTCATACAATTCGCGTTTTCGGTTATGATACGGTTGAAGTGCAGGGATCTCTGACGTCACCACCGGCCACTCGTTACGCAAATAACTCAAAATTCTACCTAACAATGGGTCTCGCTGAGTTTGCTTTTTTAATTCATTGTAATCTAACAATAATGCATTTTGTGCGAAAAGTAAAAATGTTTGATCTTACCAGATCCACCCATCTGCTCCATTCGCCTCTGACCTAACGAACTGGATATCATAAGTATAAGCGGATAACTTAATGACCCATCTTTGGAGACGGCTCGCTACCATAGAAGGTATACCTTGTTTCGGTCCAAAAATCGTAACCAGAGGTTTATGATCTGTACGTAGAAGAAATCGCCTACCGTATACATACTGGTGTAATTTTTCTAAGCTAAAAACAATAGCTAGTGCTTCCCGTTCGATCTGCGAATAGTGCTGTTCGGTGCTCGAAAGCGCTCTCGAGGCATAAACAACGGGGCGCTCCAGTACGCAACCGGGCGATGCCGCCACTGGTTCCAGCTGACTAAGAACTCCACCTATACCCTTAGAACTTGCATCACATGTTAAAATTAAGGTCTTATCTGGATCATAATGAGCGAGCACTTCAGCACTAACGAGTAATGATTTAACTTTTTTAAAAGCTACTTCACAGTTGGTATCCCATTCCCAAACGACTCCTTTCTTAAGTAATCGGTATAAAGGCACGAGAATAGTGCTTAAACGGTTAACAAATTTCGCATAGAAATTAATCGTTCCTAAGAAAGCCCTCTGAAATATTGGTGGGCTGTGGTATTTTAACTATGCCCTCCACTTTTTCTGGGTCGACCTTAATTCCGTCGGAAGATATAACATAACCCAAATACTTTACTTCGTTAGTTATAAAAAGACATTTATTTGGTTTGAGTTTCATTCCATTAGAATGCAAACGATGAAAAACCAGTTCTAAAATATTAAGATGGTCAGTAATATTACCTCCTTTCGTTCCTATAATGACATCGTCAAGGAAAACTTCCACATTAGGGATATCTCTTAAAAGATTCGACATGATTCTTTGAAAAATTCCAGGGCTCGAAGCTAGACCAAAAACTAACCTTTTATATTTAAATAACCCCTTGTGAGTGTTAATTACTGTCAGATTATCGGGATCATCTAACTCTATTTGGTTATAAGCCTGTGATAAATTGATTTTTGAGAAAATGGACGCTCCGTTTAACTTGACTAATAAGTCCTCGATACGTGGTAACGGATACCTATCTACAATCAGAACTGGGTTCAAAGTAACTTTATAGTCTGCGCAAATACGGAGTCCGCCATCAGCCTTACGCACCGGTAAGAGCGGAGTAGCCCAGTCCGCACTGTCGATGGGCTCGATGACGCCGTCACGCAACATTCCGTCCAGCTCAGCTTCGACGCGGTCCCGCAGCGCGTACGGCAAAGGACGAGCGCGCCAGAACACAGGTGTCGCTCCCTCCCGCACACGCAGCCGTGCCTTGCCTCCTTTGAATCGACCCAGTCCCTCCGTAAACAATTCTTTATATCTGCCAAATAATTCATTTAATTTATCTTGACCGTGAACTCTATTCGGAGAAACAAAATTATTAAAAACTTGAATTTTAATTTTTTGTTCAGATAACTATTGTCGGCCTAATAACGAGGTGGTTCCGCCTGTCACAATAAATAAATCTAAATTCTTTTCTATATTCTTATACTCCACTAAAGGTTTTATTGTTCCTAAAGGTAGTACTTGTGAACCGTCATAGAATTAAAAAATCATAGATGACTGACTTTCAATCGGAAGATTCGAAAATAACCTTTGATACGTTTGTTTACTATTACTAATACATGAAACTAACGATCCAGTATCGATTTCCATCGACAAATCCTTTCCATCGACCAAAACGTGTAAACTCACCGCCTTTAATACCCATTTAACGACAGTTGGTGTACCGGTTCTTCCGCTATCCAAGTGTCCTCGTCCGAAGACGGAGGTTCGTCCTCCCCTAAAAGCTCAGAGACAGCGCTGTTTTCCGGCATGTTCGGCCCACGGCCCTCCATCTGGACGTGAACAACCGTATTATTGCCGGACTTGTAACTCCCAGCTCGTTGAGGACAAACACGGCGCAGGTGAACACGTCGTCTACAGCGACTGCAAATAAATTTCTTGTAGCGACAATCATCCTTGATGTGATTACCACCACATGCTTCACACTGCAAGGTATAGTTCCGCTGCGGGCGTGTTCCGAAGGGCAGTCTGCCCCCGCCGCGGTTGCTTCGACCCTGCCCCGAGTTGACCGCGTGTACTGGCGTAGATGCGCTCGTACTTCCACATTTATCATACTCTCCGGGCCCTGGATGTTCTACGACCGCCGCATCCCGTTCCGCAGCTTCCATCATGTGTGCTATCTTAACCGCCCTCGCAAAAGTCAAATTTTTTTCAGCGAAAAGCCGCTGCCTTATTATCTCCGACCGCAGACCGCAAACAAACTGATCGCGTAAATTTTCGTCTAACGAAATGCCAAAACCTTACACCAAGCTACCATAAGCTTGGCAATACAGGCAACCCTGAAATCAATCAACCAATGTATGTGCGCGTCTATGGAACGGAACGGAGATTTCCCTGTCATTTGTTTTTGGTCGGTATACCCACATATTTTTATCTACTCTTAGATGGATCTTTCGCAGCGCTGATTAACGTAACGTCTGACCTGATTTTGTTTATTTTCCGCACTTCTGTTCTCGTCATCAAAATGACAAACCCATCATCATCTCAGCGTTCAGTCCCGGTTGCACCTGCGGTCTTCGCGTTGGAGCCCGGGGTCCGCTTTTCTACTACTTCTCCTCCATTTTGCGCGACCTTTAGCATCCTGTGGTAAGAGATTGTTGGCACGCATGTAATCTCTTACAAGAGTTTCAGACCTCCATTCTCGAGCGACTCCTTCCATGCATTCACACGCCGTACCAACCGTTCTCTGTCAGCATCCGCCAGCGCGATATTGTCAGAATCCATGAGCAACCAAGGAGGTTGCTTATGTGAGTCCTGGATGCTGTCCGACAAGACGTCTAATATCACGCTGAACAGAAACGGACTAAGGACGGATCCATGGTGGACTCCGACGGAGATGGGGAAGGGTTTAGGGTTGTCAACAGCGGTCCTGACAACGGAATCTGAATTGAGGTAAATGTCTCGAATTATGTCAACATAGGCTTCTGGTACCACCAAATCACCTCACACACACACACAGTCGAAGGCCTTCTGCCTTGCCGGCGCTGGGCTTCGGCCTTTGATATATTGATTAATTGGTACATTCTGGAATTGTATGCGCGTACGCGGTACGTCAAACCGGACGCTTCCTTAATGTTGCCACTATGTAAAAGGTAAACCATTGTTGAGAATGATATTCTCGTAGTTTTTATATCCTGTTTTGTATTTTATATTCCTGTTTGTTTTTGTTTAAACTGTTCTCTCACTATGTAAATTTAGATTTTTATTTTTTGTTATTATTATTGCATTTTTACCCGACTACGGCAAAGCAAAAGGAGGGTTATGATTTTGACATGCTATGTATGTATGTATGTATGTATGTTCATCTGTTCCCTCGTAACTTCTAAACTACTTATCAGAATTCAACAAATGACATATCATTAGAAGCGTCTTAATTGTCCGCTGGTTATAGGCTATATGGGGTTTCACAAAATCGAATGTGGCGCCCTCTAGCGGACAAAACATACAGAGTAAAAAAATAAAGTTCAGATAAATATGCCGTGTTTGGTATCATTTGAAAGCGCTTTACTTGTACATTTTGAATATATATATGTTGCTAGCATTTGCCTGTGACTTTACCTGTATTCATGGGCTGGTTGCATATAATTCACATCTTTTCGTTCATAGCTTCTTTACTACTTATCAGAATAAGACCACTGCAGTACCATTAGAAGGGCCTAGATATTCTGTTAGTTATGAGCTATAAAGCTTGTCACCAAATTTAGTATTGCGCCCTCTAGCGGACAAAAAAATCTATGTTAATATTAAATTAAAATAAATATACCGTGTTTGGTATCACGTAAAAGAGCTTCACGAGTACTTTATGCTTGTACATAATTACAAGAATGCTTTAATGATGTTAAATATGAGCGATAAGAGGAAAGCGCAGATCACGGGAACTGTGAATCGCTTTAAGCAATGTAGAGCAGTGTGAACATTAATAGAATAATTATGCAATACACTAATGAAAACGACATAAGCTGGGAGTAATTCCACGCGGTGAAGGCGGAAACAGTTTGATAACTGGCTAAAACTGCCATAAAAATGTCCTCTGCACTATATGCCTTCGGGCTTATGTTGTTATATGTGCGTGTAGATGTAATATGTCAAGAGTTTTTTTGTTGTTAGTTCATCAATTTAACTTTTGTTAATAGTATGCGGCACAAATACACTTTAACACCAAAATAGTACAAATAATAAAAAGTGAAAAACTAAAACCCAACTACGACAAAAAAACGACGCTGAAAAAGTATAAAACAAGATCTTCAGAATACTGAACTGAAAAAAGTTGCTAATGAGATAAATTTTCAGGTTTGGAAAGGCATAGTCACACGTTGTCAAGGTGCTACGGTAGGTAGGTATAAGTAACGTGTGACTACGCCTTTCCAAACCTGAAAATTTATCTATCATTAGCAACTTTGTTCAGTTCAGTATTCTGAAGATCTTGTTTTATACTTTTTCAGCGTCGTTTTTTTGTCGTAGTTGGGTTTTAGTTTTTCACTTTTTATTATTATTTATTTTTTGTACCGATTCAGTTGTGTTTGTCTGTTGCACCGGGTGACGTCTTTACGTCGGCACCGGCTGTCGCTGAAAACCAGCGCTGGACTCTGTTTTGCATAGGGTCGCAGCATAATGCTGAGCGATAGCCGTTTTGCGTGGATGTGACGCATGTCAACTATGGTCACTCAATTGTTTTTGTACACTTTATGTCATGTTTACCGCAAATAAACATATTTTCTTTCTTTCTTTCTTTATCTAGAAAGAGCATATTCAGAGGCGTGTTCTTCGATCTGTATCTCTTCATGGTGATCCTTAGTACAAAGATAGGATCCATGGTTTCGTACCCTGGATGACACCCATATTGACACTCCGAGATAGCACACTCCTGTCGGATCTGCGAGTCTATAATCCTCTGAAAGGTCTTCATGGTGTGGGACATGACCTTTATGCCAGGACAGTTATCACACTCCTGTACCGAGCCCTTGCCTCTGAAGACTGGAGTAATAATACTCAGTCTCCATTGGCTCGAGATTTTGCCAGTCAGAAGCACGCGATTAAGAAGGTTAGCTAACATGTCCGCGAGGACCCATCGCCTTCTAGGCCTCTATGGGGACTCCCATCAGCTCCGACAGCTTACCGATTCGCCATACGACGAAGAGCCGTTTGTACTTCCTCAGGCGTTATCGGGGGCACTAATCCAAGATATGGAGGGAGTTCAGGTGTCAGCACCTCTTGATGCTGCTTATTCAGCAGCTCATGGAAGTACAAGCGCCATCTCTCCTTCACCGCGAGGTCTTCGCATAGAAGGTTGCCAGTAGGGTTTTTACACAACGGCACTTGGATATATCCTGTGCCGCCTTGACCCTGGACCGTGACAATTTATAAATGATCTTTTGCCCCTCAGACTATTCAAACTTCTCGTAAAGTGGTTGTTGGTCTCGTCTGACTCTGGTTACAGCTCTTTTAGTGCACGTTTGGCAACGTTATATGCGTCGCGATCTTCAGGAGATCCGGTCCCTTGTCACGATTCGAAGAGGGCTTTCTTCACCCTAGTTCCCTCTGGACTGTGTTGTCCCACCACTAGGTCTCCTTGTCACGTTTGCGACCGCTCTTAGACTCGCCGACAACCACCCGCGCCGCGCTAGTAATAGCTGCCTCGATTCTGTCCCAGTGATCTTGGACAGGTTCTCCCTCTGTACCAGCGCACTTGTCGGCAATAACCGAAGCGAACTCCTGGGACTTAATTTCATCAAGCAGCCACCACCGGATCTAGCCGGAGTGCTCTACACGTTTACGTTGAACCTTTACGCAGATATCCATGACAAGGAGGCGGTGTTGTGCAGTGAAACTCTCACTGGGTATGACTTTACAGTTAGCTACTTTGCCAATGTGGTGTCTCGTAGTAAATAAAAATTAATTTAAATTAATATCTGGGTAGCGCTTCGTCCGCTGACAAGGTGCTCCGGCTTCTTTTTGAAGTAGGTGTTCACGATTGCAAGGACAGCGGCCTCACACGTTCGAAGAATGTTGTTCCCTTTCGGGTTGCTGCCGCCATACCCAAAGCCACCATGAACACGCTCAAACCCGTCACTCTTCTCAGCCACATGACTGTTCAAATCATCACCCAGAACGACTCCCTGGGATAACGGGATCCCGTGAAGCAGTCCTTCGAGCTGGCACCAGAACAACGTCCTTTCGGCGTCATTACACCCGGCCTGAGGAACGTAGGCACTTATCAAGTGGGTTATAACTCCATTGACAAGCACCAGCCGATCACTGATGCGATTCACCTCCAAGACGTCATCCTGGAGCTCGTCAGACAACTCCACGGCCACCCCATTTTTTCCACTAGGTGCACCCGAGTAGATCAGCTTGTATCCATTCCCAATAAGCCGGGATCTGCTGCCTTTCCACCTAGTCTCCTGCAGGAACGCCTCGGCCACCCTCCGCCTGTGGAGAGTTTCGGCCAGTTCTCCGCGCGTCCAGTTAGCGTATCAAGGTTCCACAAAATGGAACGGAGTTTTCTGGTTTGGGCTCGCTTCTTCAGCCGTGACACATGTGCATTTCTTCCTTTCCTGCCCCCTAATCGGCGTACACGTTTTTGTCAAATGATTGCGACTAGTTGGGATCGTATGGACCGAACGGACCAATGAGCGGTCGGAACGATCCCAACTGATGCCAACTAGTAGCAATCATTTGACAAAAATGTTTTCGCCGATTAGGGGGCTGTTCATATTTGTGTGGCTTTTACGAGTGTGACTGCCGACTGACCACTCAACCCCGATGGGAAAGCCTGTGAGGAGATGGGGAAGCCAAAGCGTCTGGCAGGTGGGGTTGACTTGGGTCCCAAAGAAGGTGGTGGGACCCCAAAGCACCCATCAAATGACAAACTGACTACGTTAATTGTTAGAACTGTATTTAATAAGTAAGTAATAAGTAATAACTTAAAAGTTATATACTTACAATAAATAAGTAAAATTTATTTTTGTTATTACTATACTTTTATTTGGTAAGTAAAAATAATTATAAATCGTGTCTTTCATTTTTATGGTATTTTTAGGGTTACGGGTCACTACAATGGTGTACAAGCATTACTAAAACAAAAAAATAACACCTGAGTAGAATCTGTTAAGGTTGCAACCGAAAATGTTAATTTTTTTGGAGTAGTGCAACAAATATACGCTTTCTTTTTTGCTTGGACCCTTAGGTGGGAACTACTGAATCAAGAAATAAAGAAGGGAAAGAAGAAGTTTAGGAAAGGCCATTAACAAAACTAATTAATAAAAAAATGCAGAGTCCTGGTCTATACATTTGTGAAGGCAATAAGTTAATTATGTCATTAAAAGACTTTGTGAACAACATAGGTACCACATCATTCAGATCAGAAGTTAAAGGAAAAGCAAGTGGAAAAAGACTACAATGACACAAACAAGAGACGCATCACTAAAAAAATTTCAGATAAGTCTACAGGCTTTTTGACATGGCTATTAGTTGAGTAGGTACTTAGATAGGCCCCTAAGTAGTTTCAGCCCAGGGCTCCACAAACTCACGATCCGCCCCTGCTTCTGTGAGCCTACTGTTTTGGCTCTATTGAAGTGCTTCCGTAGTGTTTGGCGTAGCTTACCGAGTTCGGGGTTCCACCACGAACTTCGCTTGATGTTGGGTCGTGGTGCCGAGGTATTCTGAGAGCTTTGTTACGGTGTATTCCAATTGTGCCGATTCTTTTATATTTGTTTGTGACAAGTGCCTAGCTAGTAGGGCAGTTAGATGGCACCCTTGCACCCAGGCACATCAGTGCGCCTGGGTTACGTTTCCGTACGGGTTTTCTCGTGTTAGTGGTTAGTGTAAAGCGGATCCTTCTATGGTCTGAGCGAGAAGGTTCGGCCGACATATGCCAATTCGCGATAAAGTTCGTCGCGTTTTTGAAGCGAGTGTTAAGTCTATGATCGTTTGTCCTCGGACTGTAACCCAAGTAGGTTCAGAGCCTCGGTTAAAAATATTGAGGTTAGTCGACAACAAATAAGTGGATAGTAGGTACCTCTCCTCTGGGGTTCGGTGTCTCGCTGTCCCAAAGTCGGTGATGGGCTTTCGAGTTGGTGCAGATGATCCGATCCAGTCCAGCGTCTTCAGTGCCGCACTAGGTCGACCATCTCCCTTGGCGGGCAGTTTGTGTCCTCAACCGGCCATGTACAGCGAGGCTAACATGACGTCTGGGATGTCGCCTTCGGTCCCGAGCCTGACAGCTGTCAGGTTTCTGGAACAGAATTGGGTGAGTAGTGAGGTGGGGATATCTTTGGATGCGTAGACGCAGGTTCTGGGTTTATCCATGTTATGTGTGTTAAGTATTAACTTACCTCCGATGTTGCTGAGGCCACATATTCTGTTGTTTCTGATCCACGGCTCTTGGACCAACGCGATGGTTTTGGACTTAACCTCTAGCGCTCTGCGTAAGCTAGCCGTAGTCTGGCTATGCTGGAGGTTAGCCTGTATGATGTTGAGTGGCGTTAACGATGGTGGGGTGTTAGTCAGTGACCAATCAATCGGAACATCCCTCCCCTGCCTCATCCCTGTACTCTCCATGTTGTTCTCCCAGCGAAGATGCCAGGAACTTATACAGCTCAGGATATGTGCGTGAGAGTGGCCAGGAATCCTGGTCGTCTGCCATCGTTGCCCGGGCCATATCCTCCTTCAGCTGGGCAAGGGCGGTATCGTAGGTCTGTGTCTCAACCAGAGCTGCCCGTGTCTTAGTCTTATCAGTTAGGTCTGGCTCGCTATCGGAGGGCTGGGTGCTGGGCCAGAAGCGCACGTATAGCGACCCCAAAAGGTAGGACACACGCCGCTCCCGACTCAGGACCTTTACCACTTCCTCTAGTGGCAAACCCAGGGTCAAGTAAGACCCATAGTTGTCACCACCGACGGTAGTTGCCCTGTACAGTGACCACTTCGCCATGTCATACCACTTATTCTGACGAATCAGAATGCTGTGGAGCCTCCGTATGTCTCCTCTATAACGAGGGACAAAGAGGGAGGCTTTGACACGGGTGCGCACGGGTCGCACGGGTTCGCCGGACTGCTTCAGCACCGTCAGTCTAATGTCGGTGTCAGGGAAGTATAGTCGGGGCACGTTATGGGTCAGCCAGGTCAAGGCGTCATCGTCCTCGCACCACACCTGTACTGTGCCGTCCACTATCCGTGGGTATCCGCGGAAGGCAGGGAGTGGTGATGTGGAGTCATTGTACAGAAGCAGGTGTTCCAGTCCTGCCTTGACCTGTTCGGCTTCTTCTGGTGTCAGGTCTCTTGAGGGAGGAGAACAACAGATTGCTACGGCGAGACGCGCAGGAATATCCTTAGCGGCCCGTGCGTGGGTCTTTATGTCTCCCTGGTCGGAGTGGATCCTCACACGCTTGACGACCCCTTGGAATGTACTCGGTGCGGCCGAGTCGTCTGGGAGTCCTCTCTTCGACGAACCGGTACCGCTTGGTCCAGCCTGCGTCGCAGAGATGCCTGTTAGGGTGGCAGACTTTTTATGTTTTGTGTCCGTGGGCAGGAATCGGCCCGCGACCCCGGCTGGCTCTGTCGCGTTTGAGGACTGTTCGCGCGGGGTTACGTCTTCAGTCCTGATCCTCTCAGTCATAGGTCCACCAGATTGTCGGATAGGCCCACAGTAATTTATGTCTCCCTGGTCGGAGTGGATCCTCACACGCTTGACGACCCCTTGGAATGTACTCGGTGCGGCCGAGTCGTCTGGGAGTCCTCTCTTCGACGAGCCGATACCGCTTGGTCCAGCCTGCGTCGCAGAGATGCCTGTTAGGGTGGCAGACTTTTTATGTTTTGTGTCCGTGGGCAGGAATCGGCTCGCGACCCCGGCTGGCTCTGTCGCGTTTGAGGACTCTTCGCGCGGGGTTACGTCTTCAGTCCTGATCCTCTCAGTCATAGGTCCACCAGATTGTCGGATAGGCCCACAGTAATTATGGTCTGTCTCGACAAAGGTATTGACGGTTTGTTGGATACCTGTAACATACATTGCAATGTTTAACCAGGGGAATAACTTTTGTCCGTAGTAAACAGTCAGCGGGTATTATTTGCTCAACTGCATCCTCATTATGAGCCAGTTTAATGAAAACAGTATGGCTCATATACAATATGTTAAGAAAACCTTGTCCGACCCATAAGGATAATAAAGGTTAGGTAAACACTGTAAACACAGGACCAAAAATAATATAAAATTATACATAATCAACATAGTAACAATACTAATGAATTTTGAAATAATCTTTTTTTTCCCGCGAATTAATACAACTTCCCCGAAATTTGGTACTTTAAAAAAAAGTGTCAACACCATTTTGACAGTTTATTATAAGCGAAGCGACGCTTGCCGCGTGCCCTGCCCCCATCGCCCGCGCATAGATTGCCTACCACACTTGTATTAAGTTACCTCTTTAGCAAAATAATATTTTTTTTTTGGGGGAATGTTTTTCTTAAGTTTAGCCCGGCTTTGTGGGCATTAGTAGAATCCGTTATCAATACCTAACAATACCCTCACGGATCGGACAGGGTTTTCTTTACATCCATACTAATATTATAAATGCGAAAGTAACTCTGTCTGTCTGTCTGTCTGTTACGCTTTCCCGGCTAAACCTCTCAACCGATTTTGATGAAATTTGGCACAGACAATCTTTAGACCCTGAGAAAGAACATAGGCTACCTTTTATCCCGGAAAAATCTGCAGATGTTCCCGAGGGAAATCTAAAAAGCGCGATATAACCGAACTCCACGCGGGCGGAAAGCTAGTTATCAATAATAATATGAACATGTGAAAAAGAACCAAAAGAATCAACAAAAGAATCACAGGGCATCAGAATTAAAATCGACTCATGCCCAAAAGGCTGGTAGAATTCCTGCGTTGTATAGCGAAATCCATACTAATATTATAAATGCGAAAGTAACTCTGTCTGTCTGTCTGTTACGCTTTCCCGCTTAAACCTCTCAACCGATTTTGATGAAATTTGGCACAGACAATCTTTAGACCCTGAGAAAGAACATAGGCATACCTTTTATCCCGGAAAAATTTGATGTTCCCGAGGGAAATCTAAAAAGCGCGATATAACCGAACTCCACGCGGGCGAAGCCGCTGGCGGAAAGCTAGTATTGTATAAATATAGCGCTTTGAAGCAAAATTAAGTTTGTGTGAAGTCAAATAACTAAGATGTTCAATTTTAGCCACGTAAAATAGTTGTTTTAATTTAAAATAGTTGTTTTAAACAAAAACTATATCTTCCAGTAGGCAACAGGTAGATATGGTTATTTTATATCAGGGAAAGCAGTTTGCATTTTTTTTTAAATTGTGAACTAACGCTTGACCGCAATTCCACCTGATGGTAAGCAGTGACGCAATAGTTGATAGTAAAGCGCACTTGGCCTTGGACTCGATGAACCGCCCAAAGTTTAGGTTCGAGGAAATCTCAACTCCCAAAAGCTGAAGGCGGTCGGTACACTACAAGGATACATTTCGAAAAGTAGGAGCCAAGGTGAACGGGCTTATTTTGGAGGTGAAAAGACCTGTGTTTTAGCGACATTAAATGCTACAAGATTGGCATGGCCCCATTCGGAGACTGCCTGTAGTGCAACACTCGTTCGCTCTACCATAGCCTCTCTTCGGACCAGATTGATTCCCTACTGGCCCGAGCATCCGGCAGGTATCTCTCCACAACTGTGCTGTCATCAGCATACTTATAGATACTGGGCATCAGCAGATCATTAATATGCAGCAGGAACAGACCCCCTGAGGAACACCAGCATTAGTTGACATGGGCTCAGATGAGCATCCGTCGACAACAACTCAGAGGGATCATTCAGTCAGGAAGTCTTTTACCCAGCCAGTCGGGCAGGGAAAAATTTGAACTGTCACATACCTACATCATGGTATGCAAATGCGAGAATAATAGTCCAAAATTCCTGTATCGTCTACAATTTTCAGAGTACTTTGAACTTACTGATGAGCGAAGCCATTTGAGGAGTGACTTTTCAAAAAGACTTATTTCTCTTTCAGAGTTCATACAAAAATAAGCCATGTCACAAAGTCACAAGGATGTATTTCTCCATAGGGTTCATACAGAAATAAGTCCTTTTTAAAAGTCACTCCTCAATTGATTGTTAATATGAATCAAGGAAAGCGCGGGAAATTTCGGTCCGACCGGGTGATTTTTTTTTGCGGCAAAGGAGAATGCCACCCGATGGGCCCCTAATTTGTGATAGAGTGTCAAGAATATTTTCTTATTAAAAATCAAGTCGTAATTTTATAAAACTAACTGTTTTTTTTTAGAATTTCTTGTACCATAGCATTGAAAAACAAAATTAATATTTATTTTATTGAATCTTAGCTAGTTCCGCCATTATAACTTAACCTGAATGTTGCCAGGTAGACGACAGACTATCTTATTTAAATGAACGAGGTGATCGATTGAAAATATCGATAAAATATATTTCTATTCAGGTCACTAAAAGTGCCAAGATGAAGTTACAATAGTCAGTAAAAGTCTGACATTATTTTCCAATCCACCCAAAGGCAGGGGTTGTCACTTAGATGATTTTAGCTCACCGAAAAACAATTATGTTATGTTTTGCACTACAACAACATAAACACTTTTCCAAATTCATTCCACTGAGAGAACGTGTTGATTTAATAAGTAAATTAAGTAATTACCAAATTAAATTGGAAGACAGCAAGAGGATTTATGAAATAGATACACATCATTTGCAGTTGAAAATTAAAGAACTTGAAAATTCACTTAGTTCTCTTTACAGTAAATATGTAATATCTCAGAAACAGATTAAAGAACATATTCGTGCTGCAAATGAGTTAGTGATAACTCAGTGCACATGTCTGACAGTCTCAAACCCCGAGGCTAGCAAGTCTGAGGTAACGGAGGACCCGTCCCAGGCTGAGAGCTCTGCTCTAGACTGTGTTTCTGAACATGGTTTGTTTGCTTCTGGACATGAATCATCACGGATTAATGATTTTCCAGCATTAAATAATCAAGTCTGCAATCATTCGGTTATGTTCTCGTACAGTATGGGAAGGGGTCTAGGCAAATTAATAAATAATAACCTTGACTATTCTACTCATAATTTGTGTATACCTGGATCAACATATAACCATATTATGGAATTATTAATTAACAAAACTTATAATTATGACACTAATTTAACAGTGATTATAGGTAATAGTTCAAACGTACGCAAGGAAAATATCACTAATTATGTAACTCAGATGTTAAAATTAAAATGTAAAAAAAATATTTTGTGTGCTTTTCCGTATTTTCATCAGTATCTAACATACAAAATAATTATATTCATATGCTTAATAAACATATGTACTTTTTAGTTAGTCACTATAGTGACAAATTTGTATTTTTTGACACCAACAATTTTGTTGATCATTTAAAGTCGACCAGGGGTACTACGTATCTGCCAACTAGTTATAGACACACAATAGCTAAGCTATTGACTTATTATATTAACTCAGACATAAGTAGTATGTCGAAGTCTTGTGTAATTGACACCACAGTGCTTAGTAATAATACTAACAATTATGTGGTAGACCAGACTAACGATAGCTCAATTGCTATGAATACTTTTTTAAATTGTACAAAGGAGGTCCCATTAGATAATTTTGTATTTAACTTAGAACCTACAATTAGTAGCAACTCACTACCAGGTGATATTGTAGATTTGGGGCGAACTCCGGATCATTTAAACTAATAAATAAGACAACAGGGGGTACCAATAAATTAATAGTTACACCAACCGTCAATAAGGTATCTTCTTGCTCTCAAATAGTTAAACAACAAAAAGGGTCAAAGCATGAATTGAAATTGTTTCATCAAAATATTCAAGGTGTCTCTTCTAAATTATTAGAAATTGAAATGTTATTTATTAGAAAAAAGAATGTTCGATATTGTATGTATTAGCGAACACTGGTTGAGAGATCACCAGCGGCCCTAGTCAATGTAACATCGCTTCGTAGCGAAGCGAAATCGAATACCAAACCAACCCATTGGTTGGTTTGGTATTCGATTTTTGGTAATCGAACCAAACCAACCAATGGCTGGAACGATTGACCACGTGATTTGTCGCGTCGCGTGGTCAATCGTTCCCGCCATTGGTTGGTTTGGTGTTCGATTTCGCTTCGCTATGAAGCGATGTTACATTGGCTACAGGTCCAGGTGTTACTTAGTTATGAAAATTATAGTGTGGGTAGTAGTTTCAACCGCAAATCTATGTTGCGTGGTGGTTCCCTTATCTTAATAAAAAAACGCTTAAAATTTAAGCAACGCAAAGACATAGTTAATTTGGCAATGGAACATTGTATAGAATTGTCTTGGGTTGAGCTGGATAGGCATGTTATTGTGTGCGTGTACAGACCCCCGAACCCTCAAAACTTTAGTCTTTTTGAATCAACAATGGAGGATATTTTAGCCAAACTTGCAGATGGTAACAAATCAGTAATTATTTGTGGAGATTTTAACATTAATATCTTGGAAAATAATTCAAATAGCAGCAGATTTTTAAACCTTTTTAAATCATTTAATTTATTTAACGTTTTTACAGAACCAACTAGAATAACTCCAACCTCTGCAACTTGTATTGACAATGTTCTCTGTGATTGTGACTATTTGGATAAAGCTGTGGTAAATTATCTTCCCTCAGATCATTGTGGACAAACTGTAACTTTTATGTCTCAAGCATCTCTGGAAAGAACTCAGATACAATTCAGGCCAATTACAATAGGCAAATTAGCAAAATTTAATAGTAATGTACAAAATAAGTTAAATGTTCTGGGACATGATATTAATGATGCTAATAAATTTTATGATATTTTTTTTTTTCATTTGTACTTAATGAATTTAATACAGTTTTTGAAAAGATGTCAAAAAATATATTCCCTAAGTTTGTTTTTAGTGAGTGGGCAACTAAAGGTATTAGGGTCAGTAGGGAAAGACTGTATGAGCTATACAGCCTTAAGCCATTCTTCAATACTGAAACTTTTAATAAATATGTAAATAGATATTCCAAACTATTTAGAAAGATTTGCAAGGTGGCGAAGGCCCTGTACATTAGCGACAAGATCAAATCGGCAGACAACAAAACAAAGACTGTGTGGAAAGTTATTAATAGTGAAACTGGTAGGAATAAATTACGCAGTACAGAATATTTATTGGAGACTCCACATGGTCCCAAAAGCTCTAACGTAGAGGTAGCCCAAGAGTTTGTGAATTATTTCACCAATATACCTCTTAGGACAACGGAAGCTCTAAATTCCTCCCCAGAAGCCTCGATTGATTTATTAAAAGCGAACTTGCCAGGCTGTCCGGTTGAATTTCAATTCAAACATATAAACCATATGACAGTCATAAAGGCTTTCCGGCAAATAAAGGTCAAAATAACCGAAGACCTATGGGGAATGTCTGTTAAAGTATGCACATCTATAATTGAGACCATAGCACCATACTTAGCTTTCATATTTAATTTGTGTGTGGATCAAGGCGTCTTTCCAGATATAATGAAATACAGTAAGGTTTTTAAATCCAGTGACCATAGGGACACCAATAATTACAGACCCGTATCGGTATTGCCTGTTTTCAATAAGGTGTTTGAAAAAGTTATGCTTAATCAAATGCTTTATCATTTTAACAGCAATACAGTCTTCCACGATCAACAGTATGGTTTCACCAGAGGACGTTGTACGACTGACGCTGGTGTCACTTTATTAAAACATATATTTGCAGCGTGGGAAGAAGCCCAAGATGCGATAGGGATTTTTTGTGACCTCTCAAAGGCTTTTGATTGTGTCAATCATGAAACCTTACTTTTAAAGCTGGAACATTATGGGCTGGGTAAACTTGCACTCAGCTTGATAAATTCTTATTTATTTTATTTTTTTTACTTATAATTGACAGACAACAGCAAGTTCAGATAAATGGTGTCATGTACTTAAGCTCGGTCATTTTTCTAGTACTAAAGCACTAACCATGGGATGTCCTCAGGGTTCAGTTGTCGGTCCTTATTTATGGAATTTGGGTTTTGATGATTTTCTCGCGATCCCGCTTCCTTGCGGCTGTTCACTTACTGGTTACGCGGACGATGGCCTACTGCTCATTCAATCAAGTACCCGAGCCGGACTTGAGAACTTGGCCCATACTTGCCTAAATCTAATATCTCAGTGGGGTGATCGTAACCGCCTAGCGTTTGCGCCGCATAAAACCTATCAACTTCTACTAAAGGTAATCTTAAATCATTGCCTACTATTAAATTTAATAACGTTCCCGTTAAAAAACAGCAATCCGTATGCTACCTTGGTATGGTCTTAGAAAGGAATTTTTCATTTATCGAACATATAAAAATAGTTGGCCAAAAAGCTAAAAGGAACTTTTATGCCCTAACTAGAATATCCAAAGCAACTTGGGGTCTATCATTCCTAACTTTAAAAACTATATATGGAGCTACCTACTTAGGATGTATGTGCTACGGTGCACCTGTTTGGGCCGATAGGGCCAGCATAGGCGCGGCGCGACGTAAACTGCTTCAAAGCCAACGTTTGGCATTGATATTTTTATGCAAGGCGTATAGAACAGTCAGTACTGAAGCCTTACCCGTTCTGGCAGGTGTACTTCCAGTCGATCTTGAACTACAGCGACGTGCTTCAATGTACTACTCCGCGAGGGGGGAGGCCATGGACACTAACTTTGTTACACAACGCGACCTCAATAGAATTTCTAGATTATTTAAACCTCAGACTGACGTCTGGGAGGACCTCTTATCCGAATGGCAAAGTAGGTGGGATAATTCCATCAAGGGCCGGCACCTCCATCTGTTCTTTCCATCCGTTGGCGATCGGCTGGCTAAGACATGGCTGGAGGTTGACCACTGCGTTACCCAATTTCTCACAGGTCATGGCAACTTTAAAAGTAAACTGTATTCTTTTAAACTTGTTCCTTCGCCTTTGTGTCAGTGTTCTACATCGAACTGTGAATTTGAACAGTCCGCACATCACATCTTGTGGGAGTGTATTCTTTGGCAGAATGAACGCAATATTATGTTGGATGGTGTACAAGTTACATCCGGAGTTGTTTATTATACGGACCTTGTTGAAACTAGAACTAATTTCCGTGCGTTCAGGCGCTTTTGCCATACCTATTATTGGAATCAATTGTAACAACAAATACCTACTTAGGACCCATTAACTTGATCAAATGTTATTCCGTGGTGCTTGGCAATCTGGGCTTCTCCCAGTTGCAATAATGTCCCTTTGTGCCGGTTGGCCTAGTTCTATTCTGTCTCCTGCTTATTATGGAGGGAAGTGGAAAAAATATCTTTTTTCTTACTCCTCCGCTATTCTTTTCTGATTAATTTCGTTGCGGGACCCAAGACAGTTGAAACATTTCTCCGGGACTCGTCGAGCTTCATTGCTCGGCGTTTTTCTGGCGGTCTCCACTGTTGATTCTGGCTTTCAGGAGTTGCAGTGGGTTGGGAACAGTGTGGCGGGTTTAGTCCCAAAAAAATGGTGTCAATTCTCCTGGTTTGAAAGTCAAAATGGGTGTACCGCAAGGCTCAATTTTGGATCCGTTCCACATATTGTATTGTTTGCTGATGATACTTCGTTAATTTTTAAAATCAATAGGCGTTGCTCAAACCTTGAGGACGTAAACAATGCTTTACAGCAAGTCCAAAACAGGTTTACTGTTAATAATTTAGTACTAAATGCAAAAAAGACTAAGTGTATAAGATTTGCGTTACCAAATGTTACAAGTACTTACTCCGATATAGTATTGTTACGAATGGACCTTATGTCGATGGCATAAGGTTCAATATCGCGTGACATGCAGTGTGTCACTTTTAAGCCCTATCTCGCTAGATCTAGACATTTCCTAGGTACAATAATAAAACGCATTGGACGGCCTATCGAATGGTACAGGTCTCAACAGTTTTGTCAACAAAGTGTCGACATCGAAATTTCTAGAAACCCGTTTCCGGGAATTATCGTAGGTACTTACTTGGCCGGTGACCTCGAAGTTATGCAGTATTATTATTACGCCTAGAGGATTCTGGAATGTTCGATCAGCTGGCCTATATAAGCGCCGCGCCGCCGACGCAGAGTCAGTCTACACTCGACTAGCGATACGAAAACAGCGATAGTTAAGAAGCAATCTTAAAGAAGACCTACTGCGACAATTATAACGAGAACTGTAAGTACTACGTGAAGAAATATCTGTAGCGTTATTGTGTGTTTACAACACGGACTTCGTGGACGTAAGAGAAGACTTCGGTACGACATCAGCTACGTTCTACTTGTCATTGCCTACAATCGACTGTACCTTCGTTGCCAATAAACTTCGTAACCCTTAACCGGCGTTTAAGTACCCCTAGCCCGTAACAATTGGTGTCAGAAGCGGCATGCCGGTCACGCCAAGGGAAGACGAAAGAGTTCGCACGCGACGACAAGCAGCGATGGATTTGGCGCGTCAAGAGGAAGAATCGCTTGGTGTCCCTGCACCCGTAGAAGATGCGGCCGTCGTAACACCGACGAATGTAAGTGCGCCTAGTACCAGCACTATTCCCGGAAGCAGCGGATCCGATTTATCGGTGTTACTGGCTCACTTGACGGCGCAAATAAAGTTGGGTATAGCAGAATCCCAGGCGCAAATAAAAGGCATAGTAGCAGAATCACAGGCAAAATCCCAGGCAGAAATCCAGGCACAAATAAAACAATCCCAGGCAGAAACCCAGGCACAAATTAAAAATGTAGCAGCATCCCAGGCAAAATCCCAGCAATTAGTATTGGAACTAAACGGAAAGTGGGAAAAAACTAAAGAAGAGGTCAATGAACTTAGAATTAAAACAGCTCAACAAGATGCCCGTCTGGACCAGCAAGACACACGCTTTGACAAATATGATGCGCGTTTCGATAAATTAGACAATACCATCATGGAGTTTGGGAAGGAAGTAGAATTTTTGCACGAGAAGGTACAAAAAGGAGTCATTAAAGGTGTGGTACCGGTACCCAGTGCTTTGCCGACTTTCAAGGTACCTCATTTTGACGGGACAACGTCATGGGTGGCCTTCCGTCTACAGTTTGAAAAGGTCGCAAAAGGCAACAATTGGGACGACGATCAAGCCGTAACCGCCCTTACGCTTGCTCTGCGTGGTGAGGCGGTCCAAATCCTCGAAAATATTTCCGGCGATTGCAATACCCTAGCCTGTCTGTTAGAAGCGTTGGAGTCTAGATATGGAGAAAAACACCTGGAACATGTCTACAGGGCTCAACTCCGCGACCGCACACAGAAAAGCAGTGAGGGTTTGCAACAATGGGCATCGGAAATAGAACGTATTGTTAGGAGGGCGTATGCTTCAACGCCGGGAGCAATTGATGCTACTACGGTGCAAGCTTTTACTGATGGAATTCGAGATGCAGAAGTCAGGGCTGCAGTATGTTTGGGTCACCATCAGACCCTGAAGACAGCTTTGACGCATGCTCTGGAGGTGGAAGCAGTACGTCAAGATGGCCCACAACACGACCGTATTCGAGAAGTGACCGCACATATAAAAGCCCGACGAGGACCAACTTGCTATGAGTGCGGCAAAAAGGGGCACATTCGAATTGATTGTCCCAGGAAGGCCAAGGGAAGAAGAACTTCTTGGTCACGTGAGGAGGTCCCGGTGATGACGTGGCGCAAGCGCGATGCGAAGGTCCAGCCCGAGCGCCCGTGCGAGCGAGTCGGGTGGTGTGAGCGGAGCGACCGGAGCGGGCACCGCGAGCGACCCGCTGAACGAGAGTATTCCGGCAAGCGAGAACAAGAGCGCGAGCATTAGCGCGGAAGGTCGTGGAGTGAGGCAGACGCAAGGCGGGACAAGGAAGTCGATGACGAGGCGCGTAAGAAGAAGCGTCTCGAGAAAAAGGCAAGGCAAAAGGATCGCAGCCGCCGGCTAACTTCAGGGAGTAAGGACCGAGGTGAAGAAAGCAAACAGGAAAAGACAGAGAACTTGCGGATTATCCAGGTGAACACTTTGGATGAAGATTGGGATAATCAATCATTGGAAGACGCACAGAAGGAAGATAGTGATCTGACGGCAGTAATCGAATGGAAACAACGTGGCCAGAGGCCCGCTTGGAGTGAAATATCAGCGCTTAGCCCAACAGTAAAAAGTTACTGGGCTCAGTGGGACAGCCTGATAATTGATAATGGAGTTCTCAAGAGGAAATGGGAATCACCCAGTGGACAGGAGGTCACCTTACAAATAGTTATCCCCTGCGATAAAGTCGCGTCAGTGCTAAGACAGGTGCATGACGGAGTATCCGGAGGACATCTAGGAGTAAAGAAAACCCTGGAGAAGGTGAGAAAAAGATTCTATTGGGTGCATTGCCGTGAAGACGTTGAGGACTGGTGTAGAAAATGTGTAGCCTGCTCCTCAGTAAAGGGACCGCAAACGAGAGCCAGAGGTCGGCTGAAAGTGTACAATGTTGGTGCACCATGGGAAAGAGTTGCTGTCGATATAGCTGGGCCATTCCCTGTTACTGAAGAAGGGAATAGGTATATCATCGTCATGCAAGACTATTTCAGCAAATGGCCAGAAGCTTTTGCAGTACCCAACCAAGAAGCTCATACAGTCGCCAAAAAGTTAGTTCACGAGGTGTTCTGTCGATTTGGCATCCCTTTGGAGTTACACTCTGACCAGGGTAGAAACTTCGAGTCTTCACTATTTCAAGAGGTTTGCCAACTGCTTGGGATACACAAGACTCGTACAACACCATATCACCCACAGTCAGATGGAATGGTCGAAAGATTCAATCAGACGTTGGAGAATCATTTGGCCAAAGTAGTGGAAGAACACCAAAGGGATTGGGACCAATACATTCCACTCTTTTTAATGTCATACCGCTCAGCAACACACGATAGCACAAACTGCACACCGGCGAAAGTCAACTTCGGCCGAGAAATTAGACTACCCATAGATGCACTAACCGGAACACCTCCCGATACTCCTATCCTAGCCGTCGACTATGTGGCCGACCTGCGGCGTAAATTAGATGGAATACATGAGCTAGTGAGAGAGAATGGTCTGAAAACCAGTGAGAAAATGAAGATCCGATACGACCGCAAAGCTAACGTGCCCGGATTCGAAGAGGGAACTTTGGTATGGTTGCATAATCCCATTAGAAGAAAAGGAAAGAGTCCAAAGTTCCAAGCCAAATGGGAGGGTCCGTACACGATAGTAACCAGAATAAATGATGTCACCTACCGGATTAAGAAAGGACCTAGAGGGAAGCTGAAAATCGTACACGTAGACCGCCTAGCTCGCTATTATGGATCAAATCATGCTCGGGACGAGCATGACTAAGAAGGGGGCAATGTTACGAATGGACCTTATGTCGATGGCATAAGGTTCAATATCGCGTGACATGCAGTGTGTCACTTTTAAGCCCTATCTCGCTAGATCTAGACATTTCCTAGGTACAATAATAAAACGCATTGGACGGCCTATCGAATGGTACAGGTCTCAACAGTTTTGTCAACAAAGTGTCGACATCGAAATTTCTAGAAACCCGTTTCCGGGAATTATCGTAGGTACTTACTTGGCCGGTGACCTCGAAGTTATGCAGTATTATTATTACGCCTAGAGGATTCTGGAATGTTCGATCAGCTGGCCTATATAAGCGCCGCGCCGCCGACGCAGAGTCAGTCTACACTCGACTAGCGATACGAAAACAGCGATAGTTAAGAAGCAATCTTAAAGAAGACCTACTGCGACAATTATAACGAGAACTGTAAGTACTACGTGAAGAAATATCTGTAGCGTTATTGTGTGTTTACAACACGGACTTCGTGGACGTAAGAGAAGACTTCGGTACGACATCAGCTACGTTCTACTTGTCATTGCCTACAATCGACTGTACCTTCGTTGCCAATAAACTTCGTAACCCTTAACCGGCGTTTAAGTACCCCTAGCCCGTAACAGTATTGAACAAGGAGAAACTCGAATTCGTCGAGAACATGGTTTTCCTGGGGATCACGCTTGACTCGAGGCTACAATGGGGTCCTCATTTAAAATCTCTGGCAGGACGGCTTAGTTCAGCAGCATATGCTGTCAGAAAAATCCGTCAATTTACTGATGTAGATACTGCGTATTCTGCAGAAAAGCGCTATAAGAGCCATATATAATCTCCGCAGACGCGATTCTCTTAGGGAACTATTTAAAGAAATAAACATCCTTACGGTTCCTTATCAATACATTTACGAAAACATTATGTATGTTCGGAAAAATATTGATCTTTTTAATAAGATAAGTGACAGGTACAATTTTAACACCAGGAATAGAACTTATATAAATAATAAACTTAGGTCAACCTCGGTTCAGACTGGCTAAAGTAAATAGTTCTTTTATGGAATATTGTGTAAAATTTTAATATTTCGATTCAACAACTCAATGAGTCTAAATTTAAATCATGCATTAAGCCTGCAATACATGTTGGTCGAGCTTAGACCAGCGCGAGCCTAGGCAAATTGATACAAGGCACGCGCTACTGTCTATACGTTTGGCAAGTTTGAAGGAAACCAATACAAATGGCCAACATAGACGAGCTTTGAGAAGACGCCCACATGTTGGCCCGCGCGGATAAACATGTGATTACTATTGGCCGAGCGCGCACGCGCCTTTGATTTGTGCTGAAAAACCGACACCGCTCCGAAGTGAGGCAAGTGATCGCGAGCGACTGCGAGTGGAGGCAAAGTTACGTCAAATGAGGTCTATACACGTTGGCGCTTGTCTTTACTCAGCCAACTAGGCGAGCGACACCGAGCGATAGCAAGACAAGGCAAATAAACTGTCTAGATGTTGGTATTGGCCTCCACTCGGCAACGCTCGGCCAACATGTATTGCAGGCTTTAAACGCACGCTGTGTAAACAAGCATATTATAAACTGGAAGATTATATTCTTGATAAAAATGCTTGGCTAAATGCCAGTCCTGCTCCACAGCCACAGACAATTTTGTAGGTTTAGAAGAGATACCATTCCCCCTTTTGTTGTTTTCCAAATATCCCTTTTTTATTTTTATTTGTTTATTTCAATTGTGCACGGGATTTTGCTGCCATGATTTTGTAAATAATATAGTATTGTATAATGTAAAAGCACTTTCCAAGTTTGTGAATGTGAGGCACCATGGACTATGGTTAGTTTTTTTTTTTTTTTATATATAACTTGTTTGACATTACGAGCATACGCCTTTCTTCTTGGGTTGAGCGACTCCGTTATTATAGCGGGCGACCTCAACGCCAAACACACTGCCTGGAATAGCACCAGGATCAATTACAGAGGCAGACTCTTGTTTGACCTCTCCACCCACTTAAACTTCGATGTCGTAGGCCCCATGACCCCCACTCACTTCCCCTATTCACCCGACCACACCCCAGACGTCCTCGACATAGCGCTCCTAAAGAACGTCAACCTCCGGTTAGACTCTATAGAAGCACTATCAGAGCTATCGTCTGACCATCGCCCAGTCATCATTCGACTGGCTCCCCGTACTGGCCTCTCAGACCCAGGTCAAGCACCCCAGACGAAAGTGGTAACGGACTGGAGGAAAGTAAGCGATCGGCTGAAATCCACCACATCCCCCCACTTGGACTCCATACCTGCACGCCTCGACTCTATCGCTGACACGACAGCTGCGATCGACTCGTTCACGGATCACGTACAGTCGGTACTGAACGAATGTTCAAGGGAGGTTACAGTGACAGAAGACTGTCACTGGAAACTCCCTGCTGACTTGCGTGAACTGTTGACCGAGAAGAACGCGGCGGTCCGTGCCTGCAGCAGATTCCCCTGCGCGGCTAACAAAACCCATATGCGCTATTTACAGAGAACTGTAAAAAGACGTGTATCGGAGTGGCGTGAAGCTGGCTGGGATAAGATGCTGGATGAGTTAGAGCCCACCCATCAAGCCTTCTGGAACCTTCAGAGGAAACTAAAATCCAATGAAGTTGTGACCATGCCTCCCCTGGTTCGCCCTGACAATTCCATCGCCTTCGATGACGATGACAAGGCTGAGTGCCTCGCCTCTTGCCTAGAAGCCCAGTGCTCCCCCAGCCTCAAGCTCAAGCTCATCTCCTTGAGGTTGACGCTGAAGTCGAACGTAGAACCTCCCTCCCACCTGTTGACGACCCTGAGGATTCCCTGCCCCCCATCACCCCTGATGAAGTGCAGGACATCGTCAAAGGTCTTCAACTCAGGAAAGCGCCCGGCTCTGATGGCATCACCAACAGAGTGATCCGCCTCTTCCCTGCCCACCTGATCTTCCTCTTGACCACCATCTTCAATGGTGCACTAGGAAATAACATTTTCCCACAAACGTGGAAAGAAGCCACAGTCATAGGCATTCCTAAGCCCGGTAAGCCTAAAGCCGAACCCACCAGCTACCGTCCCATCAGCTTACTCAAAGTTCTCGGTAGGATCTATGAGAGGCTTACATATAAGCGACTCAGAGCTTATGCCGTGAACAAGGGCCTCATTCCTACTGAACAATTCGGGTTCCGTACCCAACACTCCTGTCCCCAACAGATCCTACGCATCACTGAACATATTCATGCAGGGTTCCTGCGTGGTTTGTACACAGGCGTAGTTTATTTCGACATAGCGAAGGCGTTTGACAAAGTCTGGCACAACGGCTTAATCTATAAGCTGTACCAACTCGGTGTGCCTGACCGTCTCGTCCTCATCTTACGGGAATTTCTGTCAAACCGCACCTTTCGCTACAAAATCGAAGGAGCGCTCTCCTCCCCCCACCCCATCCGTGCAGGTGTCCCCCAGGGCTCGGTATTAGCCCCCCTCATATTCACGCTTTTTACCAGCGACATCCCGAAAAGAAGCAAGGCTCATCTCGCTCTGTTCGCAGACGACACAGCCATCTACTGCTCGGGACACAGCCCAGATCAGATTCGCTTCCATCTTCAAAGAGCAGTCAACTTTCTAGCTGCCTGGTTTAAGAAATGGAGGATCGAAGTTAACCCCCTTAAGAGCCAAGCGGTTCTCTACAGGAAACCGCGGGTCAGCGTCACCCTTCCACGTCCCATCATCATGGACGGCAAGCCGATCCCTAGTACCTTGGTGTTATACTCGATCAAAACCTCAAATTCTCAGAGCACATTAAGACGGTCCGCGCTCGCGCCGCCTTCGCTCTAGGTCGACTCCACCCCCTCCTCAACCCGCGTAGCAAGCTATCGCTCAGGTGCAAAATGCGCTTATACACAGCTTGCATACGCCCGATTATGACCTACGCTTGTCCAGTCTTCGCACATGCCAAGCCACGTCATATCCATAGGATGCAAGTAGTCCAAAACCGATTCCTCCGTAAAGCCACAAACGCCCCTTGGTTCGTCCGTAATGAGATCCTCCATCTTGATCTCAAAATCCCCACCATCCAGCAGTTCATGAAATGCCTCTCCAAGCGTTTCTTTGACACTGCTGCCAAGCACCGCAATCCTCTTATAGCAGCGGCTGCTAATTACACTCCCTCCACCATCTCCCGCCTTCGCCGCCCTCGGCATGCTCTCACAGACCCCGATGACCCCATTACCCTCCTCCAAGAGGCCAATAGGGCCACCAGCACACTACATAAACACAGACCGACCTACCGACCTCGCCGCCGAGGTCCATCGCGACGCGCTCCACGTAGTAGTCCCCTTCCCCGTCCCTTGTCCGATGAAGGCCAGCCCGCGCCGCAGCTGAGCCAGTAATTATAATAATGTCCCAACAATGACCTCTGAGTTTGTTTCGGCGTTTCTTCTCAGAGCTAGTACTAGGAAACGCCGTGGTCATCAAACCATCAAGTATAACTTTCGATCCAGCCGTCCCTTGCTGTCCCCTCTAGCGACGCCCTAAGCCGAGGTCCGTACCCCACAGGGGGTGCCCTTAGTGCGTAGTCGCTTAGTTTTAAGTTGTCTTATGCCCCTGGCTGGAGGCTTTAGTTTTTAATTAAGGCATCCACAGGAAAGTTCGATTAAGTAGTAACGGTCTCTTAAGTAGCCACCTACGAGATGCCATATCAAAAAAAAAAAAAAAAAAATTACGAGCATGGCATTCCGCGTCGCGCGCTCGCCCTGTGCGGACGTGTCTACCTCCGCTCCGCCGCTCTCGTCTACCTCGCCGCGCTTTTCGCCTCGCCGCGCTATCGCAGATCGCTCGTGCCCGCGTGCGTCGAGATTCTCGGGTGTGTCAGTGCACTGTGAAGTGTTTTCGTTGCTGCACCTGCCGAGCAGTGTATCGCCCTGCATCTAAAGCTGCAGCAACGCTCTATCCTATTCCTGCAGAGTGGTCAAAACGTACATCATATTCCTCTAGCAGAATAACGGTCAAACGTACTTTAGTCGGTCGGGTTGGCTCGCGAAAGTGAGTTGATCTCTCCGACTACCGGGCGAGTAATCAATCCCCGTTGGCGTCGGTACTCCTGCCCGATCCTCCTGTGTGTGTGTGTGTGTGTGTGTGTCGTGTAGTGTAGTGTCGTGTAGTGTCGTGTCGTGCACCGAAGCTGCTCGGCGCCGGACGAATCAGGTCAGTAGGTACACACCTCCCTGTCACTAGGACAGGGAGGGTGACACACCCTCCGGGCCCACCACCCGGAGGACTAGGTATCTCTTTATCATGGACACAAGTCCAAGTCCCCTCTCTCACTACCAGGCGCTTCTTGCCCTGGTCAACGACGTCCTACTAAAGGACTCAGAGGTTCGCGCCAAGTATGGCCATAAATTATCTGCCCTACAGCAGATAGCCCCCGCTCCCCAGCCCGCCCCCGCTGAAACAGAGGTGTCTATGGACACCGAGGTGTTTTCAGCCAAACGCCCCATCCCTCTCTCCTCTGATTCCTCCGAGGAGTCATCACCCTCGTCCCCGGACGATGAAGCTGAAGGCTTCATCGTCGCCTCGGGAAAGAGGAGGAGGAAGAAATCCTCCTCAAATCCGGCCCCCAAACTGGCTCAAACACCCCCGCCCCCACCCCCGCAAACGCTACCGCCGCCCCGCGCGCAGCGACACCTAACCCCGCCCGCTCAGCCTCCCGAGCCGCCACTAAAATCCCTCCTACTCCGCCTGTCTTCATACAGGACAAGGATAAATGGACCAATGTGTCCAGCTGGTGTTCCGATCAAAAAATATCATTCACCAATGCCAGGTCTACACAGACTGGCATTAAGGTGACCCTCCCGTCCTCTAGGGACTACCGTGGCTGACCAAGCTCCTCCGCAACAGAGGTGTGGCCTTCCACACCTACTCCCTCCCGGAAGAGCGCCTCACCCGGGTCGTCATTCGCCGCGTGCCCAAGGAGTTAACCTCCGAAGAGATTAAGGCGGACCTCATCTCACAGGAAATCCCTGTGAAGGAAGTCCACCGCATGCACAAGGCACGCGGTAAAATACCATATGATATGGTCCTTGTAATCTGCAACCCAGCAGAGGGATCCGCCCACCACCCTATCTTCCTAGTGAAGAGTGTCTGCTCTCTCACAGGGATCTCAATAGAGAAGCCACATAAGAGCGGCACTGATGGCCAATGCCACAGGTGCCAACTCTATGGCCACTCCCAGGCTCACTGTCACGCCAAACCCAGGTGCGTTAAGTGCCTGGGCGATCATGGCACGGCAGAGTGCCCCCGCCTCAAGGACCGAGCGCTCTGCAAAGAGCCACCTAGTTGTGTCCTCTGCAGCGCGACCGGCCACACAGCCAATTATCGCGGGTGCCCCAAGGCCCCTAAGTCCTCCTCCTCCAAGTTAGCCAACCGGGCTAACGCACGCCAAAAGCGTGAATCCCCAGGGAGTCAGATCCCAGAGCGACTATGCCCTCAAAGGCCCAGTCCCTGGAACCAGCTGAACCACCAGAGGGCCTTCCCGGCCCTCGCAGCGACTGCTCCCCAGATCCCCCCAGCCACCCCCGCCTGGAAGGACAAGGATCCTCGTATCCGTCCTACCACGGCCCAAAAGGCGGCTCCGTCCCCTCCTGCCCCTGCACCTTTGGCTGCAGCTGCAACCCCCCACCCCCTCCCTCGACCCCTTTGTCAGGAAACGGCCCCACAGATGCGTTTAACGTCATCTCGGGGACCTTCCTTATTTTTATGTCGCCCCGCGCCAGACAAATGGCAAGCGAATTAAAAATAGCTATGGCAGCAGGCAATCTGCAAGCCATTATTAATATATATAACGCGTACCCCGAGATTACGCACGCCCTTTCCTCCCTCGCCTCCAATAAAAATTAATTAATGGATAATACGGCCATACAGAGAACCAAGCCCCGATCCCTCAAGCTGGCTCACTTCAATGCCGACGGCATTAGAGATCAGAAGTTCGAGATCTCAACCTTCCTCAGAGAGCACCAGATTGATATCTTCCTCGCTCAGGAGACCTTTCTCAAGCCTAGCCACCGCACTCCTCTAATTGCTAACTACCGTGTAGTTCGCAACGACAGGCTGCGGTGCCACAAAGGCGGTACCCTTATTTATTTCAAAAGGGCTCTTCATTGCATCCCATTGGACCCCCCACCTCTCTCACGACTCGAAGTTTCAATGTGCCGTCTAGGCATGTCAGGTCACCAACCTATCACGTTAGTGTCGGCCTATGTCCCTCCCAGCAACTCTGCAGAGGACCACCAACTCCTAGCAGATGACATTGCCCTTCTTCTTGGGTTGAGCGACTCCGTTATAATAGCGGGCGACCTCAACGCCAAACACACTGCCTGGAATAGCACCAGGATCAATTCCAGAGGCAGACTCTTGTTTGACCTCTCCACCCACTTAAACTTCGATGTCGTAGGCCCCATGACCCCCACTCACTTCCCCTATTCACCCGACCACACCCCAGACGTCCTCGACATAGCGCTCCTAAAGAACGTCAACCTACGGTTAGACTCTATAGAAGCACTATCAGAGCTATCGTCTGACCATCGCCCAGTCATTATTCGACTGGCTCCCCGTACTGGCCTCTCAGACCCAGGTCAAGCACCCCAGACGAAAGTGGTAACGGACTGGGGGAAAGTAAGCGATCGGCTGAAATCCACCACATCCCCCCACTTGGACTCCATACCTGCACGCCTCGACTCTATCGCTGACACGACAGCTGCGATCGACTTGTTCACGGATCACGTACAGTCGGTAGTTCGGTACTGAACGAATGTTCAAGGGAGGTTACAGTGACAGAAGACTGTAGCTGGAAACTCCCTGCTGACTTGCGTGAACTGTTGACCTAGAAGAACGCGGCGGTCCGTGCCTACAGCAGATTCCCCTGCGCGGCTAACAAAACCCATATGCGCTATTTACAGAGAACTGTAAAAAGACGTGTATCGGAGTGGCGTGAAGCTGGCTGGGATAAGATGCTGGATGAGTTAGAGCCCACCCATCAAGCCTTCTGGAACCTTCAGAGGAAACTAAAATCCAATGAAGTTGTGACCATGCCTCCCCTGGTTCGCCCTGACAATTCCATCGCCTTCGATGACGATGACAAGGCTGAATGCCTCGCCTCTTGCCTAGAAGCCCAGTGCTCCCCCAGCCTCCTACCAGTAGACCAAGCTCATCTCCTTGAGGTTGACGCTGAAGTCGAACGTAGAACCTCCCTCCCACCTGTTGACGACCCTGAGGATCCCCTGCCCCCCATCACCCCTGATGAGGTGCAGGACATCGTCAAGGGTCTTCAACTCAGGAAAGCGCCCGGCTCTGACGGCATCACCAACAGAGTGATCCGCCTCTTCCCTGCCCACCTGATCATCCTCTTGACCACCATCTTCAATGGTGCACTAGGAAATAACATTTTCCCACAAACGTGGAAAGAAGCCACCGTCATAGGCATTCCTAAGCCCGGTAAGCCTAAAGCCGAACCCACCAGCTACCGTCCCATCAGCTTACTCAAAGTTCTCGGTAAGATTTATGAGAGGCTTATACAGTATGTTAAATAACAGAGGGCGTTCCCTTAAACTCGTTAATATATATCATTAATAGATTAAAATAAAAATATCAGCATAGAAAAATAAGCATAAAAAAATCCGAATAAAAAAATTCTAATTGGAAATAAATTTGAAACCTCCTGTTTTAAATCAAAATAGTAGTCGTCATGTATAAATAAATTGCGACGTTGCCGTCTTTCATGTTCGCGTGTACAGTGTGTTTCTTTTACATGTCAATTTAAAATTTTTATGGAATATTTTCATTTTGAAAAAAATTTTAAAAACATTTTGTTTTCGAATGGAAATATTTTTTTTAGCATGTATACTACTTCTGCTATACTACTTCGGGTTAACGGGAACGCCCTCTGTTAGTTAACATACTGTATATAAGCGACTCAGAGCTTATGCCGAGAACAAGGGCCTCATTCCTAATGAACAATTCGGGTTCCGTACCCAACACTCCTGTCCCCAACAGATCCTACGCATCACTGAACATATTCATGCAGGGTTCCTGCGTGGTTTGTACACAGGCGTAGTTTATTTCGACATAGCGAAGGCGTTTGACAAAGTCTGGCACAACGGCTTAATCTATAAGCTGTACCAACTCGGTGTGCCTGACCGTCTCGTCCTCATCTTACGGGAATTTCTGTCAAACCGCACCTTTCGCTACAAAATCGAAGGAGCGCTCTCCTCCCCCCACCCCATCCGTGCAGGTGTCCCCCAGGGCTCGGTATTAGCCCCCCTCATATTCACGCTTTTTACCAGCGACATCCCGAAAAGAAGCAAGGCTCATCTCGCTCTGTTCGCAGACGACACAGCCATCTACTGCTCGGGACACAGCCCAGATCAGATTCGCTTCCATCTTCAAAGAGCAGTCAACTTTCTAGCTGCTTGGTTTAAGAAATGGAGGATCGAAGTTAACCCCCTTAAGAGCCAAGCGGTTCTCTACAGGAAACCGCGGGTCAGCGTCACCCTTCCACGTCCCATCACCATGGACGGCAAGCCGATCCCAAGTACCTTGGTGTTATACTCGATCAAAACCTCAAATTCTCAGAGCACATTAAGACGGTCCGCGCTCGCGCCGCCTTCGCTCTAGGTCGACTCCACCCCCTCCTCAACCCGCGTAGCAAGCTATCGCTCAGGTGCAAAATGCGCTTGTACACAGCTTGCATACGCTCGATTATGACCTACGCTTGTCCAGTCTTCGCACATGCCAAGCCACGTCATATCCATAGGATGCAAGTAGTCCAAAACCGATTCCTCCGTAAAGCCACAAACGCCCCTTGGTTCGTCCGTAATGAGATCCTCCATCTTGATCTCAAAATCCCCACCATCCAGCAGTTCATGAAACGCCTCTCCCAGCGTTTCTTTGACACTGCTGCCAAGCACCGCAATCCTCTTATAGCAGCGGCTGCTAATTACACTCCATCCACCATCTCCCGCCTTCGCCGCCCTCGGCATGCTCTCACAGACCCCGATGACCCCATTACCCTCCTCCAAGAGGCCAATAGGGCCACCAGCACATTACATAAACACAGACCGACCTACCGACCTCGCCGCCGAGGTCCATCGCGACGCGCTCCACGTAGTAGTCCCCTCCCCCGTCCCTTGTCCGATGAAGGCCAGCCCGCGCCGCAGCTGAGAAAGTAATTATAATAATGTCCCAACAATGACCTCTGAGTTTGTTTCGGCGTTTCTTCTCAGAGCTAGTACTAGGAAACGCCTCGGTCATCAAACCATTAAGTATAACTTTCGATCCAGCCGTCCCTTGCTGTCCTCTCTAGCGACGCCCTATGCCGAGGTCCGTACTCCACAGGGGGTGCCCTTAGTGCGTAGTCGCTTAGTTTTAAGTTATTCTTATGCCCCTGGCTGGAGGCTTTAATTTTTAATTAAGGCATCCACAGGAAAGTCCGATTAAGTAGTTACGGTCTCTTAGTAGCCACCTACGAGATGCCATATCAAAAAAAAAAAAATAAAAAAATACGATCATGGCAGTTGAGAGTTTGTCATGCTCACTCACATGTCTTGCTGATGGTGGCGCGTGTTGTTGGGTCATTTGGTTCCCTTCAAAATGGTTGAGCTAAGTGGGGCTGATGCGCGCGTCATGCTCATGAACGGGGGCCGTCAGTGGAGACTGGTCATCTCTTAGCTGCCAGTGGGCTTGATTAATTTTCTATCTTTTTGTTATTTTTTATAATTATACATTGGGCTCACATGATAGAAGCAACAGAAATATGTAACGAAGACATGTAATCCATATTATGATTTTAAAAGAGTGTCCATGGAGTTTCTTGCACATTCTTCTCCATAGAGACCTACGCTTTGGAACATGCAATTTAGCTTCACTTTTCTTGGACTGACCGACATTGACTATTCAAAAGCACCAACTGTTGGTTAATTTGAAATAAACAATTTTGATTTTGATTTTTGATTTTGTTGCGCATGTACTCTTCGAGTGTACAGGCGTTACCCAAATTAGAAACGAAACCATAGGAGCACCAAGATCTTACACAGATGTTCTCAACAGGCTAGGAGACCTGATGGGCTTCTGGAGGGAGGTGGGCTGGCTGGAATAACTGCCAAAAGCCGCCATGGTCCACGCACAATGGTCCGCTGGAGGGACTGAGTGCGGAAACCAAACCAATAACATAGAACATGGACACAGATGTGTCTGTAGCCACAGCAAGCGACGCGTGAGCTCCTCGTAAAACTAGTGCTGCTCGTAAGAGGCGCTCACTCAAACATAAAGTTTGCAAAAAGTGCAACAAAATTAAAAAAAAGTAGGCAGGGGATCAATTCTGAGGGAACTCCTCTTGAGACTGATTGTTCATGCACTTTCAATATAGAATCTTCTCAAAATGATCATGAAACAGTTCCAGAATTTAAACCTGTTGATATTGCTGACTCTTCATCCTCACAGCTAGATCAACCTGTAACACATACTGGTCAACCAGTAGGTAGGAACAAATACAATGGTTCTGATTCAGGGCCCTATTTAGTTCATGTGCAACGCCTGATACTGTAAACAGTGGCACCATTTTGCACCCAATTGCCTTTGGAAATTTCCTGAAAAATAGCAAATTTGAAAATATTGTTTCTGGTAGTGTAAAAAGAATTGTCAGAAATAAATGTGTAGTGGCATTCACTAATCCAATGGCTGCTAATTTATTTCTGAAGAGTAATCTATTGTCAATAAACAAGTTTAAAGCTTTTCTTCCCACATACAATATCACTCAGATGGGCCTAGTTAGAGGTGTCCCATCAGAATGGAGTGAGGAAGAAATTAAAGAAAATATAACTACTCCCATAGGTACTGGCACAGTATTAAAAGTTAGGCAGCTAAATTATAAAGTCCAAGTGAATGGGTCCTCTACTAGGAAACCTTTTTTTTTTTTTCGGGGTGGAAATCCTCATAGGATGTCCGCCGCCCTAGGGTGGGCGACGGGGTCTGTCAGACTTTTACTGACTAAAACCACCCCGGTGTCTCTTCTATCACGAGCGCGCGTGGGGCCGCGGGAGTCTAAATTCTTCCGCAGCCCCACACTCTCGTCCTGGCCCGGTCTGTCCGGGCCTCGTCTCCGGCACGGGGTAGTGGGGTGTTAAGCTACCCCGTGCATCGCCTCAGAGGCGCACGCTGACACTCGCGCGCGCCACCGCCGCGGGGTCCATCGAATAGGGGGCGGGGACTTCCCCATGTCCCTCGCCCCTGGACCCATTCATGGGGGGCGGAAGAGGGCGTTATCCGCCCTTCTTCGGCGCCCGGTGCGTCTTCTGCGGCCCGGGAAGGGAGTTGAGATCTCCCTCTCCCGTTCCGCAGCTTCCTTCTGCGACATCACGTCCTCGCAGAAGGACACCACCGCGTCCCACGACTCTGCGCTGCCGGCCATCCTCCGCACTACTGCCGGCAGCGTCAGGTGGCCTCCTACTTCATTTGTGAGGACACGGCGCTGCTCCTCCCAAGCTATACACTCGGAGAGCGTGTGTTGCGCCGTGTCCTCCCCGCATTGGACGCAGTGGTGGCACCGAGCGTCCGGCTCCCTGCCTAGGTGACACAGGTACTTGCCGAAGCAGCCGTGCCCCGACAGCACCTGCGTCACCCTGATCGACAGGGAGCCGTGCCTTCTCCCGAGCCAGTCGTCGAGTACTGGCCGGATCGCCTCGACGGTAGCGAGGCGCCGGCGGTAGGGCGCATAAGCCTCTGCCGCCAGTCCGCCACCAGGACCTGACGGAGCTCCTCTCGGCGCAGCTCGATCTGCCGCTGCGCCGGACTGGAGCCCCGTGTCCGCTCTTCCTCGCGCCATCGGTATAATGACGCGAGTACTTTCGCCTCTAGGTCCCAGGGCGGGGATCCGGCCAGGACGCAAGCCGCCTCGTAGGAAATCGTGCGATACCCGCGGACGACCCTGACGGCCATCGCCCTCTGCGGCTTGCGCAGAATGGCGAGTGTTCCGGCCGTCAGGTCCATCGCCCACACAGGGGCCCCATACAGGGCCATGGACCGCACGATTCCCACGTATAACCGCCTACAGGCGGCGCTCGGGCCCCCCATGTTGGGAAGCAACGTTGACAGCGCGCCTGCTGCACCCATCAGCTTGGGCGCCAGCCGCCGGAAGTGGGGTCCGAATTCCCATCGGCTGTCGAGCACCAATCCCAGATACTTCATGGTGGACTCGACAGCTATCCGGGCACCACTGACCACGATATGTGATCCCGGCGCCGGCGCACGCCGGGGTCTACTAGGAAACCTTCCCAAACTGCGGTCATAACTTTTGATGGCCAAGTGTTGCCTAAATGTATCTATGTATGCTATAATGTATTAACTGTGGAGATTTATGTATATCCAACCATTCAATGTTTTCGGTGCTGCCGTTATGGCCATACTAAAATCCAATGTCGATCTGCTACACCTAGATGTTTTAAATGCGGTCAAAACCACTTAGCTGAAACATGTGTTGTTGAAGAAGATTCTGTATTCAGTATAAATTGTTCTGGATTGCATTATGCAACAAATAAGACTTGCCCTGAATTTTAGGGACAAAAAAACATAAAACATACACTGGCTCACTCGTGTGTCTCATATGCAGAGGCAAGCACAGCACAATCAGCCGTCTCAAAATCATATGCAAATATTGTCAGCACAGGTGCTTCTTCAGGTGTTCATAACGGAAATAATTACGACAGTTCACAACCTATAGCATCAACTTCTCCATCACACAAAAAGACTGTCTTTCTTAAACCAAGAACTCCTCCAAAGTCATCATTGGGGTATGACAGAGCAGCTCATAATGCTCTTGTTAAGGAGTTTCAACCCCCATCTCCTGAACCTTTCAAAATTCCTAATTTTCCAATACTTCCTTATAAACTTTTCCCTACCTTTTACCTGAAATTGGCACAAAGTCATAACTAGTGCCACACTACAAAAAAGAAAAAAAAATATGAAACAATTTGGTATGGTAATAAATGTTGTGTTAATACAAATATTGAGCTAACATAATTCTACTTACGATACAGATTAATTGTTGGTATTGCTGAACAAATAAGACGACTTCCAGCTGTCTTGGATGTGGGATCAAAATGGTGATCACATATTCTTTTGTTATTAAAAATCTTCATTGGATCACTTTCTTTAAGTTGGCTACCAACAGCGGCTATCCAAGCAGCAAACAAATCAGGATTCTTTTTAGGGTTTGGGAACCGGTGACAAGCTACACCATGTGCAACTGAAATTGGAATGGAATTCGTGACTTATCAGAATTTGGCTAAAAAAAAGGAAATTATAGAACAAAAACTTTCATAATTAAATAAATAATACGGTAGGGTACAGCAATAAACACTTACCTAAAGCATCACAGCCAAAAATACAATATTTTCTTGGGAGTTGACTCATGATAACAAAAATGATTAACGTAAAACAAAGTGATAACAAAGTTGAAACAAAACACGAAACAAATAACAGTAAAAAGACACAATTTTAACAAAATTATTTGAGATATACTTTGAAAGTGCATCAACAGTGTGACCAACCTTAAAAGATCCTGCCCCACTTAGGTCCGTATTACAGAACGTCACTCAAAACTCAAGCTCTACTTAAGTCACGTTTCAAGCCATTTGATTGGTTGAAACTAACTTTAAGTAATGTTTAAGCAGAGATCAATGCTTGAGTTTCCTTCTGGAATACGGACCTTAGACAAGAAAACTGACAAATCCTGCCACAATCAAAAGCACAAAATACCAAAATAATGCCAATATAATCTAAAAGTTTAAAATAAATGAACACATTATTTTTTGAAGTTTTATTTAAAACTAGCTGCGCCACACGGATTCACACGCGTTTTTTTTTTAAATGCCACGCTCCTATTGGTTGCAACGTGATGCTATATGGCCAAAAGCCTTCCTCCATGAATGGGCTATCAAACGAAAAAAGAATTTTTCAAATCGGACTGGTAGTTCCTGAGGTTAGCACGTTCAAACAAACAAACAAACTCTTCAGCTTTATATACATATTAGTAGGATAGATAATAGATCTTAAAGTATAAAAGTGAACTGAATTAAATTACACATTCCTATTAGCATCGTATTCTTCTGGACCACTTTCTTTATACATCGCTTTTGTCATTTCTTTAGTTGGCTGGAATGAAACGCAGCCATATTCACTAATGTCCTGTCTAACAACTAAAATAGAGGCAACATGTTTATTAATAAATCTGTTCCGCGTTTTTGTTTTATCAGATTGATTTTCGAGAATATCCTTTCACAAGCAGCATTCGACTTGTTTTTGAACCATTACCTCTTAAGGTATTAATTTTTTAACCATAATTTAATTTTTTACATTTTGGCATTAGAATTTCCTTCTAGAAACATTTTATATTATTTTTTATTTTATTTGCCATAAGAATTTTGTTCTAGATACATTCAACATTATTTTCTTTTGACATTTCTTTTTAGGATTTTTATTATTTTATTTATTTTGTATTGTTCCTAACAACAAATTGCTCTGTTCTCTGGTTGTAAGTAACTCATGATTCGAAAGTGCTTGTATCTAAGCCTACTTTTTTTTTAATTATTTATAAACTAGTGCTTGACTGCAATCCCGCCTGATGGTAAGCAGTGATGCAATCATTGATGGTAAAGCGCACTAGCTCATTAAGCCTATTCACTCAAAAAAACTGAGTGAATAGGAAGGAAGACGGCAGTTGAGCGAGGCGATGCAATGTTTAACCCAACAACACGACCAACGATGCTGCGCCAGAGGATGATCTGGAGACCCTCCACGACCAAACTCCCGACACAACAATATTAGGCACATCGTACCCGGCACACATCGCAACACAACTGCTCAGACCCGTCCTCCGTATGGCTTCACCTTTGACTGGTGGGTGGTAACTTATGCCGGCGGCTGATGTTTGGTTGTGTGTGGTGTATGTTGTTTTATACTGCATCCTACTCTTTTGTGGGCTGTAGCGGCTAGCGGCTATACTATATTGTCAATACTGCCAAAAGTGCCAAATCCTGCCAGATTTCTAAAACGTCAAACAAAAGTGCCAGAGAGTAAAATAAAGGGCTAAACCTGCCAAAAAGGCAGGATCCTGCCACATTTGGTCACACTGGCATCAACTCAATCACCTCATAATTTTTTTTTTTCTTTTCTCTTTGGCTTCGCACGGTTTGTGCATTCTGCCAACGTCAAGTGTGTTGGGATTGTTAGGAACTAAAGGCAGTTGCTATCGCGGCGCCGCCCCAGTCTCAGGAGGGAGACGCCCTCCTCCCTTCCACCACACCAGCCAACCAGTCGTTGTCAGAGGTGGTTAGGAAGGAAAAGGGAAATAGCAAGAAGGCGACCCAGGCCCCGGCTGCCCCGGCAGCTGCCCTGGCAGGTGCACCGGCGGTTGCCCCGGCAGCCAGAAAGGCCGCGAAGTTGGTTGCCCTCAAAACCGCAGCCTCGGGGACGATAGTCACCGTGACGCGCCGAGAGGAGAGTAACGTACGAGTCCATCCTGAGACAGGCTCGTACCGCCACGGACCCAGCCGAGTTGGGGATTTGTATTTGCCGCCGGACCCAAACCGGAGCTCGTTTTGTTCGAGTTTCTGGGGAAGGACGGCGGCAAAACGCGGACCTCTTCGCAGCCAAACTGCGGGGCCGCGGTGGACTGGGCTCTATCCGGCTGGAGTGCCCAGTCGCCGCAGTGTTGGCCGCCCAGGCTAAATGCCTGGGGCGGCTACTAGTGGGCTTTATCCGGGCCGTGATCCGGGTGCTTGAGGCAGCGCCGATGCGCTGCTTCAAGTGCTTTGGCATCGGCCACACCCGAGCCATGTGTCCGTCCACTGTCGATAGGGCGGACACATGCTTCAGCTGCGGGAAAGAGGGGCATATGGCGGCCACGTGCGAGGGCGCCAAGCCGCACTGCGCGGCGTGTGCTTCCAGTGGCCTCTCCGCGGACCACATTATGGGGGGGACGTCATGCTGACCTCCCTCCAAGAAAGGCAAGCCGGAGGCGGCTATAAGCCGTCCTGCCGCTGCTGCCACCTCCCCCGCTGATATCCCACCAGCGGCGGTGGCCGAGGGTGATGCGATGGTCGAGTAACGGGTACCGACCATCGCATCCTGCAGGCAAACACCAACCACTGCCGGGCTGCCCAGGACTTACTGGTGCAGTCAATGGCCGAGTGGTTGGTGGATGTGGCAGTGGTGGCCGAGCCGTACCGGCTCTGACCCACCTGGATCGGGAGGCGGCAAGGGAGGCCGCGTTCATCCAGGATGTGACAGTGGTGGCCGAGCCGTACTATAATACTCCCAGCTATTGGCTGGGAGACAGTGACGGCTCGGTGGAAATCGTAGCGCAGTCTTCCTCGGACTCCCTTCCCCTCTCGCTCTTAGAGAGGGGACCGGGATACGTGGCCGCCGCGTGGGGAGGGTTGGCCCTTTTAGAAGTCTACTTCTTCCCAAACCGCCCTCTCCAGGACCACGAGGATTTCTTCGGGGTCCTGACGGCGGTCATCGGGAGGACGGCGCCACGTCAGGTCTCCGTGCTGGGAGACCTGAATGCCAAGTCGATGGTCTGGGGAAACCCAGCCACCGACGCCCGCGGACGGGCGGTCGAATTGTGAGCGGCCACGTCTGGTCTCTCCCTCTGGAATAGGGTGCGAGCGCCCGGACGTGCGTGCGACGGCAGAGCGGGTCCATAGTAGAGCTCACCTTCGCCACACCCGCACTGGCCGCCCGCATTCAGAACTGGAGGGTGGAACTGGGGGAGACGATCTCGGATCACCGCTACGTGCGATTCGAGATATCCCCCCAGAATCCACGGGGGCGCCGCAGCACCTCCTCATCATCGGGCCGATCCCCGTTACCAAGGTGGGCTCTGACCCACCTGGATCGGGAGGCGACAAGGGAGGCCGCGTACATCCAGGACTTTGGCCAGGTCCCAGCGTGGACGTCCTGGACGTGGACGCGGCGACGGCCCGATTGAGGGGGTCATTGACCGAGGTAAGCAACGCCAGCATGCCTCGGTCGAGACGTCCGCCCGCCGCCTACGGGACGAGGCCAACGAAGATCACCTCTACGCGAGGTACGTAGAGGCAAGGGCGGAATTCAGGTCGGCCATCGGCGCCGCTAATGACGCGGCGAGGGCCGAGCTCTTGGAGGGTCTCGAGAACGACCCATTCGGGAGGCCATATAAGGCGGCGCGGAACAAACTGCGCCGCATTGGTGCCCCGGTTGCCGAGATCCTCGAACCAGCGCTCCTAGATGGGGTGGTGCGGTGCCTTTCCGCGCAGAGACCCGCACTTCACCCCACTAGTGATGGGCCCGCCAAGGGGAGCTACTCTACCGAAGGAGGAAGCTTCTCTTCCTCCGGTTTCAGAGGAGGAATTTGTCTTCTACGACTCTTCGTCTCCGCGCCAAAAAGACGGCTCCTGGCCCGGACAGCGTTCCCGCTCGGGTGGTGGCCATCGCGGTCACCGAAATGGAGGGAAGGTTTTGGGACCTCTTCAGCGCGTGCTTCGCGTCGGGGAGGTTCCCGAAACCTTAGAGGGAAGGCCAACAGTGCCTCCTCCGGAAGGAAGAGCGGCCGGCGGACTCCCTCTCGGCTTACCGGCCCATTGTCTTGCTTGACAAGGCCGGTAAGATGTTCGAGGGGATTATCGCGGCCCGCCGAAAGCGCCATCTGCGGAACGTGGGACCGGACCTGTCGGACGCGCAGTTCGGTTTTCGAACTGGCCGTTCGACAGTGCACGCCCTGGCTCGTCTAAAGGGCCAGGTGACAGATTCGGTGGGAGTGAGATGGAGTGTTGGCTGTGTCATTCGACATTGCCAACGCCTTCAACTCAATCCCCCACTCCACCATCCTGGAGGCGCTCCGGTTTCACGATATGCCCCTGTATTTGCGGGGCCTCCTGGCCAGCTACTTGGAAGACCGTTCCGTCCTCCTCGTGGACAGGGCTGGCCAGTTCCGGCGCTATGGCGTGCAAACTGGCGTTCCACAGAGGTCCGTTCTAGGACTTCCTCTGTGGAACGTCGGTTACGACTGGCTCCCGCGGGAAGTGAGGAGAGAAGGAGGGTTCTCCTTCGAGGTATGAGCTCTCCTCACTTCCCGCGGGAGCACCTTCCGGGAGGCGGCTAGTTTGGCGTCAGCGGGTGGATCCTTAGTGGCGGGAAGGATCTGCCGCCTGGGCTTGAGCCGTGTTCTTTCACGCCCCCGGCAGCGCCCCCCACCTGACGCCCACATTTATGTGGAGAGGGTGAGGGTTGAGGTTGAGGCCCCGAAGGAAAATCTGGGCCTCATGTTGGACTGCAGGTGGCGCTTCGGCCCGCACTTTAGCGGGCTGTCGATGCACCTGCTGAAAGCTGCGAATGCCCTGTCATGGCTTATGCCGAACATGGGAGGGCCAAGCATGCGGTACCGGCGTCTATACGCCGGCATACTACGGAGTATAGCCCTTCATGGGGCCGCCATTTGGGCGGACTCCCTCCAAAGGAGGGAGAACGCCACCGCTCTTCAGGCGCCCCAAAGGGCCATCGCCCAGCGGGCACCGCGGGCCTACCGCACGGTGGGCTTCGCAGTGGCGTGCGCTCTGGCGGGCACCCTGTCGTGGCGTCGCCTTTCAGGCCTCGCTTAGAACTTATTAGCGAGGATCCTGGCCCTAAACTACGACTCCGCGAAAGTACTTAATTGTCTGATGATAACTTGCATTGACTTACCGAGCTTGTAGTTGTCTCAGCCGGTACTTAGATGATGTAATGATCTGCTTCGCCTTGTTATGAGATGTGTGCCAGCTATGATTATCCCATGTTCTTTGTTAACCTCTCAAGACCTCGATCTGTAGGGATTAAGCAATCATCATTTGCTTGTTTTGGAACTAAGTGCGCAGGGCCAATCTTACTTTTATAACTTGGGTGACATTTATATTTGTTCGATTGTTTACTCGTATTTACTTTTAACCTCCAAATGAGGGCTTGTGTGTTACAGAGCCTCGCGCTCTGGCTTAAGTACTTTGTGCTACTCAACGATTATATTGGATGTCCCTTGTCTGTGACCCTCGCCCTGCGGCTCGGGATTTTCTTTGTTAGGCTAGAATAACTCTACGCCTCCTTTAGAACTTGCACATGCGACCCACGCCACATGTGACCTACACCCTACGGGCTAGGATTAACTTTGAAGCGATAGCAACTCTACCGCTCATGCAGATTCTTGCACATGCGACCCATACCCTGCCTGTATGGGATTTTCTTGTGTGGCTATAGCAATTCTACGGCCCCTTTATTCAGAACTTGCACAGATCGACAGGACATACAACTTTTGATACAAATAGCGTTACTCGACTTCAGTAACTTCCTTTAGTTCAAACTACCGTAATACATATACGATTAGATTAACAACAAGTAATTAGATAAACCCTAGGCACTTAGCTTTCATCAACTAGAGGCTTCTCGCTTGTTCCGGAACTCACTCAATTCACACTAGACTTTAAAATATTCTTATGAGACTGTACACAATGCCGGAGATGTTTCAAAAGGGCTTCTTACTTAGTTTGGCGTCGTTAGGTGAAAATCCACAGACTATAAAGTACCATAGTCATGATATTCTCGCTTACCTTGTGCAGAAGTGTCAGTGATCTTGCGAGAATGTCTTCTTATGTATTATTATGAGTGATTTCGCGCTAAGTCGCGACACACCCCGCCTTGGGAGCTCGAGGCGTGGGTGCTCGCCAGAGTGTACAAGTGAACGGCGGGGTGTCGCGACTTAGCGCGAAATCACTCATAATAATACATAAGAAGACATTCTCGCAAGATCACTGACATTCTTTTTTTTTTTAATAATTATAAACTAGTGCTTGACTGCAATCCCGCCTGATGGTAAGCAGTGATGCAATCGTTGAGTGTAAAGCGCACTAGTTTATTAAGCCTATTCACTTAAAAAAACTTAGGAATAGGAAGGATGACGGCACTTGAGCGAGGTGATGCAATGTTAAACCCAAGACCAACACGACCAAACGATGCTGCGTTAGAGGGAGATTGATCTGGAGACTCTCCACGACCAAATTCCCGAGACAACAACATTTGGCGCATCGTACCCGCCACACATCGCAACACAACTGCTCAGACCCGTCCTCCGTACGGCTTCACCAGACATCATGCCGGAACACGACGAATCGCTTGGCGGCAAGACTTTGTCTGGTGGGTGGTAACTTCCGCCGGCAGCCGATGTTATGGCCTACCACCGAGAAAATTTCTGCACAAGGTAAGCGAGAATATCATGACTATGGTACTTTATAGTCTGTGGATTTTCACCTAGCAAAGCCAAGCCGGGCGACGCGCCCTTTCGAAGCGTCGCCGGCATCAAGTACAGTCTTATAAGAATAATTTAAAGTCTAGTGTGAATTGAGTGAGTTCCGGAGCAAGCTAGAAGTCTCCAGTTAATTAAAGCTAAGTGCCTAGGGTTTATCTAATTACTTGTTGTTAATCTAATCGTATATGTATTACGGTAGTTTGAACTAAAGGAAGTTACTGAAGTCGAGTAACGCTAATTGTATCAAAAGTTGTATGTCCTGTCGATCTGTGCAAGTTCTGAATGAAGGGGGCCGTAGAATTGCTATAGCCACACAAGAAAATCCCATACGGCAGGGTATGGGTCGCATGTGCAAGAATCTGCATGGGCGGTAGAGTTGCTATCGCTTCAAAGATAAATCCTAGCCCGTAGGGTGTAGGTCACATGTGGCGTGGGTCGCATGTGCAAGTTCTAAAGGAGGCGTAGAGTTATTCTAGCCTAACAAAGAAAATCCCGAGCCGCAGGGCGAGGGTCACAGACAAGGGACATCCAATATAATCGTTGAGTAGCACAAAGCACTTAAGCCAGAGCGCGAGGCTCTGTAATACACAAGCCCTCATTTGGAGGTTAAGAGTAAATACGAGTAAACAATCGAACAATATAAATGTAACACATTTTAGAAAAGTATGGTTGACCCTGCGCACTTAGTTCCAAAACAAGCAAATGATGATTGCTTAATCCCTACAGATCGAGGACTGGAGAGGTTAACAAAGAACATGGGATAATCATAGCTGGCACACATCTCATAACAAGGCGAAGCAGATCATTACATCATCTACGTACCGGCTGAGACAACTACAAGCTCGGTAAGTCAATGCAAGCTATCATCAGACAAATTAAGTACTTTCGCGGAGTCGTAGTTTAGGGCCAGGATCCTTGCTAATAAGTTCTAAGCGAGGCCTGTAAGGCGACGCCACGACATGGTGGAGATGCTGGGATAAATTTTGATGAATCCTAAGGTCTGGTGATGCTTGCTTTGACTTATAAGGGATGTAAATTCTTTAAAGCTGAAAGGTTTCAGTTTATTTAAAATATGTGATGCCATTCGTGTTCATTCTAAAAACTTGTTCGCAACTCACTCGCTCATTCACTCAATTTGCCGGTAAAGCTACATACATAAAAAGTTTAAATTTATATTCATAATTAAGCTATATGAATATTATTAGCAATAACGTTGAAAGTCGTTTTGTCATCAAAAGGTTATGAAGGACATAACGTGTGTTGTTGCTTTATGGTATTTGTACTCAATGGCGGGACAATGGTATAAATTTACCACGGCTTGTGATAGTTGTTATAATCATGAAAAGGTGATTCAGTGTTAATGTCTGTTAATTGCTGGAGCTTAAAAGAAGCTTGGAAGCTAACAAGTGTATGGAGAAGGCAGACATTCGTTTTGTTTTGTGAAACAAACAAATAACATGCCTAATTGGCATCGGCAAAATTGTCGTATTTTTTTCTTCTCTTTCAAGACAAAGGTCATGTTACCTAAGAAATAGTTAATAGAAAATTCATACGGTTTTAGGTATTGAAATCCTACAAGATACGTATCAAAGTTGATGCTTGGAAGAAAGCTGTGATCGTGTGTATACTGCCTTATTGGAAATGACGTTTCGTTCATTCATTCAAGTTACCGTTCAAAGTTTGTAAGCCGACACTACTAGACGCCATCGATATGAAAACTTTTTCAATTACTCAAGAAAGTTGTTAATATTTGCCTCAAAGTTGTTTAACCTGTGAAATAAACATCAGAAGCGCTCATTTAGTGTTTGAGGCTGTGATTTAAGGTATGAAAAGTGATTATTCTATATTTTACGTCTGTAGTACAGAAATTCACGTTCCGCAAAAAGTTGAAATTTTTGTGCTGTCATACGGCTCACGTGGTTGGAAACAGTTTTAATTGATACCCACAGTGAACAAATTACAAAAAGGAGGGAATACAAATTGAGAAACTGCTATTAATTAATAATATCCTTCAATATGCAAATGTACCCATTTACATACAAGAAAAGATAATTTAATTCCTTTACTCCTATGTTAACACTGTTAATGAAGCAGTAATGCTGTACCACAATTTGAAAAATACATTTGAGGAAATTTCCATGAATCTAAGACAATGGAGTTCTAACTCCAAAGAATTTATAAAACATATTCCAGACGAAGATGTATGTCCTGACAAAACGATAAAAATACTCGGTATAGAATGGAATTTAGAGCAAGATACATTAAGCTTGAAAGCAAAAGTAAATGAAGATAATAAACACACAAAAAGAGGAGTCTTGAAAACTATAGCAGCTGTATACGATCCTTGTGGATTTAGCGTACCTAGTATGCTGTCCGCAAAGATTCTCTTACAAGACCTATGGAAGAAAAAGGTAAAGTGGGATAGTCCACTAGATACTGATGCTAAAGAACGTTGGATAACTATTCTAAAAGATATAAAGTACATCGAAAATATTTGCATACCTCGTAGAACTATTGCCTCCATCGAGGGGGTAATTGAGCTACATTGTTTCTCCGATTCTTCATTGCAGGCCTACGCTGCGGTGGTCTACTTGGTGCAAGGAATTAATATACATTTCATAATAGGAAAATCACGACTCGTGCCGATCAAAGATCAACAAAACTTAAGTATACCCAAACTAGAGTTACTCGGTGTACTTATTGGAAGTAGACTGATTAAATATGTTCTGAAATTCTTAACAAAGCAGGTCACTAAGCAAACCTTGTGGACAGACAGCCAGATTGTGATAGACTGGTATAATTCCAACAAACTACTTACACCATTTGTGACACGAAGACTAGAGGAAATAAAACTGAATAAGGATTTGATACTTAGACATGTTCCATCACAACATAACCCTGCAGATGCAGCAACGAGACCATACGCTTCGGAAGAGGAAAGGTCACGTTGGTTACTGGGACCAGAATTCTTAAGATTGGACAAATCCAAATGGCCGCTCGTCCCAGTAAATACCGTTACTTTTTTGGCGGGGGAGGATCTGCCGAATGCAGAAAGTCTACAGTTAAATATTGCTCAAGATAAAGATATGGCTGAAAATATAACTGAAGAACCTCAGTTACAAAAATCGTTAAATAAGTTGTCAGAAGAAACGCATCATGAAAGCAGTATATTAAAAGAAATTAAGAACTTACAATCTAAACATTTTGAAGATGAATTAAAAGGAAAAGAAACTAATCTAAGTCGAAATCTAAGGCTCTTTAAAGATATTGACGGTATACTTCGCTGCAGAGGCAGACTGAAATATGCCGGTTGGGCTTTCGATAAAAGATATCCAATAATTATACCGAAAGATTGTGAATTTACCACTAAAGTAATTAGAGACATACATGAAAGAAATTATCATGTAGGTGTCAACCACACATTGAGTATAATTCGTGAAACGTATTGGATACCTCAAGGCAAAAGCCAGGTTAAGAAAATATTGGGTAAATGTTCCCGGTGCATGAAACATGGTGGTGGACCATACAAATTACCATCTACACCGGCACTACCTCCTGAAAGAGTGAACTATAGCCAACCATTTACTTTTACTGGTGTTGATTATTTAGGTCCAATATTAGTCAAAACAGATAGCGGCACAAGTAAGAGATGGATATGCTTATTCACGTGTCTTGCTGTTAGAGCTGTACATCTCGAAGTAGTTGAAGATCTTTCAGCTGAACAAGGACTACTTGCTTTAAGACGAATGATTTCAATTAGAGGAGTTCCTACATGGATAACCTCCGACAATGCTTTGCATTTTAAATTGATTTCCGACATAGTAGCAAAAGCATACTGTGTTGAAAATAAAATAAGATGGCGTTTTATACCCGAACTAGCACCATGGCACGGAGGTTTTTATGAACGCTTAGTTGGACTGATAAAACATTGTATGAAAAGAACATTTCACAAACATCTTTTAAGAGATAGTCACTTGGTAACAATGATAAAGGAAATAGAAGCGGTGGTCAATTGTAGATCACTAACTTGTGTTGATACCGAACTTGAACATATTTTGAAACCATCCGATTTTCTTCATTGGGGCAGATGTGCCACTCTTGAGAGTGCAAAAACTGACGTAATAATACAAGGATCTTCCACAAAAACAAATTTAATTGAAGGCTGGAAGGTGGGAAAAATAGTGTCCTTAGTAAAAAGCTCTGATGGTCTAGTTCGAGTAGCACAAGTCAAAGTTGGAAATGCAATTTTCACTCGCTCTATTGCACATTTATACCCTTTAGAAGTTGAAGATGACGAAGGTCATGATGAAGCTATTCAAGAAACTAGAAAGGATTCTCAACCCTTTCGATTGCCGATAAAAACTCATGAAAAGGCAATAAATATAAATCCTACTAATGATACAGAAATGAAAGCTGTTCAAAATAAAACATCAATTGATGATGAAACGAAACAAATAGATGAAAATTTGACAAAAATTACGAAGGATACTAGTAACAAAATAGATGTTGAAAATGAAATCGTTGACAGAAATGATTATGACAATGAGGATAATAATGATTCGAGAGAACCATCAAAGGACATGGAGAACCATGATAGACTAAACGGAGAACTGAGGAGCAAGCGTGAGGCAGCAGTCCGGGCCCTTGAGAAGATAAGGGAGTGGACGCAGAATCTGATGATCACCTTTGTTTAAATAAATTTCCGGCGGGAGTGTCGCGACTTAGCGCGAAATCACTCATAATAATACATAAGAAGACATTCTCGCAAGATCACTGACATTTCTGCACAAGGTAAGCGAGAATATCATGACTATGGTACTTTATAGTCTGTGGATTTTCACCTAGCAAAGCCAAGCCGGGCGACGCGCCCTTTCGAAGCGTCGCCGGCATCAAGTACAGTCTTATAAGAATAATTTAAAGTCTAGTGTGAATTGAGTGAGTTCCGGAGCAAGCTAGAAGTCTCCAGTTAATTAAAACTAAGTGCCTAGGGTTTATCTAATTACTTGTTGTTAATCTAATCGTATATGTATTACGGTAGTTTGAACTAAAGGAAGTTACTGAAGTCGAGTAACGCTAATTGTATCAAAAGTTGTATGTCTTGTCGATCTGTGCAAGTTCTGAATGAAGGGCCGTAGCGTTGCTATAGCCACACAAGAAAATCCCATACTGGCAGGGTATGGGTCGCATGTGCAAGAATCTGCATGAGCGGTAGAGTTGCTATCGCTTCCAAGATAAATCCTAGCCCGTGGGGTGTAGGTCACATGTGGCGTGTGTCGCATGTGCAAGTTCCAAAAGAGGCGTAGAGTTATTCTAGCCTAACAAAGAAAATCCCGAGCCGCAGGGCGAGGGTCACAGACAAGGGACATCCAATATAATCGTTGAGTAGCACAAAGTACTTAAGCCAGAGCGCGAGGCTCTGTAATACACAAGCCCTCATTTGGAGGTTAAAAGTAAATACGAGTAAACAATCGAACAAATATAAATGTCACACAAGTTAGAGAAGTAAGATTGGCCCTGCGCACTTAGTTCCAAAACAAGCAAATGATGATTGCTTAATCCCTACAGATCGAGGTCTTGAGAGGTTAACAAAGAACATGGGATAATCATAGCTGGCACACATCTCATAACAAGGCGAAGCAGATCATTACATCATCTAAGTACCGGCTGAGACAACTACAAGCTCGGTAAGTCAATGCAAGCTATCATCAGACAAATTAAGTACTTTCGCGGAGTCGTAGTTTAGGGCCAGGATCCTTGCTAATAAGTTCTAAGCGAGGCCTGTAAGGCGACGCCACGACACGGGGCGCAGGGCATTGGGCGAGCGTCCGGCCCCAGAGGTAAGGGAGACCGTCCGGCGGGAGGTGAGGGATGCCATCGTCCAACATTGGACGCAGGACCTCGCCTCCGCCGTCTTCGGCCGGCGTACCCTCGACGCCATCGGGCCGGTCCTGGACGACTGGCTCGACAAGCGTCACGGGTTCCTCTCCTTCCGTTTGGTGCAGGCACTCTTCGGTCACGGCTGCTTCGGCAGGTACCTGCACCAGATAGGACGAGAGGAAACACCGTCGTGCCACGGTTGCGGCGCGGCGGAGAACATGGCGGAACACACCCTCGCGGTGTGCCTGTCGTGGGCCGTGCCGTGCCGCGATCTTGTCGCAGCGGTAGAAGGGGACCTCTCGCTGCCCGCCATCGTCATAGCGATGGTGGGGAGCGAGGAGGCCTGGGCGGCGATGGCCTCCTTCTGCGAGGTCGTGATGTCACAGAAGGAGGCCGCGGAGCACGAGCGGGAGGAGGATCCCCTCGCTCCTGCGCTCCGCAGAAGGCGTAGGGGCAGGAGAAGGCGGGATTTCGCCCGCTTCCTCCCTCCCCGAGGTGAGCGGCGGGCGTGAGGCACGGAGGTGCCCACGTCCGCCTTGCACTCACCATGAGGGTGGCTGAGCTACGGTTCCTCCCTGTGGAGGAGTAAATGAGGGCCCGCCGTGTTAAGCGGGTATATCGCCGGTGGGGGGCTGGTAGCCAAAGCTCCGCTTTTTCCCAGTCCCCCGCCACCAAGGCGACGCCGGAGTGCCGCTGGGGTTTTTAGTTGGTATACCGGCAGGCTCTCTCCCAGGGAATCCCACATACCCCTCCCGTCCCCCGACGGAGGGGGGATGCGTAATTGTCATTTCCCCCAGCGACAACAACATAAAAAAAGTATAAGTTAGGATCCGTGCGCAGTTTCTGGCCTGCCATCGGACGCGTCTCCAGGTGGCGGATAGGGGAGCGGCCCCCAGATATGGGGGTTACCGGCTTACCGGCGCGGACCAAAACCAGAAGTGGGGACCGCTTCGGCAGTCATACGTGCGGCGGGTTGGCCACCACTCCAAGTGGCTGACGTGACCCGAACTCCGGGTCACCGTCGGGCAACCCGATCTCCTCATTGAGAGGAGCTGGGGGCCCCGTTTGCCTCTGGGCAAGCGAGTGGGGCTAAGAGGAAGGACACCTCGCTAAAAAACCCTTGGCTGCTGCGTCTTCTGGCACTAGAAGACGTACCCAGTCCGGCCCCTCCTTATGGGAGGACCATTGTGCGCCCGCCTCTTGGCGGGAATCGCCGGCGGGGGATTGGTAGACAGGCTCTGCCATTTCCCATGACCCTGCCACTCAGGCGATGTGGTTGTGCCGCTGTGGGTTTAGTGGGTATTCCCGGCTTCGGCTGGGCGAGTCCCACACAGGCCCTTGGAGGTACGGTGCGTAAATGCATTACCACAGCGTCAAAAAAAAGAAAGGATATAAAACTCAAGAAAAAGCATACTGAAGACTAGGCTGTATGGCGTACTATGCCTTTGCCTTTTCCGTTCAAATGAACGGAAAGAATGAAACAAAAAAAATATCTGTCTGTCACTGTCAGTAGTGTCAGCGAATGAATGACATTTACATTTCGTTCCGGGAAATAGTACTTTCGCCGTTTCCCGCAAAATTTTGTTTTTAATGCTTCTTTCTTTGATGAAACTATAAATAACAATTATATTACTGTATATTTAATATCTTCAAAATGAGTGATGAAGTTGAAGATGTTACAATTATGGAGGTGGATGAGGTTGCGCCAATACCCTCCAAACCCCAAGCCGGCACCAGCAGTATCAAGCCTACTTCTCATTTACCATGGATAGAGAAGTACCGGCCGATGACATTCAGCGACATTGTGGGCAACGAAGACACGGTGTCACGGCTGGCGGTGTTCGCGCGCACGGGGAACGCTCCGAACATTATAATCGCGGGCCCACCTGGCGTTGGCAAGACCACGACGATCCTGTGCCTGGCGCGCGCGCTCCTTGGCAGCGCCTTCAAAGACGCCGTACTTGAGCTCAACGCGTCCAACGACCGCGGCATTGATGTAGTCCGCAACAAGATCAAGATGTTCGCACAGCAAAAAGTACGATTTCCACTTGTATCAGAGACAAACGTTCACAAGCTTCATCTATTAATATAGGTAGTATAGCTAGTGTTACTTACAATGGGTTGTAGTTGATAAAAGAGCTTATCTGTTCTGTTGGTCTAGTGTTTGCAAATGCCACTGCTGAGCATGAAGTTCAGGTTTGCATTCCAGGTACGGCCAAGTGTCCTACCAGGAATTTTTCAATTTTAAACCAGAATTTGAATTTGTGCCTAGTTGATAACAATGGCACACTCCCTGTTACATGTGACGTATACATATTAAGAAATTTCTTGGTGTACTATAGGTAACAAACCTTCAGTGATGAAAGGTATACCTGTGTTGATCATTATAAGAGGGGCTTTGTCTTTTTAATTTATTAATTTAATTATTTATACATTCGCACAAAGAAATGTACAAAGGCGGACTTAATGCCTTAGACATTCTCTTCCAGTCAACCGTAGGTGGTGAAAAGATTAGATGGCAGGCGCTTTGGTTGAAAAGAAAACAATCATAGAAAAAACTCTTAATGATAAGCTATATGCACATACATACTATTACCAAGATAGATACTTATACACCCTTTTTCGTAAATGCTGCTTAAACTTAAATAGTGATTAGTGGCTGTTTAACCATACATTTACGACATTTGCACGTCACTTCACTTTAATCATTGTTATTGAATAAATGCCTTAAACACAACGGTGTTTATTCATTTACGATGTTTAAAGTTAAGTGACCCTAAAACATCAAAAATGTGTTTTGAAAGTCCCTAATCACTAGTTAACTGTCAGCAAACGTTATAAAGGGCTTAATATATACAAAACTAAAACTTGGCAGACAGGTGTTGAGATGACTCTACCCCAACTGTTTAGAAAATAACTGCAATTTCTGCGTAGATGTAAACTGACTGCTGGTAATCACATTGTAAGAGGGAATAATTGTTAAAATCATTTAACGTAGTCACTGAGATTGTATATTGGAAGAATTGTAACTGCTTTCCCTTTTCGGGGCCAGCCCCTGTGTACTGAGTGAACAATTTCCGCATAGCTTAAACTGAGTGGGGCATCCTTGCTGTTTTGTTCGACATTGTAGGTACATTCACATGGCGGCCGTACTGTGAGGCGATATAACCGAACTCCACGCGGGCGGAAAGCTAGTGACTATCATAATTTTATTAGTGGCATACGGTCTAGCCTTTTCATTTATGAAATACTAGCAGCCGCCAGCGACTTCGTTCGCGTGGAGTTAGTTATGTTTCGCTCCTATTGGTCGCAGCGGGATGTTATATAGCCTTCCTGCATTAGTGGGCTATATATATAAAGAATTTTTTAAATCGGACCAGTAGTTTCTAAGATTAGCGCATTCAAACAAACAAACAAACTCTTCAGCTTTATATATTAGTATAGATTAAGCCTTTTAAAAAAGTGTTGTACTTGTAACAATTTAAACTTAAAGAAATAAATATATCGACGCTTGAAATGCAATCATATCTAAGCGACAAAAATTCGTAAATTGAGTTATATACACCATTCGAACCGCCAGATTTTTCTGCGTCGTTTGGTGTATATAATTCAATTTACGAATTTTAATCATTCATCAATCATAATTAATGATATCTTCATCCGTTAATCCAACTAATCCTAAACGAAACTTTCTATGTTTGGATGTATGTTAGCTGCTGGAAAAACTACTGAACACATTTAAATGAAAGGCAAACTGATGGTTTATTACCATGTATGAATTTCTGTATAGTTTTTATGCAAACATTCCCACAGGACCAATACTTATGCGGGTGAAACCACGAGGCGCAGCTAGCATTATAAATAAGAAAGTTTGTGTACGTATGAATGTTTGTTACTCTTTCACGCAAAAGCTACTAAACGGATTTGGGTCAAAGTTGGCAAAATTGGACACTGCTCAATACTCAAAATTAATACAAGCTATTATCGTGTGTGCAGGTGACGCTGCCGGCGGGGCGGCACAAGATGGTGATCCTGGACGAGGCTGACAGCATGACGGAAGGCGCGCAGCAGGCGCTGCGCCGCACCATGGAGCTGTACTCACACACGACACGGTTCGCCCTCGCCGCCAATAACTCGGAGAAGATAATCGAGCCCATCCAATCGCGCTGCGCCGTGCTGCGCTACTCGCGCCTCACCGACGCGCAGATACTCGCCAAGGTAACGACAGTGTCCCTTCCCTTACATCTTGTACATATTATAGAATAGAATACTTTTTATTATGTACACCAGAACATAAATCAAAATATTTTGCAAAGGGTGACACAATGGGCGGTCTTATCGCTAAGAGCGATCTTTAATCATAGGCCATAACATCGGCTGCCGGCAGAAGTTACCACCCACCAGACAAAGTCTTGCCGCCAAGCGATTAGTCGTGTTCCGGCTGATGCCTGGTGAAGCCGTACGGAGGACGGGTCTGAGAAGTTGTGTTGCGATGTGTGCCGGGTACGATGCACCAAATGTTGTTGTGTCGGGAATTTGGTCGTGGTGGGTCTCCAGATCAATCTCCCTCTGGCGCAGCATCATTCGTCGTGTTGTTGGGTTTAACATTGCATCACCTCACTCAGCTGCCGTCTTCCTTCTTATTCACTATTTTTTTTTTAAGTGAATAGTCTTTTGATAAACTAGCGCGCTTTACCATTAACGTTTGCATCACTGTTTGCCATCAAGCGGCATTCCGGTCAAGCACAAGTTTATAATTATTAAAAAAAAAAAAACTGATCATACCTACTGCTGGTCTGATAAGAGGTATATGAAGATGCCGAAATTAAAATTTTGATGGTAGGGTAGGGGATGTCGCTCTTTTTAAAGCTAAATGAAACAATTTAATGAGTAGTTCGTTACGTTGCATGGTCATGTAAGCTGCCCTCTAGTTCATGCTCAGCTTGTCTGCCCCAGGTGCTGGAAGTGTGCGACAAGGAGCACTTATCATACACAGAGGAGGGTGTGAGCGCCGTGGTGTTCACGGCGCAGGGAGACCTGCGGGCCGCGCTCAACAACCTACAGGCCACGGCGCAGGGCTTCGCGCACGTGTCGTCCGAGCACGTGTTCAAGGTGTGCGACGAGCCGCACCCCATGCTGGTGCGCTCCATGCTGGAGGCCTGCACGCGCCAGGACATACACGAAGCCTACAAGGTACCGGCGAGCTGCGAACGAGATTAACAACTTGGTGTTTAACGTTTCACTGTCAAGTTGTGGTTTCAACTAACATATTGTGATGGAAAAGGTGTTATACAACACTAGCTGCGCCGCGCGGTCTCACCCGCGTAGGTTTAGATATGTTTTTTTTATATGCTCCGCTCATATTGGTCGCAGCGTAATGTTATATAGCCTAAAGCCTTCCGGGATTATTGAGCTATCTAGTGCAAAAAGCATTTTTCAAATCCGAAGTTCCTGAGATTAGCACGTTCAAACAAACAAACTCTTCAGCTTTATGTACTAGTATAGATGTAAAGAAACCCCTGTCCGATCCGTGAAGGTATTGTTAGATATCGATAACTGATTCTACTAATGCTTACAAAACCGGGATAAACTTAAATAAAAATTCCCCCTAAAAAAAATAATATTATTTCGCGAAAAGTGCGGTAGACAAGACATGCGCGGGCGACGGGGGGCAGGTCACGCAGCACGCGGTCTCATCGCTCATTCTACCGTCGAAAATAGTGTTCTCACTTTTTTAAAAAAATACCAAATTTTGAGAAAGTTGGAATTAATTCACGAGAGAAAAAGATTATTTCAAAATTCATTAGTATTGTTACTATGATGATAATTTTTTTTTTTTTTTTTTTATTATTTATAAACTAGCGCTTGACTGCAATCCCGCCTGATGGTAAGCAGTGATGCTGCAATCGTTGATGGTAAAGCGCACTAGCTTATTAAGCCTATTCACTCAAAAAAACTGAGTGAATAGGAAGGAAGACAGCAGTTGAGCGAGGTGATGCTATGTTTAACCCAACAACACGACCAACGATGCCGCGCCACAGGATGATCTGGAGACCCTCCACGACCAAACTCCCGACACAACAACATTAGGCATATCGTACTCGGCACACATCGCAACACAACTGCTCAGACCCGTCCACCGTACGGCTTCACCAGACATCATGCCGGAACACGACGAATCGCTTGGCGGCAAGACTTTGTCTGGTGGGTGGTAACTTATGCCGGCGGCTGATGTTGTTGCCTACCATCGAGAGCCATAATGTAAAATTTCATATTTAATTAGGTCATGTGTTTACCTAACCTTTATTATTCTTATGGGTCGGACGGGGTTTTCTTTACTTATTGTATACATTTTGAAATCAGAAGCGCCGGAGGCATTGAGTGCTCCACTGACACTGTTTGAGTAAACAGAGGAAACGGATATACAAAGATTCACGTGTGCAGGTGATGGCGAAGCTGTGCAAGCTGGGCTACGCCGCGGAGGACATCGTCAGCAACATCTTCCGGGTGTGCAAGACGCTGGACGCGGCCGAGGCCACACGGCTGGCCTTCATCCGCGAGGTAAAAGAGAGAGAGAGAGGTCTTATCACTCTTAGCGATAAGACCGCTCATTGTGCCACCCATTGTAAAATCTTTATATTTATCTTCTGTAATCTATATGATGTACATAATAAAGAGTATTCTATTAACCAGAAGACGTAGCGTGGGTAGGCCCCCGACAAGGTGGACCGACGACCTGATGAAGGTCGCGGGATACCGCTGGATGCGGGAGGCACAGGACCGGTTGTCGTGGAGAACCTTAGGAAGGCCTATGTCCAGCAGTGGACGTCTTTCGGCTGAAATGATGATGATGATTCTATTCTAACCATGGATTTTCTGGTCCAAAGGGAACTGTGCATCTAGCTTCTGACATTACATTAATGGCTATGTAAGTTACTGTGAAATAAAAGATTTTGATTTTTAGGTGGGGCTGACACACATGCGCGTCGCGGACGGGCTGTCGTCGCCGCTGCAGCTGGCGGGCCTGCTGGCGCGCTGTTGTCGCGCCGCACAGCTGGCCTGACGCACATGCGCGTCGCGGACGGGCTGTCGTCGCCGCTGCAGCTGGCGGGCCTGCTGGCGCGCTGTTGTCGCGCCGCACAGCTGGCCTTAGCATACAGGCTGCTGGCCACAGTAGCCAGGCAGTGTGCAGGCTCCACAGTGAATGTGTAAACTGCAGCAGCTTCCTCATGTGTAATACAATAATTGTACCCGCAGGGTAATTGCATAGCACATTATAAATAGCAATGGGTTTCATTTTGACAGTTCAACAGCATTCGTTACGTTATTTACGTTGTTGAGTAGATACATGTTCCAACATATGGAGCAATTCAAATTCAAAATTTTATTTCGGATTTAAAAAAAAAGTCCATATAGTGTTAGTACAAATAAAGCTTAGCCTAATGTTAGTAATGAATTAACTAAAGTGGGTCTGGACTCCTATCCACCTACGTAAGAGGGGCGAGTCCCACCGATCCGAAAACACATTCAGTATGCCATTGGAGGAGGTGCGCAAGCGCGCCATCATGGAAGCACAACGTTTTCGCATGATCGCGGCGAACCTCCGCGAACATCCCTGACGCGCTACAGCGCCACGGCAACTCCAAGAGCACCCTGAATGCGTTATTATACTGTACGCGCAAGTCGCTGTAAGCCCGCTGGGTATACGTGGCCCACAGGCTGCACGTGTAAAATGACTGGCAGAAGGCCTTAAAAAGCGTTATCTTAACAGCCTCAGAACAGCGTACAAACCTGCGGGCCAGCATATTGCAACGGACAGCCAGCAATGGACTAGCAATAAGCTTCAAAATGATTCCAACTGATAGTAATGGTGTGTTACGCAATTAAGAGTGCTGTGCGGATTTCAAGACAATATTAGTGTCCAGTCATTGGAAATAATTTTAATACGGACTTGTAGATTTTAAGTAAGTTGATTGATAATTAAGTATAAGCTTGTTTTTGTAAAAAAGAAAGCATTTTCATAAAAAATAAAGACTTCTTTTTTTAACTTTGCCGCTAACTCATCTCTAAGGTCCTTTTCAAGTTTCTCTTCCCCTAAAGCGCTCTACACACAAAGCTCCCGGCGGCATATGTCGGCAACATTTTCCCGGTGGGCTAGGTTGGCGGCTTTAGTCATTGCCAGTCGTAAAACTTTGTCGGCGGCTCGACATCAGAAACTTATACAGTAATACCCCGACTTACGCGAATTCGGAGTTACGCGATTTCATTTTTTCGTCTATTCATTTTTGTTTGAACGCCACGCAGTCAAAGATAGGCGGCGGCGTTTGTTTCTGGCTAAGAAGGTTAAAAGGTTGGTGATGATTGGTGAAAGAGAATAAATAAATAGGTGACGCAATGGATGGTTATCTTGTTTCATTCTTTTTAATTAATGTGAAGGAAAACTGCATGTCCTAGAGCCAAAAAAATATCTAAGACATGCCATCTACCACCCCACACCGGGCCAACATGGTAGATTACGGCCCACTCCCTCTCATCGAGGAGAGGTTTGTGTCCCAACTAAAGATGGGCGGGTGGGTAAAAATTGGTAAAAAAGGGTAGAATAGGTAAAAATTAAAAAATACCCATTTTTACCGGGTATTTATAATAAATACCGGGTATAAAATAAATTGTTATTTAATTGGCTTCGTCATCAATACTACGATCAGGTACTGGAGTGCTTTGGGGTCCTACCACCATCTTTGGGACCCAAGTTAACCCCACCTGCCTGACGGTGCACCCGTTGACTTACGGATGGGGTGCTGACGCCAGTTTTCCCTTCGGAGCTGAGTGGTCTGACAACAGTCGCACTCGTAAAAGCAAAACAAGCCAAACTATTATGAATAGGAAAGGAAGAAATGCACGTGACACAGTTAGGGCGCCGCCGCAAACGGCGCGCAGGAGCTACGCTCGACTCCTGTGACCTGTGGGCTAGGTCTAACGTGTCAGAGGCGGATACGGCTGAAGAAGCGAGCCAAAACCAGGAAAATCCGTTGTGCTTTTCCTGGTGTGGTGACGCTGAAAATATGTTGGTCTGGATCCAGCTCGAAGGAAAGTTTCACGGGATACCGTTATCCCAGCGAGTGTTTCTGGGTGGTGATTTGAACAGTCATGTGGGTGAGAAGAGTGTCGGGCTTGAGCGTGTTCACAGCGGCTTTGGGTACGGCGGCCGCACCGCAGAAGGAAACAACATTCTCCAAACGTGTGCAGCCGCTAACCTTGCAATCGTGAACACCTACTTCAAAAAGAAGCAGGAGCACATTGTCACCTTTCGCAGCGGGCGAAGCGCTACCCGAATAGACTTTCTACCAACTAGGAGACACCATATCGGCAAAGCAGCCAACTGCAAAGTCATAGCCGGTGAGAGTCTCACTGGACAATACCGCCTCCTTGTCATAGATCTCTGCGTAACGGCCCATCGTAGACGTGTAGAGCACTGCCGGCACCAGATTTGGTGGCGGCTGCTTGATGAAATAAGTCCTAGGAGTTCGCATCGGTTATTAGAGACAAGTGCGCTGGACCGATGAAGAATATGTCCAGGACCATTGGGGCAGGATCCAGGCAGCTATTATTGGGGCGGCGCGGGTGGTGCTCGGAGTCTCTAAGGGCGGCCGCAAACGTGAAAAGGAGACCTGGTGGTGGGACGACACAGTCCAGAGGAAGACTAGGGTGAAGAAAGCCCTCTTTAAAACGTGGCATCCAGATCGCGGCGCATATAAGGTTGTCAAACGTGCCACTAAAAGAGTTGTAGCCAGAGCCAGAGCCAGACCACTTTCAAGCGCTTTACGAGAAGTAGGAATCATTTGAGGGGCAAAAGATCTTTTCCAAATTGGCATGTTCCAGGGTCAAAGCGGCATAGGATATATCCAAGTGCCGTTGTGTAAAAGACCCTACTGGCAACCTGCTATGCAAAGACCTCACGGTGAAGGAGAGATGGCGCTTGTACTTCCACGAGCTGCTGAATAAGCAGCACCAAGAGGTGCAGACACCGAAATTCATTCCAAATCTTGAATTAGTGCCCCCGATAACGCCCGAGGAAGTCCAAACGACTTTTCGGCAAATCGGAAAGCTGTCGGAACTGACGGAGTCCCCATTGAGGCCTGGAAGGCGATGGGTCCTCGCGATGCGGGCATGCTAACTAACCTTCTGAACCGCGTGTTCCTGATCGGCAAAATTTCAAGCCAATGGGGACTAAGTATTATTACTCCAGTCTTCAAAGGCGACAGCCTCCGTGGCGTAGCGGTAGCGGACGCGGCCGCTGCGCAAGGTGGCGCGGGTTCGATCCCCGCACAGTGCAAATATTTGTATGCATGAATATGAATATTTGCACTGGTCTGGTCGTGCCTCGGAAAGCACGTTAAGCCGTTGGTCCCGGTTGCCATACGAACATCTAGTGGCAGTCGTTACGGGTTGTTGGAGCCCTCAAAAGTCCAACAATTGGTCTAACTGCAATGCTTCGATGTCGCCTTCGGGTTGTGGAGGTCAGACGGCAGTCGCTTCACGGAAAATGTCGAAGTTTAGCCATATCAGCAGTTTGACTGGTAAAGCGGACCCCAGACTCCAAAGCTGAAAAGGCTTCGGATGCGACTGGGATTAACGCTGGGATGATGATGATGACTCCAGTCTTCAAAGGCAAGGGCTCGGTACACACCCTGAAGAATTTTGAGAGGATTATAGACTCTCAGATTCGGCAGGAGTATGCTGTCTTGGGAGTGTCAATATGGGTTTCGTCCAGGGTACGGAACCATGGATTCTATATTAACACTAAGGTTCACCATGGAGAGATACAGATTGAAGAACACGCCTCTATATAATGCTCTTTCTATGTAGAAAGAGCATATGCAGTCCCCATACAGGCCTCAGCATCCATGATCCACCTCCCTGGTTGCTCATGTATGCTGAGGCGATATCCTCACTGTGACTGTCCCCTGTCCGCATCGCGCTGGCTGACCCGGACAGTTGGAGCGGCGTGTGAATTAGGCGGCTGACCTGTCCCACCGGACCGGACCGACAGTGGCGGGCCAGCATCAATGGAGGATTGCGGAAGCATTTTTCGTTCTCGCAACCCCCGGTGTAGGTGTGAGATGAAACACTTTTCAATCATTAAGAGTCCGACAGACCCGTCGCCCGCCCCAGGGCGACGGACATCGCATGAGGATGTTCCACCCCGGAAACAAAAAAAAAGGATTTCGGGGCGGCACCGGCAGCGGCGCGGGAGCCGGGCAGGCATCGAAGACCCGTTCTCGAAACTAACGGGCAGATCGCGCGTCACTATAGCCGCGTAGTATTGTGTTCACGATTGTGTCGACGAGATATTTGTTTTTATTCGCGAAATATTTGAACAATAGCGGCAAGAACTTTTTGATTCAAATTTATTCCTAACGCTCGATCACCGCTTCACTTTAAGTACACCGCTCGCTGCCCGCCCGCTGCCCGCAAGATTCGAGCGCGAGCAGTACACCGCTCGCTGCCCGCCACCGCCCCGTTGTGCCGCGCCGCTGTTTTCGAGAACCGGTCCGTTTGATTTAACGCATAAGATCTTGCCGCTCACTCGCCGCCGCCGCCGTCGCAACGCTGCCCGCAAGATTCGAGGCAGAGGCCTAAAAAGAAACCGTGGCCCTGGCGCACAGGCACACACAGGCACAGGCCTAGACGGGAGAGGTCATTTGACGATTTCTCATCCAGAACAAAAAAATGGTAGTAGGCTATTTGACAGTATTCATTTTTTTGGGATTTTTTGCTTTAATTGCATAAAATGAGGGTTCTTTACGTCATTTACACGAGTTTTAATAAAAAATGCAATAAATGAGTTTGAGTTTGAAAATAATAACAATTAATACATACAAAACACAAAAATATGTTTAGCTTTTTGTTTCTCGCGCCACACATTGTGAAACGATCCGGATTGGCTAATGTCGCGATGACGTCATACGCGCATCAACGCTTGTTTTCGGACTTTTTTCAAACTTATATACTGTTTTTTGGGGGTTTTTATCGATTTATTTGTACAACCCGGTACAGCACACCACTTGTAAACCATTTTATTAGATAACAACAACAAATAATAAATAAAAACAAACACCACTGAGAACCGAAAACCGCTTGTGACGTCAATTACAAAGCTCGACGCCATATTGCTGAATAAATCGTTTCCGCGGCTTATTTGAATTTTGAATTTTTATTTGCATATTTCTTACGAAATACGTATTCAAAATTAAAAAAAAATACTTTCGGTGAACTTCTTAACCGCAACCAAGTAATTCGAGATAAAAATTATAAATATGTCAAATAGCCTGTTCCGTAGTGGCAGCCCGTGTAAGTCAGATTTTGTCGAGTTTTTTGCAATTTACTGGTCAGTGTCAGGTTGTAACTTGATCAAAATATGATCTACGATAATAATAACGATGTAACTGCGGATCTACCCTAAATTAAACTGATTATAATTTTTACCCGGTAAAAATTAAAATTGGGTGGGTAAAAATAGGTATAAATGGGTATTTACCCATAGTTCGGGTTTTTACCGGGTAAATGCCCATCTCTAGACGGGACGCCCGCGCAGCCCTCACCTCA